>SJYX01005715.1:123182-142633 GCA_006410675.1 Oreotragus oreotragus
TGGACATGACTGAACGACTTCACTTCACTTCAGGAGCTGGACACGACCGAGCGACTTCACTTTCACTTTTCACTTTCATGCATTGGAGAAGGAAATGGCAACCCACTCCAGTGTTCTTGCCTGGAGAATCCCAGGGACGGGGGAGCCTGGTGGGCTGCCGTCTATGGGGTCGCACAGAGTCGGACACGACTGAAGCAACTTAGCAGCAGCAGTCAACATCCTAAGTTTTAGGTTGTTTGGTACATAGCCAAAGATAACCAGAACAACTATATAACCATCATATTCAAACTTTTTCAGCCTTTTAAGATATATACATTTTTGTGGATAGATGAAGTTCCTCCATTAGTATTTACTATGTAAGGCTGTTTCTCTAAAAATAATTAATCTTATTTCAGCTGAATTAGCATGAAGTAAAGTGATGTGCTCAGTCATGTCCAACTCTTTGTGACCCCATGGACTGTAGCCCATCAGACTTCTCTGTTCATGGAATTCTCCAGGCAAGAATACTGGAGCAAGCAGCCATTTCCTTCTCCATGGGACCTAACCAACCCAGGGACTGAACCCAGGCCTCTTGCATTGCAGGCAGATTCTTTCCTGTCTGAGATTATTTCTTTAAAAATAATTGATCTTATTTCAGCTTAATTAGCATAGGTTTTACAATCATAATGCTTTAAATATATATGTATATAAAAATGTATTTTAAAAATATATAGATTTTTGCCTATGTGATCTTGGGTAAATAACATTAACTCCTTTCTCTGTTTTCTTTAACACATTTAAAAAATTGAANAGCAGACAGAAATATGGACACAATTTTGCCAATTTTTTTAAAAAGAACCCAGAAATTCTGTTTTTCATATGAAATCTACTAATTTTAAAATCCTAACAAATAATTTTTAAAAATTGAACACCTTAATGGATCAAATAAGATATATCCTCGAAACAATTATATCCCATGCAGTAGACAATTTCCTGAAATCTCTACAGTTTCTTTCCAGTTCATCTTGGTAGATGCCCAAGAACCAACTGTTTTCACTCTGCATTCTGAGAGGCATCAACATAAAAGTAATAGCGATTTCAACTACCCAACTGTCAAGCAAATTGACAATTCAACCTGAGTAGGTTCATTGTACATGTTGACATCTAAACAATTGAAATGCCTTTCCCACGGCCTGATAGCAAACTGGAAACAAAATTGGAACAAGAATTCAAGTCTCAGTAAAATTTCTGACTTTTGTTTTCCTCCTTATTTTTCCAATATATATGTCTTTGATAGAAAATTCCATGCTTTCAAATTGCAACCATAACTCTTTCTCATTTATGAAGATACTTTTCCTAGGATCACTCTGTACACTTTTAAATTTTGTTCTTCTATATAAAATTTAATATGCAATATTAAATTATACAAAATTATAATCAAATACATAGTTTATACTGTATGCACTTAAGATATATATAAAATACATATATATACATAAACAACATAAAAGCAATATGAGGTTTTTTTTTAATATGAGGCTTTTAACAATGTGAGTTCTCCTTAAAAAAATCTTTATACACATAGGACCTTAACTCCATCACATTCTCCATTATGAACAATATCTTTCTTCTTCCTAAAATAACATGGTTTCTCTCTCGGGTACTATTTAAATTGCAGTGGAAGAAGGCTAATCCTGACAGCTCAGTGAAATCACTTGGTTAAGTCAAAACTGATCCATTCTTTTAGATGCCTTGTCATTTTTAACCAGTGGTTTGAATTTGACTTCTCAAATACAGACCACTGTGAGAAACATATGTAGNTAGGACCTTACCTCCATCACATTCTCCATTATGAACAGTATCTTTCTTCTTCCTAAAATAACATGGTTTCTCTCTCGGGTACTATTTAAATTGCAGTGGAAGAAGGCTAATCCTGACAGCTCAGTGAAATCACTTGGTTAAGTCAAAACTGATCCATTCTTTTAGATGCCTTGTCATTTTTAACCAGTGGTTTGAATTTGACTTCTCAAATACAGACCACTGTGAGAAACATATGTAGCTGATGGATGTCAAAAAAAATGGAGGAAAAAATAGCATGGCAACTAAAGATGATCTTTATTTTTTTAAGAAGTGTTGCAGCATTATTTTTTTAAGCTATAGTTATTCAAACACTACAGGAAAAACGTATATATGCATCCTTTTATAGTGCTGCTCAAAAGAATGAAAATTAATGAATAGTAGGAAATAAAATTCTTATCTCTAGGAACATTCAATCTACTTGAATTATTTGTAACCCATTAAATCATATGAATGTTCTAAGACCTGGGAACTGTGTTCCCTTCTTCTGTTTCTCCTCTTGTGAAGGGAAGTGAAAATCGCTCAGTCGTGTCCGATGCTTTGCGACCCCATTGACTGNAAAAAAAAAAAAAAAGCACATGCTGCTATTAGAAAGAAATAATGGAAATATTAACTGTGGCAATATAATATTTTATGATTTACTTTCTTTTAAATATCTATAAATATGAAAATATGAAATGTTTGAGGTAAAGCCATATATAGTCAAATGTTCTAGAAACACTCCATCCTGACATAGGCATTCTGTTTGACTAGATTTTGACTATATTATGATTTGACCTGCCTATAATAAAATGGTCCTTTTGAAATAAGTGTTACAGCAGGATCTGTGAATCCTTCCTTGATAACTTTAGGCTCTTCATCTCTACTGATTATTCATTTTACTTGAGTCCTTCTTTAAGAGAGTGTCAAGGACTTTTATTTTTGTCAGAGAAATCATTAATTTGCATTTGAAAGATGGGAAGTTGGGAATAAAGTCTTCAACTAATTATAATCAGTGGCTACATCTCTATGCAGAAGGCTGTGCACAGCCACAAAGGAGCTAAGAGGAGTAATGCATCTGTTTCATTCCTCTCTGTGTTTTCATCAAAATTGTGGAAATTTTTATTAGTTTCTTCCATTTTTTTTTCTCATCATTTCTTAGCTTCGTTTTATATGCTTGGCTTTTCAATAGTCAGTATTTCTAATTCTCCCTATAATTCATTGCTCTCTTCTTCCTCTGCTTTAACTTTCTTACTTTCTTTGTTACGTTATTTTTCTTATTGTGAGAAAAACCATTGGATAAAAGATGAATCTGACAAAGATGAAAAGTGAGCATATTTTATAATTTATATTGTAGCAGAAATTAAGAAAGATATATGCACTGAATATCTCTACAGAAATGACAGGCTCAGTCTAAGCAGCTAATGAGTATTTAAAATCACAGTTAGCTTTCATATATATTATATCTCTGAAAGAAAATTGTATTTCCTATGTAGTGCTGTTCAAAGATAAAGCAACACATAGGAACTCTGAAACACCTGAAAAAATTTTCAAAGGCAAGCCATATATAAATTTGTAAAAGAAAACTGAAAAACAGTATGAACATAAAATAACTCCAATAACAAACNTTTCCTATGTAGTGCTGTTCAAAGATAAAGCAACACATAGGAACTCTGAAACACCTGAAAAAATTTTCAAAGGCAAGCCATATATAAATTTGTAAAAGAAAACTGAAAAACAGTATGAACATAAAATAACTCCAATAACAAACAGAAGACATAAAATCTCTGGAAGAAGAGCTCCATAATGAAGACAATATAAAATAAATGTGGTTGCCACAAAATAGGTTCAAATTTCAAAGGTCAAAAGACAGGAGAGGAAAACCCTTATAAGAGAAAACCAAAATAAATTAATATAAAGTAAAGTTTAATACAAGTAAGCAACTCATAATAAAACACCTTGAAAAATAAAATTCAACCAAATATAATCAAATCATCTTGAACTCAACCCAGAACTTTATATTTTTTATTTTTATAACATATACAGAAGAATTCTGGATCATAGCAGAATTTAATTTTTGGTATTCTTAAAGACAAAAGAGTAGGTGCAGTAAGATCTTTTAACTAAATTACAAAGATCAAAACACAACAAACTTCAAGTGAATTTCTGATTGTAAAAATAGGCATCATTTTAGGACTGATTTCATATAATAAATCATCCCTTTATTTGATGGATAGAAAGGGGAAGGTGAGGGTGGGATGAATCAGGAGAGAAGCACTGATACATATATACACTATCACAACACAATACTGTGTACAATATACATTATACACTATGTAAAACAGATAGCTAGTGGGAAGTTGCAATATAACACAGGGAGCTCAGCCCAGCACTCTGTGATGACCTAGAGGGGTAGGATGTAGGAAGAGGAGTGAATATATATATACATATGCATGCATGCTAAGTCATTTCCGACTCTTTACAACCCTATGCACTGCAGTCCACCACGCTCCTCTGTCCATGGGGATTCTCCAGGCAAGAATACTGGAGTGGGTTGCCATTCCTTTCTCCAATATGTATACTTATGACTGATTCGCTTTGTATGACAGAAACCAACACAACATTGTAAAGTAATTATCCTCCAATTAAAATCATCCTCCAACTAAAATTTTAAAATAAATAAATCAACCACACACACAAACATATATATATATGTATGTATGTATAATATATGACTGTGCAGTTTCATCAGAAATATGCTAAGACACTTTGGATCCAATATCCATCAATGCTAATAAAATACACACTAGCTGTATCCACTGTAGCAATATGCTAATACCATTTTACCAATATTTTCAGTGCCTTACCTCTGTGAATATCCAATTATTATAAAATAGATTCTAAACTTGTATTTTTTACAGTCTAATTTTTATTAAATGAAATTAAAGAAAATATCTCAATCTTCCAGCTCCATAAAGAGTCCCACTAAAAACCTAAAAACATCCATAAGAAAGACAGCAATTGTAAGAGAAAACAAAAAAATTTTTTTAAACCTTTGGGATTAGATTGGCAAAGCCAACAGCCACTGAATGAAAGGACTACTGCACTAATACATATTTTAACTGTTTTCTTAGAAATGGCATTTAAATGAAATTAAAGAAAATATCTCAATCTTCCAGCTCCATAAAGAGTCCCACTAAAAACCTAAAAACATCCATAAGAAAGACAGCAATTGTAAGAGAAAACAAAAAAATTTTTTTAAACCTTTGGGATTAGATTGGCAAAGCCAACAGCCACTGAATGAAAGGACTACTGCACTAATACATATTTTAACTGTTTTCTTAGAAATGGCAATGAGACTAATAATAGGCGCAATAACAATAGTGAACCTTACTAACTTTTCATGATGATGATGATGATGACATAAAATTCCAAGAAAAAATATTGTGCAAGATGTTCTCTGAAATTATAAATGAAATATATTCTCTTCCATAATACAACATTTTCAGGCAAAATGTGCAAGGTAGAAACTATTTCTTTTGTACAAAGTAACAGATCATTTCAACCATGAAAATTAAACCATGATTATTGTTTCTGTAAAGCATATACTAAAAGAAACATGTATACTTTCTCTTCGCATATCTACACACTACTTCTTTAAGTCAGAGAGAAATCCACTCAGCCCCTAATATAGACAGAAATTAGCTCATCTCTGATAACAGATTGAACCATCCTTAAATTTTGGCATTTTTGAAAATTAAATGTTTAATTCTTACCCTACAATTTGGGTTTATTTAAATAAATCCCTTAAAATTGCTTACCTCATGTCATTACATTTGTTTAAAAAGTGTTCTCTATTTTCAATAAAACTTATGTCAACCGTGTTATTCCTAAATGTAATAACTTGGTACAACAGCAGGTGGTTTTAGGGCATTATCATTTCAAGCCACTATTAACAGTATAGATAAAAGTTCCTGGATTCAGTAGCATAAGTTATTTTCTTCCAACAGAACCTGTATTATGCATGATTAAGTAGTCTTTAATATTATTAGATTTTGTTGAACATTATATATATAGCCTACCCTCCTGACTGAACTTCAAAATAGAGAATGGATAATGAAGAAAGGAAGCCGGTGTTAATAGTTTGTATAACTAATGAGAAATGTGTCACCTAATCTTTAGCCAATATTTGACCCATAATTTAAAATCTCTTCCTATTAAGGGAAATCATTTCATGTGATGAATTGTGTCTTTCCTTACAGTCACACAGAAATCGTCCTCCATCCATCCCCAACCATTATACATATCTTTCAAATGGGACATAATGAAGCTTGTGTGCATTTCTCACATGTCAGAAAAGGGCCATCCAGTTTAAAATAAAATGTTGGACCTAATGGTTCCTTCTTCCAAAACAACAGTCTCTAGGGTGTCACTTCTATGCCAGGCACTTCATTCTGAATGGTTATTTCTTCTAGACCTCAACTCAAAAGGGCATATAAACATTTTTTGACACACAGACTCCCCAGAAGTCGTTGTGGCATGTAGTCTCAGTGGACACGTGAGCTTCTTTTAGAAGCAGGCTTGAAAGAGAGGAAAAAGCAAATGGTGCAAAAGTAACTGAATCAGAAAGTGAAAGTGAAGTCGCTCAGTCGTGTCCGACTCTTTGCGACCTGTGGACTGTAGCCCACCAAGCTCCTCCATCTATGGGATTCTCCAGGCAAGAATAATACTGGAGCAGGTTGCCATTTCCTTCTCCAGGGGATCTTCCCAACCCAGGGATCGAACACAGGTCTCCCACATTGCAGGCAGACGCTTTAACCTCTGCACCACCAAGTCAACAAAAACACACTCCAATTCTGTCTTTGTATGATCTTGATATGTAATCTCTCCTACACTGTCAGTGTTTCAGTTTCCTCATCTGTTAAATTCATGAGTGCTGAGGATCACTCTCACCTTTGAAATTATACCATATTTCCTTTTAGTAACTTTTATACCACCTTGTCTATGACTCTATTAAGCCTATTCAATGGATGTTTATTAATAGGTTTCCCACTAGTCTACATTTTCTGTCTCTTCTTTTGCTCACTTTTTTGTCTGATGTCCTTATATTTGCTACCCAAAGTACCATTTTTTACCATGTCTATACCAGGGTTCCTTAAAATTCATGATTTCAGAATGGGTGAGCACTCTCCCCTTTAAGGGACCCAGCTGATATTTGGCCTGCACCAATGGTTAGCATTCGAAAACGAAGATCATGGCATCTGGTCCCATCACTTCATGGCAAATAGATGGGGAAACAGTGGAAACAGTGGCTGACTTTATTTTTCTGGGCTCCAAAATCACTGCAGATGTTGATTAAAGTCGTGAAATTAAAAGACTCCTTGGAAGGAAATTTATGACCAACCTAGACAGCATATTAAAAAGTGGAGATAAAACTTTGTCAACAAAGGTCTGTCTAGCCAAGGCTATGGTTTTTCCAGGGGTCATGTATGGATGTGAGAGTTGGACTATAAAGAAAGCTGAGTGCCAAAGAACAGATGCCTTTGAACTGTGGTGTTGGAGAAGACTCTTGAGAGTCCCTTGGACTACAAGGAGATCCAACCAGTCCATCCTAAAGGAAATCAGTCCTGAATATTCACTGGAAGGACTGATGTTGAAGCTGAAACTCCAATACTTTGGCCACCTGATGTGAAGAGCTGAATCATTTGAAAAGACACTGATTCTGGGAAAGACTGGGGGCAGGAGGAGAAGGGGACAAAAGAGGATGAGATGGTTGGATGGCATCACCAACTCAATGGATATGGGTTTTGGTGGACTCCAGGAGTTTGTGATGGACAGGGAGACCTGGAGTTCTGTGGTTCATAAGCTTGCAGAGTTGGACACGTGAGTGACTGTACTGAACTAAACTGAATGCTTAGCAGACAGAAATATGGACACAATTTTGCCAATTTTTTTAAAAAGAACCCAGAAATTCTGTTTTTCATATGAAATCTACTAATTTTAAAATCCTAACAAATAATTTTTAAAAATTGAACACCTTAATGGATCAAATAAGATATATCCTCGAAACAATTATATCCCATGCAGTAGACAATTTCCTGAAATCTCTACAGTTTCTTTCCAGTTCATCTTGGTAGATGCCCAAGAACCAACTGTTTTCACTCTGCATTCTGAGAGGCATCAACATAAAAGTAATAGCGATTTCAACTACCCAACTGTCAAGCAAATTGACAATTCAACCTGAGTAGGTTCATTGTACATGTTGACATCTAAACAATTGAAATGCCTTTCCCACGGCCTGATAGCAAACTGGAAACAAAATTGGAACAAGAATTCAAGTCTCAGTAAAATTTCTGACTTTTGTTTTCCTCCTTATTTTTCCAATATATATGTCTTTGATAGAAAATTCCATGCTTTCAAATTGCAACCATAACTCTTTCTCATTTATGAAGATACTTTTCCTAGGATCACTCTGTACACTTTTAAATTTTGTTCTTCTATATAAAATTTAATATGCAATATTAAATTATACAAAATTATAATCAAATACATAGTTTATACTGTATGCACTTAAGATATATATAAAATACATATATATACATAAACAACATAAAAGCAATATGAGGTTTTTTTAAAATATGAGGCTTTTAACAATGTGAGTTCTCCTTAAAAAAATCTTTATACACATAGGACCTTACCTCCATCACATTCTCCATTATGAACAGTATCTTTCTTCTTCCTAAAATAACATGGTTTCTCTCTCGGGTACTATTTAAATTGCAGTGGAAGAAGGCTAATCCTGACAGCTCAGTGAAATCACTTGGTTAAGTCAAAACTGATCCATTCTTTTAGATGCCTTGTCATTTTTAACCAGTGGTTTGAATTTGACTTCTCAAATACAGACCACTGTGAGAAACATATGTAGCTGATGGATGTCAAAAAAAATGGAGGAAAAAATAGCATGGCAACTAAAGATGATCTTTATTTTTTTAAGAAGTGTTGCAGCATTATTTTTTTAAGCTATAGTTATTCAAACACTACAGGAAAAACGTATATATGCGTCCTTTTATAGTGCTGCTCAAAAGAATGAAAATTAATGAATAGTAGGAAATAAAATTCTTATCTCTAGGAACATTCAATCTACTTGAATTATTTGTAACCCATTAAATCATATGAATGTTCTAAGACCTGGGAACTGTGTTCCCTTCTTCTGTTTCTCCTCTTGTGAAGGGAAGTGAAAATCGCTCAGTCGTGTCCGATGCTTTGCGACCCCATTGACTATACAGTCCATGGAATTCTCCAGGCCAGAATACTGGAGTGGGTAGCCTTTCCCTTCTCCAGGGGATCTTCCCAACCCAGGGATCGAACCCAGATCTCCCACACTGCAGGCAGATTCCTTACCAGCTGAACCGCAAGGGAAGCCCTTAGTTAAATGCTAAATCAGAGGATGAAAACTACAGGAATCTACAGGGTAAATCTAAACTGTACACATTTTGTATGAAATATACATCATATAAAACATATCTACATATAATGTATATATATATTTTATATAAAATTATATTTAAACTATTTTTTGTTATTATTTTTGCTGAGGTCATTGAAATTACTAAGTTGCCCACTTTGAAAAATCAAGGTTTTATATACACACTGGTTCTGGTTCTGACTCTTAATAAATAACTGGAAAATCTGGAAACAGCTAATCAACCTAAGTCACTGCTGCCTTTAAAAGGAATGTGTGAGTCCATTTCACCACAATCCTCAGCTATTGGGCTTGTGCCTCCAACACTGAGACCATTTAATAGCTGCCTTACATCCAAACCTCGGGGCCTCCTAAATGGCACTAGTGGTAAAGAACCGCCTGCCAATGCAGGAGATAAAGAGATGCAGGTTTGATCCCTGGGTTGAGAAGATCCCCTTGAGGAGGGCATGGCAACCCACTCAGTATTCTTTCCTGGAGAATCTCATAGACAGAGGAGCCTGGCGGGCTACAGTCCATAGGGTCACAAAGAGTCAGACATGACTAAGGCAACTGGCCATGCACCCAAACTTCATCACTTACTTTACTTGCAGGATATTTGCAGGGATCTACAACTGTGAATTTTTGTTCAAACAAGTGTATGCTTTACCAAACAGACAATAATTAGGCAGTGTCCACACAACTCCAAAGCAACCAGTTATTTCAATTCAGAAAACTAAGATTTCACACCAAATTGAATACTAATTTTAAAAAATTTTTTTCAGTTTACTCATTCTAGGTAGTAACATTGGGAGGTCATTCTCCATGGATCTCTTATGTCTCTGTACTTCTTATAAGCGAGACACTAACTGATCTAGCATTCTAAATAATCATGTCAAAGACTTTTGGACAGTGAACATCTTTGGAAGATAGAGAAACCATCTTTATCTGTGAAGGACAGCAAAGTCCTATTGCCCATTACGAAAGATGTGAGTTAATTCAGTTCAGAGTTTCTGTCTTGTAAAGAAAACCCACTGTGTGTGCATTCATGAAACTAGGACCATTTTAGGTTGCACTCTCTGTCTTCTGCAAACACCCATGAAACTATTACAAGGTAACTTACTACCCTGTAAATAGAGTAAAATATCAAGACACTTCTGACAAGTCACCCATTCACTAATTTTTATGAATGAACTGAACTTGGAGTTGACTGTGATATAAATCATGATATATTATTTTAAATGTGTTCATTACTTTACTTTTATGTTCACATAAGGGAAAAAATTTACAAAGCTCCTATACAGATGTTCAGGATATTCTGGGCGAATTGTTTCTGACTAGGATACTGACACTATAGAGGGCATATGCTCTCGTGACTATGCACACAAGCTTTCTAATCAGACAGACTAGATCTTAAATCATGGTTGCCCTGCCTATTAGCTGTGTGGACTTTGAACTGTTGCTTCCCTTTATTAAGCCTCAGCTTCTGCATCTATGAAATGGGGCAAACTTTTATGTTGTAATATTATTGTAAGTATCTAATTCAGTATCTGTGAAGTACAATAGAAATTTTCTTAAGAAGTTCATTCAGTGGGATAATCTGTTAAGAAATTATTTCTTGCTACTATAGATTTAGCAGAAACAAAATAGATTGTGTAAACCACCTTTATTTTCCTCTTCCCTCCAGTATACAGGAGGGTATTCAGGCCTCCATCCCTAAGTTTTAGGTTTTCCTTAATCTTCAAGGGTATTTTTTAAAAGTTGTTTTTAAAAAGTCAAGACATCAAACCCTAACAGGCCTTTAAGTCTATGGTGAGGGAATGTTCACTTGGGTAATCAAAGGTGAAAGAATAGAGGTTTCAGGTGTGTTGGATATAGTGGAATTTGATAATGTAAACAGAGGAGCTCTGAACCAGACCAAAAGCCATGTTCTTAAGGTAGCAGGCACAAGTTTGGGGTGAAAATGAAAACCACACTCTCTGGTCTTGGCATCTCAGTGAAGGCCCTCAGACATATCTATCCTTCAGGTAGAGGTGCACCAAGAGACATGGCCACCATTAAATGCCCACATGGGCCCAGGGAAAATAATAGTCCCAATGGTCAAATGTGGATTTAAAAACCAAGACTCTTCATATTCATGCCCTGCACAAGAAGAAAAGAGATTACCAATGGAAACTGGCTGATGTTGGAATTCAGGCCAATTTTGGAAGTCAACTTAGATTTAATATAATTTGGGGGAAAATGTAAACTTGCTATTTATTTTATGATGATCATCACAGACTAAATCTATTTAGCAAGTGAAAAATAGTATGTGCTCATAAACTGGGGCTTTTATTAATAGAAGTGTACTACTCAACATACACCATTCTTTAAAAAACAAATCTTAATTCTGACACCTGTTTTCTTCTCAAATACATTGCGTTGTAAGTATTCTAAGAGACCCTCAAGACCAACCTCTTATTCAGTGTAGCAAATATCTGAATAGCTTCTCTAATAGATGCTTATGCACTTTCTGTTGTAATATGTCCACTGACAGGGACTTCACAGTTTTTAGTAAGTATTCTTTGTGAATTTTCATTTACTTACTTTTTTAAAAAGTAGAATAATTTTTATAAGGGAAGAACATAAAACTCTCAGATAAAGATGTTTCATGATTATATTTTTTCATAAAACGTGCTGAATAACTGTATCTACAAAACAAAAAACAGGAACAATGAATTTTATTTAGTTGGTTCATTAAATGATTTGTATATTGAATCAAATGTGGAAGTATACCTGTTCTTATTTTTAATGTTACATACTTATATGTGAGTTTTTACATACACTGAACTTGGGATTCTGTCTAAATACAAAACTGAGTATAAAAAATTAAGAAAGTCTGAAGCATTATATAATAGAGTAGAATCTAATTGTATCTGACAGATCATCTTTGATGTATACTAATACAAATCTCAATAACAGTTGAAGATAAATGATAACACAAGGGAAGACCTAAGAGTCCATCTAATTTGAAATTTATAAATTAACCCCCCACAAGTCTTCTGTGACTTGAATCTAATTCAAAGTGAATCTGGCACAAGATATACTCACCCCCAGGATAATACATGGACATGTGGAAGGAAAGCATTATGGAGTACCAAAGTACACTTCCAATAGTAAGAGGAATCACATTTAAAACTGATGGAAGCAGAAATCATTTGCACTGCATTAACTTAATTCGCACAGGCTTTGCTGAAACCTTGGGAAGTCATCTTATTGGGGAAAAGCTAAAATTATAGGTGGTGTATTTCCTCTACAATGAACCTGAGTTATTAAAGGCACTAACTAATCTTATCAGCCACCTATTGTTAGCCAAATTGTGAAATCCATTATATTTTCCCCACATAAAATTTTCAAGCAATTCAACCAAATGAATTTATTTCAATTCACTGCATTTATTATCTCTTTTTACTGTTGCTGAGGCAGTATGGGGAATGTAGAGATGAATAAGATGTGCCCTCCCCCTTCTCCTTTTCTCATCTATAAGGAGTTTTAATCTAAAAGAAGGACTTTTGATAGGGATACAAAACACCTTCATTGGAAGTCATACTATGAAAAGGACCAATATCTGAGAAATTATGAGATGGTTTTCTCTAGAACAAAGCTTTGGTCTCATGCACTAATGTATTCTCTTCTCCAAGCCTAAGGCTCAATGAAGGATTTAAAAACTGGAAAAAAGAAATATGGGGCAAAGTTGGCTATAAAATGCAAAACAGAGGCAAGCCCTCCAAGCGTGCCTGAGGGAGACTCATACAAACCTTTTGACTGGGGTTTTGAAGAAAGAGGAAGATTTTGATAGGCAGTTGTTAAGGGAAAGGGTATTTAAGTAACAGTTCAGCATGAGCAAATTCATAAATATGGGAAAGAACAAAACTCAATTAAATGAAGAAGAGGAAGCATCTTTGACTTGAAGGATTTAAAAACTGGAAAAAAGAAATATGGGGCAAAGTTGGCTATAAAATGCAAAACAGAGGCAAGCCCTCCAAGTGTGCCTGAGGGAGACTCATACAAACCTTTTGACTGGGGTTTTGAAGAAAGAGGAAGATTTTGATAGGCAGTTGTTAAGGGAAAGGGTATTTAAGTAACAGTTCAGCATGAGCAAATTCATAAATATGGGAAAGAACAAAACTCAATTAAATGAAGAAGAGGAAGCATCTTTGACTCCAGAAGTTTAAGATTAGCTGGCAACGTACCTCTGGGAGGTATCACAAGGAGATTATACCTGACAGAGGGCCAGGCAGTAAGCATATTCATTTTTCTTTTTCTTTTTTTGTCTGACCAACATTTGTTTACCTTGGTCTGATAACAGTGCTTTGTATGCCTAGGACTACCATTACTTCTCTATATTTGTTTAACATTATGTTTTGTTTTATTCAAGTTCTATTGAGATAAAATTGACATACAGTGCTGTAGTAGTTTAAAGTACTATATGTATGACTTACACACATCATGAAGTGATTACCACAATTAACTCAGTGAACATCCATCATCTCAAACAGATATAAAAGAAAAAAATACGTCTTTCCTTGTGATGAGAACTCTTAGAATTTACTCTCTTAATCTTCCTATACAACATCAGTTCAGTTCAGTTCAGTAGCTCAGTCGTGTCCGACTCTTTGTGATCCCATGAATCGCAGCATGCCAGGCCTCCCTGTCCATCACCATCTCCCGGAGTTCACTGAGACTCATGTCCATAGAGTCGGTGATGCCATCCAGCCATCTCATGCTCGGTCGTCCCCTTCTCCTCCTGCCCCCAATCCCTCCCAGCATCAGAGTCTTTTCCAATGAGTCAACACTTTCATGAGGTGGCCAAAGTACCGGAGTTTCAGCTTTAGCATCATTCCTTCCAAAGAAGACCCAGGGCTGATCTCCTGTGGAATGGACCAGTTGGATCTCCTTGCAGACCAAGGGACTCTCAAGAGTCTTCTCCAACACCACAGTTCAAAAGCATCGATTCTTCGGCGCTCAGCTTTCTTCACAGTCCAACTCTCACATCCATACATGACCACAGGAAAAACCATAGCCTTGACTAGGCAAACCTTAGTCGGCAAAGTAATGTCTCTGCTTTTGAATATATTATCCAGGTTGGTCATAACTTTTCTTCCAAGGAGTAAGCGTCTTTTAATTTCATGGCTGCAGTCACCATCTGCAGTGATTTTGGAGCCCAAAAAAATAAAGTCTGACACTGTTTCCACTGTTTCCCCATCTATTTCCCATGAAGCGATGGGACCAGATGCCATGATCTTTGTTATCTGAATGCTGAGCTTTAAGCCAACTTTTTTGCTCTCCTCCTTCACTTTCATCAAGAGGCTTTTTAGCTCCTCCTCACTTTCTGCCATAAGGGTGGTGTCATCAGCATATCTGAGGTTATTGACATTTCTCCTGGCAATCTTGATTCCAGCTTGTGTTTCTTCCCGTCCAGCGTTTCTCATCATGTACTCTGCATGTTAGTTAAATAAGCAGGGTGACAATATACAGCCTTGACGTACTCCTTTTCCTATTTGGAACCAGTCTGTTGCTCCATGTCCAGTTCTAACTGTTGCTTCCTGACCTGCATAGAGATTTCTCAAGAGGCAGGTTAGGTGGTCTAGTATTCCCATCTCTTTCAGAATTTTCCGCAGTTTATTGTGATCCACACAGTCAAAGGCTAAATCAAGTTAAGTATGAAGTTTTGTTATGACTCACATTTATATACAGAAAGTGACTATATAGCTTAATTTGCTTAAAGTCCTACTCTATGCATATTTTTCTAGCTTAATTATTAATAGTGCCTTTCCCATTTTACTCTTAAAAAGTGATGTGGTTTGTATAATAAGTTACATAAAAACCTATATAAACATAAAATGATAGAGTTAAATATATATTATTTTCTGAAATGAAAGAGCAAAGATACCATCACTTACCACAGTAGTTAAATGGAGCTAAAAAATAAAAATAAATCAGAAAACTTCTAAGAATTCCATACACTGCACAGGGATCTTAACTTATCCCTTATTACCATGCAAAATGGCCAGTGATTTATTTTGGAATAACTTTAGAATTTCATTATATATATTACTAAAAGTAATTTCTTAAGACAGTGTAAGAATCAGTTCAGTTCAGTTGCTCAGTCGTGTCCAACTCTTTGTGACCCCTGAATCGCAGCACGCCAGGCCTGCCTGTCCCTCATCAACTCCCAGAGTTCACTCAGGCTCATGTCCATCGAGTCAGTGATGCCATCCAGCCATCTCATCCTCTTTCGTCCCCTTCTTCTCCTGTCCCCAATCCCTCCCATTATCAGGATCTTTTCCAATGAGTCAACTCTTCACACGAGGTGGCCAAAGTACTGGAGTTTCAGCTTCAGCATCATTCCTTCCAAAGAAATCCCAGGGCTGATCTCCTTCAGAATGGACTGGTTGGATCTCCTTGCAGTCCAAAGGACCCTCAAGAGTCTTCTCCAGCACTACAAGTCAAAAATATCAATTCTTCAGCACTCAGCTTTCTTCACAGTCCAACTCTCACATCCATACATGACCACTGGAAAAACCATAGCCTTGACTAGACGGACCTTTGTTGGCAAAGTAATGTCTCTGTTTTTCAATATGCTATCTAGCTTAATATAATATAAATATAAATTCCATCAACAGCTACAGAACTTCTTATCCAAAAATATTTTTGAGGAGTCCTATGGGCCAACCAGCCCATTCTGAAGGAGATCAACCCTGGGATTTCTTTGGAAGGACTGATGCTAAAGCTGAAACTCCAGTACTTTGGCCACCTCATGCGAAGAGTTGACTCATTGGAAAAGACTCTGATGCTGGGAGGGATTGGAGGCAGGAGGAGAAGGGGACAACAGAGGATGAGATGGCTGGATGGCATCACTGACTCGATGGATGTGAGTCTGAGTGAACTCCGGGAGTTGGTGATGGACAGGGAGGCCTGGCGTGCCGCGATTCATGGGGTCGCAAAGAGTCGGACGTGACTGAGCGACTGAACTGATGGGAAAATTACATATTTAATTTTTTCAGTGGCTTTCATATCACATATAAAATCCCCAAACACATGAGAACAGATCCACAACACAACATTTCAATGAAATCATTATTAACATCTACATGTTTACTTTTTCACCCTTATATAGCTCTATTCATTTTGAAACATCTCAAAACTGGACTTGATTTGGCCATTTTCCCTTTATCCAGTGCATTTATTACTGATGCTATTTTAAATTATTGACTGTGCTTTTTATTTGGTATTCCCAAGATTTTTAAATAAAAGGATTTTCCCCTAAGTAACTCACATTTAACTCCATCTCTCCTCTAAGTATAAATTTAATCAATTATTTCTACATACATTATACATTTCTTTCATCACCAATGAACTGTGCATTGAAATACCTGTTTTTAATTTCTTCTGAATACATTATATATCCTGTACCTCAAGCTTAAGGACTATGATTTCTACTGTTATAGAAGAGTGTCATGGATATAATTTGTTACCATTAATATCTTGTTACTAAGGATTACTTTTCAATCAGTTTGTGAAATTTAGTCTACATACACTAGAAGGCATGAAAAATTGGTAAATGATAAAAGCTTGATGGTCTGACTTAACAAGCTGTTAGTATGCATTCATAGCAAAGGTATTAAATGAATTTAGTGTCTCAAAGGGGTATTCAAAAGAGGCCATAGATAAAAAGAGTAAGGATAGCTAGACATAAAATTATGAACAATATCTTAATTGTCTTCTGATGAAAGAAAAAAGAACAGGGAACTTTCTTTTAAGCAAACAAAGGAGAGGAAAAGGGGATTTTCTAATTTAAGTAACACATTATTACAAAAGTCACTACATGAACATAAGTCCAGCAGGAAGATGGGTAACAAGTTTTGCAAAAATACCAACAAAGTAAAACTTTGATCTTTGCTTATTAAGGAAATTTTCTCCTGAAAACATATATATTCCACAGGAAGAATTTACCTTTAGCATAGAATGACATAATATTTATATATAAACATAAACACTATCCCATAGTACCTATTTAAACATTAAAAATTCATTTTGAGATCATTATTAATTCTCTATTTTTGTTATTGCTGCTACACTTTTCTTCTTGCAGCAAAAAATTAACCTTGTCACATCTCAAACTTCAAAGAATCCAAACAAACAACTTGGTGAATGATAGATCTCAGTGCATTTTGAGAGTTTTTCCTTCCTGGTAGGGTTTCACTAAAGATGCTATGTGCCTACATTCTGCCATTTTGAACTTCAAATGGCATTTTTTTCCAACACCTTTTAAGTTAATCCAATCGGTCAAGCTTCCAACAACAAATCTTGAAAATGAATTTTAACTTGTATATTCTCTCCAGGAAATTTCCATACAACCCTGATCAAAATGCTGAGATTTTATAGGGCAAACTTGGAGTCTTACACTAAATGTAAATTTGTAGATTCCATTTCTGCTTAACTTCAACGACCAATAATATTTCTCAACTTGTTCATGGCTATTAAAAAATGCTACAAATTTTCGAGGTGTTTATTTCATTGGGAATTTTCTGACATAAAGTAACTAAACCAAACTCTATCTCTCCTGAGAGCTTGGAAACATCATAGATAGTCTTCATGTATGAATCCTTGTCCTCGGTTATTTAAGCTTGTGTTGGGGCGTTTCACAGCGCCCCATCTCATACCCTTTTTGGGAGATTCCAGTCATTCCTGATCTCATTAACTGATCTTATTCATCAGAATCTTCTCCTGACCAATCTGGACTTTTTCCCAAGGAGAATAGATTTTCTTTCTTTGAAAGCTGTATCAGGAATACTTCCCTCTAAATGTATACAGTGTTTGTAGGAAAGTACATATTCAATAATAAATAGCATTATAACAATTGTAAATTGAACTCTCATAAAGTATTTCTTGAAATACAAAACAGTACAGGGACTTTGGAAAACAACCTGGCAGTTTTTTCAAAAAGTTGAATGTAAAGTTACCATATGCTCCAGCAATTCTACTCCAAGGTATAAATCAAGAGAGATAAAAACATGCATCCATAAAAAAACTTGTACATGAATGTATTATTCATAATCTAAAGTTATACAGTGACAGTGTTACAAAGTAAAATAAAATTAAAAAAAAAAAAATAAAGTTATACAGTGTTTGTAGGAAAGTACATATTCAATAATAAATAGCATTATAACAATGGTAAATTGAACCCTCATAAAGTATTTCTTGAAATACAAAACAGTACAGGGACTTTGGAAAATAACCTGGCAGTTTTTTCAAAAAGTTGAATGTAAAATTACCATATGCTCCAGCAATTCTACTCGAAGGTATAAATCAAGAGAGATAAAAACATGCATCCATAAAAAAACTTGTACATGAGTGTATTATTCATAATACTCATATATACTACTCTCCATAAGTAGAAACAACCAAAATGTCCATCAACTGAGGATAAATAAAATGTGGTATATATATATATACAATGGAATATTATTAGGCCATAAAATGAATGAAGTGCTGATACACGCTACAACTGGGATGAAACTTACATACTAAGTGAAAGAAGCCTGTTACACAAGATCGCATATGGTTCCCTTCTGCAAAATGTCCAAACAGGCACAATTACAGAAGTAGAAAGATTAGCAGTTGCCCAGGAAGGAGGAGGGGGAACCCAAGAATAAAGAATGACTGCTAATTGAAGCAAAGCTAGTTTTTGAAGTGATGAAAGTGTTTTAAAACCTGACAGTAGTGAAGGCTGTACAAGTCTATGAATATATGTTGAACTACATAATTTAAAATGACTGAACTGTATGATAAATGTATCCTATCTCAAATTAACTGGTTATAATTTTTAAAAGAGTGTAACACAGCATGAGATACATACATGCATTTATCTCCTATACACCAACAATAACCAGACTGAATACTTTTAGTTATTGAACTAACATTAATTGATTCTTTGCAGAATTATTTGCAGAAATAAAAAATATTCTTTGCAGTTGAAGATGGAAAAGCTCTATGCAGTCAGCAAAAACAAGACTAGGAGCTGACTATGGCTCAGATCATGAACTCCTCATTGCCAAATTTAGACTTAAATTGAATAAAGTAGGGAAAACCACTAGACCATTCAGGTATGACCTAAATCAAACCCCTTACAATT
>SJYX01005716.1:0-25903 GCA_006410675.1 Oreotragus oreotragus
AGGACAGCTGAGGCGGCATCCTGTGCCCCGCACCGTGCGCACGCACAGAAGCCCACTTCACGGTACTGGGGCCGCCAAACCAGAGTGTCCTGACTTCATCAGCAGACGCTGTAAAGAAAATTACCTTCTGCCTTTTCCTGAATAATGTGACTTCTGGCCTTTCCTACTTATTCTTGCAACACCAAAGGGCTTATTGGTACACAGAGCTTAGTATTTATGGCGACAGCAAGTACAGCCTCAGTGTGAAGCTGCAGAGACGAACTAAAGAGAGGAGACTTTCAGGCTATGCATTCATCATGGGTCACTAGCAAAACACCTTATATTTATGAAACAGGCAAACCCGTTTCATAACAAACATGTTTTTGAATCCAAACAGCATGGATTCAGAAGTATCAATATATAACAAATGACTGGATCTGACAACCTAAATTTTTCTCGTTGATGACAGATCCAGAGATTCAAATATGCTTACTCCTACATAAAATTCGGGCTTTGTGGATGGGGTTGGAACAAAAATGATTATAGTAAAAAAAAATTAACGAAAATCTGAAATTTACCCAAATAATTTCACTGAAGGAGAATGCAATAACGGAAGAGTGTTGTACCATATGTAACTATTCTATTTGAATAATGATGAAGATAAATTTGCCAGTATTCCTCTTTCCCTTCATTAACAAATTAGGATGTGCAGCAGTGTATAAAATGATAGAGAGCATTATTCCAATCCTCCAAGCCAATTGCTTGTTTCTTTAAGAGCAACATTTCCCACTATAAGAAAATTATGCAAAATTAGAATTTGATTGTGTTTATACAGGAAGTGATAATAAAAGAACATAGAAGTGAAGTAAAAGCACCAGAATTAACATGCTTCAGTAATCAAAACTGAGTTGGATCCGCTTTTAAATAAAAGCCAAAAATAAAGACAAGCATCTAAATTTCAACAGTGATGGGCGTGTAGTTTAAATCATTTCTTTCATGTTTGGGAATTCATGTACACCCATGACAGATTCATGTCAATGTATGCCAAAACCAATACAGTACTATAAAGTAAAATAAAGTAAAAAAAAAAAAAAAAAGGAATTTCAAATATGCATTAAAAGGTATATTTTTAAATGTTTAAATTTATCCCCAGTAGATCAAATAATGCAATTGAAAACTTAGAACAAAGCACTATTCCTAGAATAAAAACTGTGAGTTGGGTATCTAGGAAAAGCTTAGAGTAATGTCTTCATTCAAGGAGGTCCTATCTCCTTGTAAATTACTTCACCAGAAGTGAAGTCCTTGTGCCTAGGACTGTGCAAGATATGACAGTGGATTCAAAGAATAATATAGGATGAAATGGCAGAGAGACTAATCAGCTGGCAAACTAGATAGACTATTATTCCACATAAAAGACACGGTCTCTATATTCAAGGAGCATTATCCAAGCAAGGTAATAACACGTCACATGTAAACAACGAGGATAGGTGTTCTTTTCACTGTGTGGTTGGGTGAAGAAGTATTTAGAAAGACTATAACCTATAACCCTACCTGTTAAAAGACATAAAGGTGATTTTATGGTCACATGGGAAGTAGATACAGGTGAGACAAAGAGAAAGTGATGTTTTTCTCTTGAACCTTCCCTGCCTTTCATTCTTCTGACTCTCTCCAAAAGCTCTGTGCTATAAAGGGACTGTAAATTCTGAGGCTGTTTTCATTAGTCTCAGACACCAGAAGAAATAGGATGACAATAAACTAGTTTGTTCTTAGATTTACAAAGACATCATATCAGATTCATACTATAAATGTGCCCTGAGGATGAAGCTAAAAGGTAAAGCTCTGGAAATAGTATCTCAAGACCAAATTTCATGTGAGATTTGTTCCTCTCTTCTTGGGTGGGAATGCAAATAGGGTGAATACTTGGAATAACAACAGTAAGTGGGAAAGGATCCTTCGGACAGAGATGCTGGATGGGAAATTACAGAGGGGTGTGAGTCTGCACTCAACTCCTGAAAGAAGGTAGAAAGACACTGAAATGTAGAGAGCACGTGGCATTGGCTTGGAGGAGGGACCCACATGGCTCGCAAGGAGAATATGGATTGTTGGTGGGCGGGTCAGAGGCCCATCAAGGCTCAGTCCAGGAATCACCACTTTGTGTCCATCTCCCCTTTCTCTCTTCCTCAACTCCTACCTTCCCTGGTGTTGAGGTTCCCCACGATCTATTCTCCCAACTCCCACTCCTCCACCCAACCTCCTTTCTGCCATGCTTACCGCATCCCACCACTGTTCACCTGCTGGAGGCAGTGTAGCATGGCAGTTGTGAACCTGATCTTTTTGGATAGATCTCAACTGGAATCCTTGGAGAAGGCAATGGCACCCACTCCAGTACTCTTGCCTGGAAAATCCCATGGACGGAGGAGCCTGGTGGGCTGTGAGCCATGGGGTCGCACAGAGTTGGACACGACTGAGCGACTTCACTTTCACTTTTCACTTTCATGCATTGGAGAAGGAAATGGCAACCCACTCCAGTGTTCTTGCCTCGAGAATCCCAGGGATGGGAGAGCCTGGTGGGCTGCCGTCTATGGGGTCGCACAGACTCGTACACGACTGAAGCGACTTAGCAGCAATTGGAATCCTAGCTCTGCTTCACCAGCAGACTATCCCTTACCCCCACTTCTCCCTAAAACAAAAAAAAGTTAGCTTTTTGAAACTAGAGCATTTTAAACAATTGCATTTCCAAACAGAATCATGGCTTTACATTTGCACAATTCAGACTTCACTTGGGTGTTTTTCATAGTCAAAGAAACAAGCCCAAAGTAACAGAGGAGCTCCACCTCTAGAAAGACAGGTTGTATTTGCAGATTTTTAAGTAACTTAAAAAAAAAAACTGCCTGCAATGTGGGAGACCTGGGTTTGATCCCTGGGTTGGAAAGATCCCCTGGAGAAGAGAAAGGCTACCCACTCCAGTATTCTGGCCTGGAGAATTCCATGGACTGTAGAGTCTATGGGGTTGCAAAGAGTCGGACAGACTGAGTGACTCTCACTCTCACTTGAAAAATAAAAGCTTTTCCCTATCAAGGTTTAAAAAATCTTAGGGTCAAAGTTTTAGGCTGAGCAGGGATCCTGTTTGACTACTAGTTTATCCACCACATATCTTCACTGTTAGGGTCAAGCTCAGTAAAGAAATACCTGTGAGAAGTTCTACTCATCACGTGTTCCTGTTGTGGAGGCAGGACACAGTAGTGACTTCAGTGTCTTATGCAGCACCCCAGGTGCTGGATGGACGCTTGTGCCACCAGGAGGACTGAGGAATCAATACCACACCGCCCACGGCTCACCCATGGGCCCCACACCTGTGCTTAGATGATCAAAGTAAAATTTACTAATTGTAGCAAAGAGGACATCTCATGACTCCATTACAAATGCCTCACCACTGACTCAGACTTGTTTTTCTTCTGATGGGATACACTTCCCCATGTCAGGCTGTTGTTTCATATTGTTCAAAATGCATATACACCCAGACTCATACTTACTCATCATGCGCTAGCAAATTGGAAAGAAGTGGGCTTTGAAATTTGGTCACCGAAATTTAGAGGAAGACAATCAGTCAACAGAATATTATTTTTTCATCTCACAGCCTGACTCATATGAGTCAAGTTTTCCTTCAATATACAAAATCAGATCTATGGAAACCAGGGAATGTAGCACAGCAGTCTTTCTCTGCACTGTGCAGTGGCTGTAGTTAATTAGAATCCGTTATAGCTAGGACTCAGTCAAAACATTTCTTTTGTGAGGAAAGACCTAATTACAAAGTGATATCATGTGTAGTTAGTGAAACGATCCTGTTCCCATAAATCTGTTCTTTCCCTGTCCTTTGGCATTATCACAGTCACTTGCTGTGTAATCAGTCTCCAACGCATCAAGTACCTCTTAGTGTCCCCAGGCCAATGATCCCTCCACATCATTAGGTTAGATGTCCACAATGTGTAAAAGCATATTACCTCATTTAATCTTGATGGCAATCTTATGGGGCTTTCTAGGTGGCATTCGTGATAATGAATCTGCCTGCCAATGCAGGAGGCCTAAGAGGTGAGGGTTTGATCCCTAGGTTGGGAAGATCCTCTGGAGGAGGGCATGGCAACCCACCTCCTGCCTGGAGAGTCCCATGGACAGAGGAACCTGGTGGGCTACAGTCCATGGGGTCACAGAGTCGGACATGACTGAAGTGACTTAGCATACACACATGCACAGCAATCTTACGAGAGGAGAACAACTCACCCATTTCACAGATGAGCGGATTGAGGTTTAAGGAGAATAAGTTCTCCCAGTTCAGGCAGAAAATAAGTGGTGGAGCTTAGTTAGAATCCCCAAACTCTCAGGGGATTTTTATCATTATGAGGCACTGTGTCACATTTAAAGAACGGCAGCCAGTGATGAGGAATAACCCTCACTCATGTAACACTTGACAGTTTTACAAATGACTTTCATATCCATTATCTTACTTAAATAACTCTGCAAACTATTGTCATCCCCACATTATAGATAAGAAAGTTGAGGCTCAGAGAGGGAATCATTGAGCCAGAAATCCAGAGAAACTTCAGGTCTCCCATGACAAGATGAAATTCAGAAATAATGACATTGAGGCTAACACTGTGATATCACTTTGCGACAATGAGATTGCACGATGGTAAGGTATGAACATGGACTTAGAGGTCAAGTCTGTGCAGTCTTGCTGACTTCTCTTAGGTAGCTGTGAGCATGCCCAATCTGAGATGCTAGGACCCCCTCCTGGAACTTCAACCTGGTTGTAGAATAACTCCTGTTATTCCTGTGGGCGTCAGTGGGATAAGAGATTCATCTGAAGCAATGGATATGTGCTGAGTAACAGATATGATTCAATCTCAATGAAGTCAGTACAATATAGCACCCAAAGCAGCCAATCCTACAATATCCAACTGAAGTTGTTCCAACAGGATCCGGCAAGAAGCCCCGTTTAGACACCTCTACTTTTGCAAGTCACTGAGGCACACACTGCTGGAGGCATACCCAGCAGCTCTGTCCTTGCTCCATGCCAGCAGAGCCTTGCTGTGGTTCTGATGCCTCCTCCTCCCCATTGTAAGCTGAGCAAATTCTGACTAGCCTAAGCCAATGGCGGCGGTTGTATTCCTTATGCACAGAATTGATTGGGGAAGGCGTGAGCCTCAGTTTTGGCCAGTGAAACGTTAGTGGAAGGCTGCAGGAAGCTTTGGGGACAGGCTTTCCTTGCTGATAAAATGGGTGCATGTTAAGTTGCTTCAGTCCTGTCCAACTCTTTGTGACTCTATGGACTGTAGCCCACCAGCTTTCCCTGTCCATGGGATTCTCCAGGCAAGAATACTGGAATGGATTGCCATGCCCTCCTCCAAGGCATCTTCCCAAGCCAGGGATCAAACCCACATCTCTGATGTCTCCTGCACTGGCATTTACCACTGGTGCCACATGGAAAACCCGATAAAATGGGGGAACAGGAAAAGAAACGGTCTTCTCCCGCAGCTCCATGTGATGGCTGAACCTGCTGTTGTCATCCTGTGACCACAAAACATGAAGATAATGTGACACTGAGGACATGAGAAAAGAGAAAAATCCTTGAGGACATTATTGAGCCACTCACTGGGTTGTTGCTCATAACTTCCAGTGGAGTGAGATAGATTTCAGCTATGGCAAGCCAGGGTTGGAGCTCTTGAGACTCTCGGCTGGCAGCGTCCTAACTGGGGCACCAGGAGGACAGTCACAGTTCTATGTCCCTGCAGACGCTTTCCTGCTGCTGCTGCTGCCCGGTTGCTCAGTGTGTCTGACTCTTTGGGACTCTTTGGACTCCTCCTCCAGGCGCCTCTGTCCATGGGATTTTCCAGGCAAGAACACTGGAGTGGGTGGCCTTTTCCCTCTCCGAGGGATCTTCCTGATTAAGGACTGAACCTGCATCTCCTGCTTGGCAGGTGGGTTCTTTGCCACTGAGTCACCTGGGAAGGCCAGATGGTTTCCTCCCAAAGTCTATTTTCCAGTAGCCCCTTTTCCCACTGAGCTTGGGGGAATATGGTTATACGCTAATAGTTCTATTTAAAAAAAGCTTGCATTTGAAGGACGTGCTACCAGCAACACAGACCTCCCTCCTCTAATGAAATGAGACATGTCCACTTCATGAAACACCCCAAAGGCATGGGTTTGATCCCAGATTGTGAAGGAGGTCTGGCTAGCTTCCTTTTTGTATGTCCCAGTGGCTTGTAAGAAAGTGAGAGGACACGCCAAAACAGACTTCCAAAAATCGTGATGTACTCCACGTACTGATGTTTAGCAAATTGATGCCTTTACGATACTTGGAAAAATTGAAAGCTCTTTAATTATACTATTTAGAAGTGAGTTGGTTGGTTGGTTGATTGGTTGGTTTAGTTGCTAAGTTGTGTCCAATTCTTGTGACCCCATGGACGGTAGCCTGCCAGGCTCCTCCATCCATGGGATTTTCCAGGCAAGAATACTGGAGTGGGTTACCATTTCCTTCTCCAGGGGATCTTCCTGACCCAGGGATTGACTCAGGTCTCCTGCATTGCAGGTGGATTCTTTACCCACTGAGCCACCAAGGAAGCCCCATACTTAGAAGTGAGTTACAGGATTCATAAAGAATGTTAAATCATAGTGCACCATAGATGCTGTGGTCCAGGGACCCCATTAAAGTGGCGTTATGAACTTCCCATCCATCAATCTCATCAGTCTAACTCTGTGACTTAATGTGTAAACTGGAGTGGGGATAAATGATGACAAGAGTCTGAGTGTATGATCCTTTGTAAATATGAGGCCCAGATTATAAAAAGCAAAACAAAACACTTTTCCCCACCTGTCTCCTCTCTCACCCATGGTAGGCTCTGGTTGGCTGCTGTGATACTTTGTTACTCACCATATTTCTATAGGGGCTTCCCTGATAGCTCAGTGGGTAAAGAATCTGCCTGCAGTGCAGGAGACCCTGGTTCAATTCCTAGGTCGGGAAGATTCCCCTGGAGAAGTGATAGGCTATCCACTCCAGTATTCCGGCCTGGAGAATTCCATAGACTATATCGTCCATGGAGTCACAAAGAGTCGACATGACTCAGCAACTTTCACTTTCACATTTCTATAGAGCACCCCCGATGGATCAGTGCTTTACACACACTAGCTCATCTGATCCTCAGAACAACCCTCTGAAGGAGGTCCTACCACCATCCTCATTGTACTGGTGGAGAAACTGAAGCACAGAGAGGTTAAGTGAGTTATTCAAGACCACACAGCTAAGAAGTGGTAGAGACCCGATTAAGATGCAGGTCCACAGCTCCAGAATGCATATTCTTAACTAGTCTGTTATGCAGTCTCTGTGCTGATACAACCAAAAAACCATGGGGGTTAAGAGAAGTGAACCTGGAGAGCAGAACTGGGTAAGGCTCTCTCAATGCCAAAGAGCACATGAGCCTTGTTAGTGTCACAGTATAATCAATGCGTAAGGTGGATGTTATGGCTCAGCTGGTAAAGAATCCACCTGCAGTGCAGGAGACCTGGGTTCGATCCCTAGGTCGGGAAGATCCCCTGGAGAAGGGAAAGGCTACACTCTCCAGTATTCTGGCCTGGAGAATTCCATGGACTGTATAGTCATTGCCTCGCAAACAGTCAGACGTGGCTGAGTGACTTCTACTTTCACTTCTCTCAAGGTAGCTGTGGTCTCCTCTGCTCCTTTCACCCTGGAGTGTGTGCACACATGAACTGCTCCTGTGTGTTTTCTGTACACCAGGCATCAGTGGAATTGTGGAGCAGNGCAATCTTACGAGAGGAGAACAACTCACCCATTTCACAGATGAGCGGATTGAGGTTTAAGGAGAATAAGTTCTCCCAGTTCAGGCAGAAAATAAGTGGTGGAGCTTAGTTAGAATCCCCAAACTCTCAGGGGATTTTTATCATTATGAGGCACTGTGTCACATTTAAAGAACGGCAGCCAGTGATGAGGAATAACCCTCACTCATGTAACACTTGACAGTTTTACAAATGACTTTCATATCCATTATCTTACTTAAATAACTCTGCAAACTATTGTCATCCCCACATTATAGATAAGAAAGTTGAGGCTCAGAGAGGGAATCATTGAGCCAGAAATCCAGAGAAACTTCAGGTCTCCCATGACAAGATGAAATTCAGAAATAATGACATTGAGGCTAACACTGTGATATCACTTTGCGACAATGAGATTGCACGATGGTAAGGTATGAACATGGACTTAGAAGTCAAGTCTGTGCAGTCTTGCTGACTTCTCTTAGGTAGCTGTGAGCATGCCCAATCTGAGATGCTAGGACCCCCTCCTGGAACTTCAACCTGGTTGTAGAATAACTCCTGTTATTCCTGTGGGCGTCAGTGGGATAAGAGATTCATCTGAAGCAATGGATATGTGCTGAGTAACAGATATGATTCAATCTCAATGAAGTCAGTACAATATAGCACCCAAAGCAGCCAATCCTACAATATCCAACTGAAGTTGTTCCAACAGGATCCGGCAAGAAGCCCCGTTTAGACACCTCTACTTTTGCAAGTCACTGAGGCACACACTGCTGGAGGCATACCCAGCAGCTCTGTCCTTGCTCCATGCCAGCAGAGCCTTGCTGTGGTTCTGATGCCTCCTCCTCCCCATTGTAAGCTGAGCAAATTCTGACTAGCCTAAGCCAATGGCGGCGGTTGTATTCCTTATGCACAGAATTGATTGGGGAAGGCGTGAGCCTCAGTTTTGGCCAGTGAAACGTTAGTGGAAGGCTGCAGGAAGCTTTGGGGACAGGCTTTCCTTGCTGATAAAATGGGTGCATGTTAAGTTGCTTCAGTCCTGTCCAACTCTTTGTGACTCTATGGACTGTAGCCCACCAGCTTTCCCTGTCCATGGGATTCTCCAGGCAAGAATACTGGAATGGATTGCCATGCCCTCCTCCAAGGCATCTTCCCAAGCCAGGGATCAAACCCACATCTCTGATGTCTCCTGCACTGGCATTTACCACTGGTGCCACATGGAAAACCCGATAAAATGGGGGAACAGGAAAAGAAACGGTCTTCTCCCGCAGCTCCATGTGATGGCTGAACCTGCTGTTGTCATCCTGTGACCACAAAACATGAAGATAATGTGACACTGAGGACATGAGAAAAGAGAAAAATCCTTGAGGACATTATTGAGCCACTCACTGGGTTGTTGTTCATAACTTCCAGTGGAGTGAGATAGATTTCAGCTATGGCAAGCCAGGGTTGGAGCTCTTGAGACTCTCGGCTGGCAGCGTCCTAACTGGGGCACCAGGAGGACAGTCACAGTTCTATGTCCCTGCAGACGCTTTCCTGCTGCTGCTGCTGCCCGGTTGCTCAGTGTGTCTGACTCTTTGGGACTCTTTGGACTCCTCCTCCAGGCGCCTCTGTCCATGGGATTTTCCAGGCAAGAACACTGGAGTGGGTGGCCTTTTCCCTCTCCGAGGGATCTTCCTGATTAAGGACTGAACCTGCATCTCCTGCTTGGCAGGTGGGTTCTTTGCCACTGAGTCACCTGGGAAGGCCAGATGGTTTCCTCCCAAAGTCTATTTTCCAGTAGCCCCTTTTCCCACTGAGCTTGGGGGAATATGGTTATACGCTAATAGTTCTATTTAAAAAAAGCTTGCATTTGAAGGACGTGCTACCAGCAACACAGACCTCCCTCCTCTAATGAAATGAGACATGTCCACTTCATGAAACACCCCAAAGGCATGGGTTTGATCCCAGATTGTGAAGGAGGTCTGGCTAGCTTCCTTTTTGTATGTCCCAGTGGCTTGTAAGAAAGTGAGAGGACACGCCAAAACAGACTTCCAAAAATCGTGATGTACTCCACGTACTGATGTTTAGCAAATTGATGCCTTTACGATACTTGGAAAAATTGAAAGCTCTTTAATTATACTATTTAGAAGTGAGTTGGTTGGTTGGTTGATTGGTTGGTTTAGTTGCTAAGTTGTGTCCAATTCTTGTGACCCCATGGACGGTAGCCTGCCAGGCTCCTCCATCCATGGGATTTTCCAGGCAAGAATACTGGAGTGGGTTACCATTTCCTTCTCCAGGGGATCTTCCTGACCCAGGGATTGACTCAGGTCTCCTGCATTGCAGGTGGATTCTTTACCCACTGAGCCACCAAGGAAGCCCCATACTTAGAAGTGAGTTACANTTCCAGGCAAGAATACTGGAGTGGGTTACCATTTCCTTCTCCAGGGGATCTTCCTGACCCAGGGATTGACTCAGGTCTCCTGCATTGCAGGTGGATTCTTTACCCACTGAGCCACCAAGGAAGCCCCATACTTAGAAGTGAGTTACAGGATTCATAAAGAATGTTAAATCATAGTGCACCATAGATGCTGTGGTCCAGGGACCCCATTAAAGTGGCATTATGAACTTCCCATCCATCAATCTCATCAGTCTAACTCTGTGACTTAATGTGTAAACTGGAGTGGGGATAAATGATGACAAGAGTCTGAGTGTATGATCCTTTGTAAATATGAGGCCCAGATTATAAAAAGCAAAACAAAACACTTTTCCCCACCTGTCTCCTCTCTCACCCATGGTAGGCTCTGGTTGGCTTCTGTGATATTTTGTTACTCACCATATTTCTATAGGGGCTTCCCTGATAGCTCAGTGGGTAAAGAATCTGCCTGCAGTGCAGGAGACCCTGGTTCAATTCCTAGGTCGGGAAGATTCCCCTGGAGAAGTGATAGGCTATCCACTCCAGTATTCCGGCCTGGAGAATTCCATAGACTATATCGTCCATGGAGTCACAAAGAGTCGACATGACTCAGCAACTTTCATTTTCACATTTCTATAGAGCACCCCCGATGGATCAGTGCTTTACACACACTAGCTCATCTGATCCTCAGAACAACCCTCTGAAGGAGGTCCTACCACCATCCTCATTGTACTGGTGGAGAAACTGAAGCACAGAGAGGTTAAGTGAGTTATTCAAGACCACACAGCTAAGAAGTGGTAGAGACCCGATTAAGATGCAGGTCCACAGCTCCAGAATGCATATTCTTAACTAGTCTGTTATGCAGTCTCTGTGCTGATACAACCAAAAAACCATGGGGGTTAAGAGAAGTGAACCTGGAGAGCAGAACTGGGTAAGGCTCTCTCAATGCCAAAGAGCACATGAGCCTTGTTAGTGTCACAGTATAATCAATGCGTAAGGTGGATGTTATGGCTCAGCTGGTAAAGAATCCACCTGCAGTGCAGGAGACCTGGGTTCGATCCCTAGGTCGGGAAGATCCCCTGGAGAAGGGAAAGGCTACACTCTCCAGTATTCTGGCCTGGAGAATTCCATGGACTGTATAGTCATTGCCTCGCAAACAGTCAGACGTGGCTGAGTGACTTCTACTTTCACTTCTCTCAAGGTAGCTGTGGTCTCCTCTGCTCCTTTCACCCTGGAGTGTGTGCACACATGAACTGCTCCTGTGTGTTTTCTGTACACCAGGCATCAGTGGAATTGTGGAGCAGCATTTGTCAACTATGTGGGTTTAACTCCCTAAGCTCTTACAATCTCCTCAGTGAAACTTTTCAAAGCCAGTTTTGCTCTCTAACAATTATTTCTAACCAGGCTTTGACTGTGGTGTAGAAAGAAACCCTTAAAATAATTACATTATCCTGAAGTAAGGTCATTTGTCTTTTTTCTTTTAAAACAATTTTCATGTTATAATCACTTCAATTGTTTCTAAATTAGGACTCATAAATGGTTCTGCAGAACGGATGGTCTCCGTGGTCAGAAATGCTTCCCCAAAGAACCAAAGTGAATTACTGGAATTGACAGGAGTGGCATTCTCCCCGATGAACAGGATCAGGAAGAGGGCGGACGAGGGCAAGTGCTGTAGGGCCTGTGGTACTCTTTCTAGGGCCAATTTTGACAAAAGGAATATTATGGAATAACTGTTCGACTGCAGACCGTGGTGTCCAACAGATCTAGGTCCAAATCATGCTCTGGCACTCAGGTGTATGGAAGGTCATTCACGGACAATCTCAGAGCCTCAGTATCATCTCTGCAGAAGAGCGCTGATAACGAGTGTGCAGTGCGGGACACACGTTATAAAAGAAATGTGTACAAAGGACCTTTACACACACAGAGGAAGAAGCAGTTTGCCTTCTCTCTGCCTCTATTTGGGTCTCTCCCCAGGAAACACTAATGTCTGGTTAAGTTTCCAGCTACTAATTTGCCAAAAGCCAGGAGCCGTTTACAGAAGTTCAATACATGCCCTCTGCTCCTTGCTTTGCCCTGGCTCCAGAGATAAGCAGAAACCTCCAGCACTTTCTCTGTCATCCCTCTGCTTACTCATAGTACAGCGACTATTCCCCCCAGCTCAGGAGCTGAGAGGGTGGAGGAGGCCTCACCTGGGCCTTGAGCTTGAACCATCTACTCCAGCCTGATCACCAGAGAGAAAAGTCCGGCTAGTGATAAGAGGCATTTTGATTTCCTGAGGTCTGTGTATTTATAGGTCTTCCCAGGTGGCGCTAGTAGCAAAGAGCCCGTCTACCAATGCAGGAGACAGGAGAGATACGAGGTCAGTCCCTGGTTGGAAAGATGCCCTGGAGGAGGGCATGGCAACCCACGGCCAGTATTCTTGCCTGGAGAATCCCATGTGCAGAGGAGCTGGCAGGCTACAGTCCATGGGGTCACAAAGCGGCGGACACAACTGAAGCGACTTAGCATGGCGGCACATGTGTTCATAGCTCCAGGGAAACCCCACGTGGGAGGAGAGAGGGCCTGCAGAACAGGATTTGGAGACTTCCAGGTCTCTGGCTACAACATCAGCTGGCGCTGCCTCTCGGAATACAACGGCGGCCAGCACACACCGAAAAGAAGCCCCACTCTCCTGATCGAAGACCATGTGAAGTTCTCCTCCGAGCTGCTTCAGTTCCAGAGATAGGGACGCTGCCACTCTCCTTTTAAAAGTCCCCTTTCCTAATAGCGAGCAGACAGTCCTTGGCTGGAGCTTTCTGACAGACACTCAGAAGCCCTTCTTGTCTGGGAGTGTCTGGTGGGAAGAGAGTGGAGGCATTTGAAATGATCATTTCAATATATAATTGATTTTAAAATGATTAATTAAATAGTTTACATTCCTCCTTTTATTTGTCCTAAATCTTATAATTCAAACATCTCCACTCAGTGACACCCTCCCATGCTAGCAGGCTCTCTTTTCTAGCATGGCAGTCAGACTTTTGTTTTTGGTGATAACATCTAGGTTTTTTTATTTCATTAGAAACAGATACAAAGGCAGAAATGGCCAGAGCATCATCACATGTCCCTATGTTCTATTAAAAACTATACATAACCCAAAGGTAGAAACCACACAAACGTCCATCATCAGGTCCGTGGATACATAAGACGTGCTTTATATATGCAGTGGAGTATTATTTGGCCTGCTGTTCCATGGGTGAATCGTACAGACATTATGCTCAATGAATGAAGCCAGACACAAAAGGGCAGATATCGCATGATCCCACTTATATGAGTACACAGAAAAGGTGAATTTCCAGAGAGAGAAAGTAGAGTAGCGGTTACTAGGCTAGGAGAAGGAAGGTGAGTGGGGAGTTAGTGCTTACTGGGCGTAGCGAGGAAGCAGGGCCAGTGAAGAAGCTATGGGTGGACAGTATCCACGGTTACACGGTGTTGGTGCCTTTAATGCCACTGAACCGTACAGCTAAGAACGGTTAAAGTGGTAAATTTGATGTTACGCATATTTTTCTACAATAGAAGGAGATAGAGAAAGGAAGGCAGGGAGGGAGGAAGAAAGAGAAAGAAGGGAAGAAAGAAGGAAAGGGAAAGAAAGGGCCATCAAGCAGGCCTGGGATAACAAGTCCTTAGAAAGGGAGGGTCCCAGGGTCCCAGAACCCCAGCCCTGCTTCCAGACGTCACAGGCACAGCGCTTTTCCGAGTGACCAAGAGAAAAATCAAAGCCAGAGGAACCACTGCTCTTTACAAGATCGGGCAAAAGGCGCTTATGAAAGCAGTGCTCCTGACAAAATAATGGCCTCTGCAATTGTTTCTGTTCATTTGTTGGGTGGGGTCAGCCTGCCCCAGAGGTGGGGGTGGGGCAACAGGACTCCCCTTCCCAAGGCCCCAAAGCCATTCAACCAGATAGTAACCAGGTGAGCCTACTGTCATTTTCAGCACATGATTCATGAGCATAGATATTATTTATTTCTAAGTTATAACTGTTAAGTTCTCAAGCCATTTCTTAAAAAGCTGATTGTCTTCAAACAATGGCATTTTTCAGCTGCCATAACTGTAAAATTCAATTCCCTCATTTTTGCTCAAGAAATATAAAAAGTTTCTGACTTCACTGTTCCATTGTAAACAGATTTCCTGCTAAATATTTTCTGGAATGTGTTAATTTCTTGGCCTTCTAAATAATCCTAGCTAAGAATACAATAAATGATAAAAATATGCGTGTGGATGCATACTAAGTCACTTCAGTCCAGTCTGACTTTTTGTAGATCCTTTGGACTGTAGTCTACCAATCTCCTCTATCCATAGGATTCTCCAGACAAGAATACTGGAGTGGGTTGTCATTTAACCAAAAATGTATCCAACACATTTGAAATGATCATTTCAATATGTAACTGATTTTAAAATGATTAATTAAATATTTTACATTCCTCCTTTTATTTGTCCTAAATCTTATAATTCAAAGTATATTTTGTATACTTTGACCACATTTCAGTTTGGGCCAGCCATGTTTCAGGTGGTCACATGTGGCTAATGCTGCTGCTTTATTTTGGACAGAGAGGAGAGAGAGGTATAGAAAATATACAAAAAGCTCAAAAGCAAGACTGCTCCTCAGCAGGGATACCAAGAATCATACATAAAACATCTAGAGCATTTCAAAGAGGTGGTTGCATCTGAATTGACCTTTGAGAATTTTTAAGTTAGGAAATGCTATACTCAGACAGGCATTATATGAAGAGCTGACTGGAAGCTGATTGGATGGTTGGGAAAAGGATAGAAGGATTTGAGAGTCTAGGCAAGAAAGTTGGGAACCGGGGCAAAGACCACAGTGGATTTAAGAGATCTTTTGGAGGTGGAATTAGGACTAGAAATAGAGTAGAAGACACTGGAGGAGGTTATCCAGCAGCCATTTCTTTTTCTTCCCTGTTAACAAAAGATTGGTTCTGTTCAGGTGCTCTGTATCCTCTGCAATATCTTGTCATTTGTGGGGAGGCAGGGGGCAATGCAATGGCACCCCACTCCAATACTCTTGCCTGGAAAATCCCATGGACAGAGGAGCCTGGTGGGCTGCAGTTCAGGGCGTCACTAAGAGTTGACTGAGTGACTTCACTTTCACTTTTCACTTTCATGCATTGGAGAAAGAAATGGCAACCCACTCCAGTGTTCTTGCCTGGACAATCTCAGGGACGGGATTGCCTGATGGGCTGCTTCTCTGGGGTCGCACAGAGTCAGACACAACTGAAGTGACTTAGCAGCAGCAGCAGCAGGGGGCAATGAGAGGAGAGAAGAGGATAGGATTCCCAGCCCCAGGAGAGTGGGTCCTGACGTTGTTGTTTCTTCACCAAGTCATGTCCACTTCTTGTGACCCCCAGGACTGTAGCCCCAACAGGCTCCTCTGTCCATGGGATTTCCCAGGTGAGAATACTGGAGTGGGTTGCCATTTCCTTCTCCAGGGGATCTTCTTGACCCAGGGATGGAACCTGCGTCTTGTGCATTGGCAGGTGGATTCTTTACCACTGGGCCACCAGGCAAGCCCAGATCTTGTTTAGTATAAGCCAATTATAGTTACTTTATTTTATCATTGACTGGCTTAGAAATGGACATGGAATCCAGTTTTGGCCAGTTGAGACTTACTGGTTATACTGCAAGGAGGGACTTCTTAGCTAAGTTAAGTCGCTCCCTCAGTCGTATCCGACTCTTTGCGACCCCGTGGACTGTAGCCCACCAGGCTCCTCTGTCCATGGGATTCTCCAGGCAAGAATACTGGAGTGGGTTGCCATTTCCTTCTCCAGGGGATCTTCCTGACCCAGGGATCGAACCCAGGTCCCCTGCATTGTGGGCACACGCTTTAACCTCTGAGCCACCAGGGAAGCAAAATGCAAGGAAGAGATGATCTCTTTCTGCCTCTCGTGTGTGATGAGATGAGGAGGTAATACCTGTCATCCTGAAGTGAGTCCACTGACATTTGAGATAGGCAGGGAGGAAATATGGAGTCTTGATGACATCATCAAGCACAGAATTAACCAATCCTGGAAACACTCCACCTCTGGACTTGCTGTTTTGTGAGAGAATATTTTTACTGATTATTCAACTGTGGGGTTATCTCTTACTTGTAGGTTAGTTTTCTAACAGATAAGGAAAAAAGCCAGATAATGCCCCAAACACTAGTAACAGCCATAATATCTTTCCTTTGTTCAGCAGGATGTATAGTATGTGGAACTCTTGTACCTAATGTTTTCACGGAATCCCTCTAACAGCCCAGGGCGGTGTTGAGGCAGATACCGTGGTCTACTCTCATCCATATCTCTCTCCCCGATTTTCCTTTGCATTCCCAGAAACTAGTACAGTACCCAGAACAATAAGAATAATTGCTATCATTTCTCAAACTTTTTCTATGTATTTGAAATGGTTCAATATTTTGTATACAAAATCTGACTTTATTTTCTCATTTACAAGAGCTTACCACAGCTCTATAAGTTGGGTTATTATCACCACACAACAAATGAGAAAACTGAAGCTCAGAGAGTTTAAGTGATAAGTTCAAGTCTCAGTTAGTGACAGAGCTGCGACTTGACCCCAGGTATGTCTCTGTAAAGGTTTTGTTCTTTACCCCTGGGATACAATGGCACAGAGCAAATCCTTGGGTCTACTGAATGAATGAATCACTCAATTCAACAAAATAAATGGGTGCCCAAAGAGAGTAAGTGCCTTGCATAATGTCATCCAGTTAAAGACAGATCCATGACTTAACACCCGTGCTCTGCCCTCAAGGCCATTGCTCTTTCTACCAAAGCCTGTGACTGTCATTTTCCCAGCTTTGTTGAGGTGCTAATGACAAACCATGACTTACTTATTTGGTGCTTGGTTAGACATAATGTTAATGATTCCTGGCAATTTCTTTGTGTGTGAGTTTTTTCTCTAGGGCCAGATTGTCAGTTCCTTGAGGTGGTACAGTTTTCTTTCTTACAGCTCCCACAAATATCAGAACAATGCATTTTCCACAGCTAATAGCTCAATTTTTGGGTATAGTGTTAGTGTTGTAACGTTGGTCACTCAGCCGTGTCCGACTCTGCGACCCCATGGTCTGTAGCCTGCCAGGCTCCTCTGACCATGGAGATTCTCCAGGCAAGAATACTGGAGTGGGTTCCCATTCCCTTCTCCAGGGGATTTAAATATAGCATCTTTGAAATATAGACCTATCCTGGTTCAGTTCAGTTCATTTCAGTCGCTCAGTCGTGTCCGACTCTTTGCGACCCCATGAATCGCAGCACGCCAGGCCTCCCTGTCCATCACCATCTCCCGGAGTTCACTCAGACTCACATCCATTGAGTCCATGATGCCATCCAGCCATCTCATCCTCGGTCGTCCCCTTCTCCTTCCGCCACCAATCCCTCCCAGCATCAGAGTCTTTTCCAATGAGTCAACTCTTCTCATGAGGTGGCCAAAGTACTGGAGTTTCAGCTTTAGCATCATTCCTTCCAAAGAAATCCCAGGGTTCTCCTGGTGTGTCTACAATGTCCTGGTTTACACCTGTTACCCTGGCTTTATCAATAGTAGAGTGATATTAATACCTTCCAAAATAGTCCTGTTTGGACACTAAATTGAAGGGCTACCTTAATCATCGTAAATACGAGCTTAGCTTGGCCTGTTTAGCTATGCTTTGTCAACCACACCCAGCACACCTGCCTTTGGATAAAGGAGGATCCAACAGTCATCAAGGTTCATATTTAACAGAGAGATTTCAAGCACAGTACCTATCACACTTCACCACCTCTTCTGTCTACCACTCATCCCATTCTCTCTTTTCTTTAAAAAATCTCATTTTCTCTATTTTACTGGTCTCCTTTCCAGCGGCCTCCTACCAGCCTGCATCTCACATTGTAAGTCTTGCTGGCAGAAATGAGGTAATAGGTTTTGAAAAGCTAGGGAAATACATTACTGTCTAGCTTCTATTTTTGGCTGAAATCCTCGTCAACTAAAGATCAACGTGGAAAAAGCAAACCTTTTATGGGTAATCTTTTGGCCTCTATGTCCCATGCAAGATTGTTATGTTTGGGAATGTGGGGGTATGTGGCAAACTGGACTCGTTGTGGTTGTTGTTTTAGCCAGTGAACATGTACAGCAGTGGCAACAAGAGATTCCCAGTGTGTTAATACCCTTATGGTCTAAGCTTGAACTATGAATACTTTGAATTCTGGAATTATGACTGATATGCAGAGAGTAAGAAGCAAACTAATTCTTAAACGCCCTGTACAAATTGAGGTGTCTTAAGAGGAGATCTGTCGGAAATTAAATGCTTGTTCCCCCTCTTTTTTTAAGAGGAGTTCCTGTCAGTTATTTTTTTCAATCTTTTTAGTTACTTTTATTCTAGTCTTTTTGGGCCATGCCATGCATCATGAGGGGATCTTCATTCCCCAACCAGGGATCGAAGCCGTGCCCTCTGCATTGGGAGCATGGAGTCTTAACCACTGGACCACCAGGGATGTCTCTCTCCTGCCTCATTTTTATTAAGACAAATGGAAAAATCAGATCAGAAGTGGCCTCATTTGTGGGTATAAATGGAGAGCTAATGGCCATATTATCTATGGAAAGAAGTATTTCGAGATCCTTCATGCTGAGGATTTAATAGAGGAGCAGGTTCTCTATTTGGCTGAAAGACTTGGGAAAAAGATGCCATGAGGTGGTAGATGCTTAGAGGCTTTGACTCAGCACAACTGGGGCTGACCTGTGTTCTGAAGAGTTTTCATAGGTGCACCTTCTTGGTTGGGACGCTCTCTTGGCCTGAGTGATCAGCACGACTAGCTACGATTCCCCACAGCAATGGACAAGCAGTGACTGTCAGACTGCATGGGACCAGCGTTCAGCATCACCACTGTGTGACAGTGAGAAGCAAGAACACGGCAGGCCAGCAAGACCTCAGCAACCTAGGTGAGGCCTGTGGAAGATGAGCGCTGCTGTGGAACTGAATGAGCCTTGGAGAATGTTGAACAATTAAAGGAAGGGGGCAGACCAAGAGAGATATACTGATTTGCCTGCTAATAGGGTGTATGAGAGTTCCAAAGATTAAAGTAAAAATCAGGAGGAATACAACTTCACTTAAACCCCAGTTTGTAGAATAACTCTCACTAGTTACAAATGCATCTGATGAGAGTCTGGCTGGATGAGATTATCCTGGTAAGAAACTGGCTCAACCACACACTCTACAAAGTGTGTTTTCTTTCATGATTATTAAATGCATCCCACTAGAAACTCTACTATTTAATATATAAGTTATATTGACTCTTATTCACCCTGGCAATAAATTATGCCACATAGCCATCTTTCCAATAAGAGTGTTGCTAGTAACTTCTAGAAGAATTCACAGAATCAAAGACAATAGACTCATATGTCTCTGTCTTCTTTTGAAGATTTTGCTATTCTTTTGTGAACATCTTTCCAATGAGCAGAAACTATCTCACGCTGTAATTCTTTTCCTCTCCTTGTTTCCTCTTAGGTTCCATGTAAATATTTACACATCACCACTCCAGCTCCAACTGTTTACCTAACATAGCCTTCAGATCCCGTCCTCAACATTTGCTCAGATAACTCCATGTTTTCCGTTATCTGATATCACCGCTCATAACATTTCCACCTTGATGGGAAAAACAACCTTCCAAAGTCAAAATCTGGTCTCTCTTTTAAAAAGAAAATTAGTTAAACATTCAAGGTGCCATGAGAATATGGTCCAAAGCCGTTGATTGCTTTTTCACGGGTCACTCCATTTTCATGATCTCTTTGGAAGACAATATAGAACATGACTTCACCCCCAAAGGCTGCCGGACCAGCTGCTCAGAGAGGGCTTGCCACTACTGGCCCCTGCAATTTCCTCTCACCCCCCACCAAAGAGTAAGATGGAGGGGAGGAGAAAGGCTAGGCGAGAAATGGCTGTCTTTCTTTCCTAGTGCTGATGAGGTGAGGTGAGGTGANCAGGACTGTAGCCCCAACAGGCTCCTCTGTCCATGGGATTTCCCAGGTGAGAATACTGGAGTGGGTTGCCATTTCCTTAGCCAGGGGATCTTCTTGACCCAGGGATGGAACCTGCGTCTTGTGCATTGGCAGGTGGATTCTTTACCACTGGGCCACCAGGCAAGCCCAGATCTTGTTTAGTATAAGCCAATTATAGTTACTTTATTTTATCATTGACTGGCTTAGAAATGGACATGGAATCCAGTTTTGGCCAGTTGAGACTTACTGGTTATACTGCAAGGAGGGACTTCTTAGCTAAGTTAAGTCGCTCCCTCAGTCGTATCCGACTCTTTGCGACCCCGTGGACTGTAGCCCACCAGGCTCCTCTGTCCATGGGATTCTCCAGGCAAGAATACTGGAGTGGGTTGCCATTTCCTTCTCCAGGGGATCTTCCTGACCCAGGGATCGAACCCAGGTCCCCTGCATTGTGGGCACACGCTTTAACCTCTGAGCCACCAGGGAAGCAAAATGCAAGGAAGAGATGATCTCTTTCTGCCTCTCGTGTGTGATGAGATGAGGAGGTAATACCTGTCATCCTGAAGTGAGTCCACTGACATTTGAGATAGGCAGGGAGGAAATATGGAGTCTTGATGACATCATCAAGCACAGAATTAACCAATCCTGGAAACACTCCACCTCTGGACTTGCTGTTTTGTGAGAGAATATTTTTACTGATTATTCAACTGTGGGGTTATCTCTTACTTGTAGGTTAGTTTTCTAACAGATAAGGAAAAAAGCCAGATAATGCCCCAAACACTAGTAACAGCCATAATATCTTTCCTTTGTTCAGCAGGATGTATAGTATGTGGAACTCTTGTACCTAATGTTTTCACGGAATCCCTCTAACAGCCCAGGGCGGTGTTGAGGCAGATACCGTGGTCTACTCTCATCCATATCTCTCTCCCCGATTTTCCTTTGCATTCCCAGAAACTAGTACAGTACCCAGAACAATAAGAATAATTGCTATCATTTCTCAAACTTTTTCTATGTATTTGAAATGGTTCAATATTTTGTATACAAAATCTGACTTTATTTTCTCATTTACAAGAGCTTACCACAGCTCTATAAGTTGGGTTATTATCACCACACAACAAATGAGAAAACTGAAGCTCAGAGAGTTTAAGTGATAAGTTCAAGTCTCAGTTAGTGACAGAGCTGCGACTTGACCCCAGGTATGTCTCTGTAAAGGTTTTGTTCTTTACCCCTGGGATACAATGGCACAGAGCAAATCCTTGGGTCTACTGAATGAATGAATCACTCAATTCAACAAAATAAATGGGTGCCCAAAGAGAGTAAGTGCCTTGCATAATGTCATCCAGTTAAAGACAGATCCATGACTTAACACCCGTGCTCTGCCCTCAAGGCCATTGCTCTTTCTACCAAAGCCTGTGACTGTCATTTTCCCAGCTTTGTTGAGGTGCTAATGACAAACCATGACTTACTTATTTGGTGCTTGGTTAGACATAATGTTAATGATTCCTGGCAATTTCTTTGTGTGTGAGTTTTTTCTCTAGGGCCAGATTGTCAGTTCCTTGAGGTGGTACAGTTTTCTTTCTTACAGCTCCCACAAATATCAGAACAATGCATTTTCCACAGCTAATAGCTCAATTTTTGGGTATAGTGTTAGTGTTGTAACGTTGGTCACTCAGCCGTGTCCGACTCTGCGACCCCATGGTCTGTAGCCTGCCAGGCTCCTCTGACCATGGAGATTCTCCAGGCAAGAATACTGGAGTGGGTTCCCATTCCCTTCTCCAGGGGATTTAAATATAGCATCTTTGAAATATAGACCTATCCTGGTTCAGTTCAGTTCATTTCAGTCGCTCAGTCGTGTCCGACTCTTTGCGACCCCATGAATCGCAGCACGCCAGGCCTCCCTGTCCATCACCATCTCCCGGAGTTCACTCAGACTCACATCCATTGAGTCCATGATGCCATCCAGCCATCTCATCCTCGGTCGTCCCCTTCTCCTTCCGCCACCAATCCCTCCCAGCATCAGAGTCTTTTCCAATGAGTCAACTCTTCTCATGAGGTGGCCAAAGTACTGGAGTTTCAGCTTTAGCATCATTCCTTCCAAAGAAATCCCAGGGTTCTCCTGGTNCATGAGGTGGCCAAAGTACTGGAGTTTCAGCTTTAGCATCATTCCTTCCAAAGAAATCCCAGGGTTCTCCTGGTGTGTCTACAATGTCCTGGTTTACACCTGTTACCCTGGCTTTATCAATAGTAGAGTGATATTAATACCTTCCAAAATAGTCCTGTTTGGACACTAAATTGAAGGGCTACCTTAATCATGGTAAATACGAGCTTAGCTTGGCCTGTTTAGCTATGCTTTGTCAACCACACCCAGCACACCTGCCTTTGGATAAAGGAGGATCCAACAGTCATCAAGGTTCATATTTAACAGAGAGATTTCAAGCACAGTACCTATCACACTTCACCACCTCTTCTGTCTACCACTCATCCCATTCTCTCTTTTCTTTAAAAAATCTCATTTTCTCTATTTTACTGGTCTCCTTTCCAGCGGCCTCCTACCAGCCTGCATCTCACATTGTAAGTCTTGCTGGCAGAAATGAGGTAATAGGTTTTGAAAAGCTAGGGAAATACATTACTGTCTAGCTTCTATTTTTGGCTGAAATCCTCGTCAACTAAAGATCAACGTGGAAAAAGCAAACCTTTTATGGGTAATCTTTTGGCCTCTATGTCCCATGCAAGATTGTTATGTTTGGGAATGTGGGGGTATGTGGCAAACTGGACTCGTTGTGGTTGTTGTTTTAGCCAGTGAACATGTACAGCAGTGGCAACAAGAGATTCCCAGTGTGTTAATACCCTTATGGTCTAAGCTTGAACTATGAATACTTTGAATTCTGGAATTATGACTGATATGCAGAGAGTAAGAAGCAAACTAATTCTTAAACGCCCTGTACAAATTGAGGTGTCTTAAGAGGAGATCTGTCGGAAATTAAATGCTTGTTCCCCCTCTTTTTTTAAGAGGAGTTCCTGTCAGTTATTTTTTTCAATCTTTTTAGTTACTTTTATTCTAGTCTTTTTGGGCCATGCCATGCATCATGAGGGGATCTTCATTCCCCAACCAGGGATCGAAGCCGTGCCCTCTGCATTGGGAGCATGGAGTCTTAACCACTGGACCACCAGGGATGTCTCTCTCCTGCCTCATTTTTATTAAGACAAATGGAAAAATCAGATCAGAAGTGGCCTCATTTGTGGGTATAAATGGAGAGCTAGTGGCCATATTATCTATGGAAAGAAGTATTTCGAGATCCTTCATGCTGAGGATTTAATAGAGGAGCAGGTTCTCTATTTGGCTGAAAGACTTGGGAAAAAGATGCCATGAGGTGGTAGATGCTTAGAGGCTTTGACTCAGCACAACTGGGGCTGACCTGTGTTCTGAAGAGTTTTCATAGGTGCACCTTCTTGGTTGGGACGCTCTCTTGGCCTGAGTGATCAGCACGACTAGCTACGATTCCCCACAGCAATGGACAAGCAGTGACTGTCAGACTGCATGGGACCAGCGTTCAGCATCACCACTGTGTGACAGTGAGAAGCAAGAACACGGCAGGCCAGCAAGACCTCAGCAACCTAGGTGAGGCCTGTGGAAGATGAGCGCTGCTGTGGAACTGAATGAGCCTTGGAGAATGTTGAACAATTAAAGGAAGGGGGCAGACCAAGAGAGATATACTGATTTGCCTGCTAATAGGGTGTATGAGAGTTCCAAAGATTAAAGTAAAAATCAGGAGGAATACAACTTCACTTAAACCCCAGTTTGTAGAATAACTCTCACTAGTTACAAATGCATCTGATGAGAGTCTGGCTGGATGAGATTATCCTGGTAAGAAACTGGCTCAACCACACACTCTACAAAGTGTGTTTTCTTTCATGATTATTAAATGCATCCCACTAGAAACTCTACTATTTAATATATAAGTTATATTGACTCTTATTCACCCTGGCAATAAATTATGCCACATAGCCATCTTTCCAATAAGAGTGTTGCTAGTAACTTCTAGAAGAATTCACAGAATCAAAGACAATAGACTCATATGTCTCTGTCTTCTTTTGAAGATTTTGCTATTCTTTTGTGAACATCTTTCCAATGAGCAGAAACTATCTCACGCTGTAATTCTTTTCCTCTCCTTGTTTCCTCTTAGGTTCCGTGTAAATATTTACACATCACCACTCCAGCTCCAACTGTTTACCTAACATAGCCTTCAGATCCCGTCCTCAACATTTCCTCAGATAACTCCATGTTTTCCGTTATCTGATATCACCGCTCATAACATTTCCACCTTGATGGGAAAAACAACCTTCCAAAGTCAAAATCTGGTCTCTCTTTTAAAAAGAAAATTAGTTAAACATTCAAGGTGCCATGAGAATATGGTCCAAAGCCGTTGATTGCTTTTTCACGGGTCACTCCATTTTCATGATCTCTTTGGAAGACAATATAGAACATGACTTCACCCCCAAAGGCTGCCGGACCAGCTGCTCAGAGAGGGCTTGCCACTACTGGCCCCTGCAATTTCCTCTCACCCCCCACCAAAGAGTAAGATGGAGGGGAGGAGAAAGGCTAGGCGAGAAATGGCTGTCTTTCTTTCCTAGTGCTGATGAGGTGAGGTGAGGTGAAGTCGCTCAGTCGTGTCCGACTCTTTGCAACCCCGTGGACTGTAGCCTACCAGGCTCCTCCGTCCATGGGATTCTCCAGGCGAGATTACTGGAGTGGGTTGCCATTTCCTTCTCCAGGGGATCTTCCTGACCCAGGGATTGAACCCAGGTCTCCCGCATTGGAGGCAGACGCTTTAACCTCTGAGCCACCAGGGAAGCCCTCCAGGGGTCTGAAAGATCTCATTTTCCCATGAAATTATTTCTCACTTGTCATTCTCCATCACCTCGTGTTCCAGATAGTCATGTTTTTATCAGTTCTATCTCAGAAAAATGTATGAAATGTGTGGCATTGTTTTCTCTTTCTCTATCTTTTGGCGACTCTGGCTTTATTTGTCCTCAGAGAAATGCCCAGATGCATAGGCTTTCACCAAGTACAAACAGTGAATGTGAACGGAATATCTTGCTCGCACCAGTGTATTCATTTCCTAAGGAGCTTCCCCTCTAGACCATTCCCCCTGCAGCTATCCGATGGCCATCAGCTATCAGCTAAAACTCACATCTCTATGCTGCCTTCTTGCTTGTAAATACCAGTGACACCCCACCTAATGTCAAGTCTAATCCCTCAGTCTGACATTACAAATCGCTGAGCAATCTGGCCCCAACCTGTCTTTTCTAGAGCTCTTGACCCTCTCTCCACTCACTCCTGCCCCAGCCACCGGGAGGAGCAGGCTCTTTCTATGTGTCCTGTGCCCCCATCTCACCTCAGGTGTCTCCTGCATGGTTTACGACCCTTCCTCATACTGCCCAGACACCTACCAACAAAGCCTGAATCAACTGCTTACCCTTGAGCTGCAAATGAGCATTCATGGAGAACATTCAAACACTGTTGTGAACACATTACATGCCATTCTAATGTTCCTTTGAATCCCAAATAACAATAAGAGTCAGGCTTTAATTCGTTCACTAGCTTGTTTACCCAGTTGATAATGACATCTGGTATCAAAGGTCAGGCGCTTGTACTCTTCGGGTATATGATATCCCACCCACCCTGTCCCACCGCCT
>SJYX01005718.1:0-31902 GCA_006410675.1 Oreotragus oreotragus
AATATACAGCCTTGACGTACTCCTTTTCCTATTCAGAACCAGTCTGTTGTTCCATGTCCAGTTCTAACTGTTGCTTCCTGACCTGCATAAAGGTTTCTCAAGAGGCAGGTCAGGTGGTCTGGTATGCCCATCTCTTGAAGAATTTTCCACAGTTTATTGCTAATTCTGGCTGTGCCTGTTCCCCAGGGATATTATGGGGGGGTCAAAGGACACAAGATGGTGAAAACACCCCATATGGCAGTTGCCAATGGGAGAAACAGGTCAAGTCATATTTGCTGAATGTGGAACATCGTCTCTTCCTTCCATCTCTATTTGCTGAGCATCTACCAAGCCCAGTGAGTGTGCAGGCGAGATGTGGTTCCTGTCCTCACAGAGCTTGGAGTCTGCTGGAAACTATACACAAGCAAATGGCTTATCATGATACAGCATGATGAATTCTTTGACAGAAAAACATATGAGGATGCTCTTAACTTAGCCTTCAGTGGTCCTGGGAGGCTTCTCAGAGGAAATGACCTATCCTTTAAGACTGGAAGCAACCAAAAGAGTTAGCCAGGTGCCTTAGTCCAGGCTGCTTTAACAGAAGTACGCATAACAAGTGTAAACAACAGAAAGTTATTTCTCAGAGTTCTGAAGGCAGGAAAGTCCAACATCATGGTGCCAGCAGATTCAGGGACTGATGAGATCCACTTCTGATTCATAGGTGGGTATCTTCTTGCTGTGTCCCTACAAGGGGAGAGGGAGTCCTCTGGGGTGCTATTGTGTGTGTGTGTGTGTGTGTGTGTGTGTGTTAGTCCCTCAGTTGTGTCTGACTCTTTGCAACCCTGTGGACTTGTATCCTGCCAGGCTCCTCTGTCCATGGAATTCTCCAGGCAAGAATACTGGAGTGTGTTGCCATTTCCTTCTCCAGGGGTGCTATTATAAGGGCACTAATCCCATCCACAAAGGCCCCACCTTCAAGACCTAATCACCTCCTAAAGGCCCCACCTCCTAACACCATCAAATTTGACAATAGGTTTCAACATGTGAATTTTGTAGGGACACAAACATTCAGCGCATACCACCAGGAAACGTGAGCTTTGGAGGTGGAAAGGCATGGTCATGGAAAATGAAACAAGGGTCACCTTTGAAGAGCAAGAAAGAGCCTGAAAGAGGTTTGAACAGCTGGAGCCTGGAGTGAAAGTAAAGGAATAATGAAATATTGAACTGGAGGCTCCAGGAGGTTCTGGAGCAGGTTGGGTAAAACAATCTTGTCTGCAGCTTGTATGAAATACCACTGCCCAGCTCCCACCCCCAGGTGGTTAAAAACAACCCAGGTGAATTGAATGCAGCCAATGTTGAAAGTACTGATTAGATCAGGCAGTATCTTATTTGTTTAGTTCAGGAGCTGGAGGTCTAGCTTGAAAGCAGCAGGGTATCTCTGAGGATTCTGCGGGAGGAAAGGACATAACTGGATTTTTCCTTTACCCTAGCTGCTGGGTAGTCATTTCCAGTAGTCATGTGTGGATATGAGAGTTGGACCACAAAGAAGGCTGAACACTAAAGAATTGATGTATTTGAATTGTGGTGCTGGATAAGACTCTTGAGAGTCCCTTGGACTACAAGGAGATCAAACCAGTCATTCCTAAAGGAAACCAACCCTGAATATTCATTGGAAGGAATAATGTTAAAGTTGAAGCTCCAATACTTTGGCCACACGATAGGAACAGTCAACTCACTGGAAAAGATCCTGAAGCTGGGAAAGATTGAAGGCAAAAAGAGAAGGGGGTGGTAGAGGATGAGATGGTTAGATAGCATCACTGACTCAATAGACACGAATTTGAGCAAACTCTGGGAGATACAAAAGGACAGAGGAGCCTGGCTTGCTATAGTCCATGGGGTCACAGTCAGACATGATTTAGCGATTGAACAACAAGAATAGCTGCTGGATGGAGGAAAGAATGTGATGTAAAGACTGGTTAAGAAGGCTGCTTGGGGTTGCAGGTGAGGAATGGAGCCAGAGCTGATATGGGATGACAAGAAGGGCACAAACCTGAGGCCTAAGTGACAACAGACTGGAGGGAAGTGGGGAAGAGGCAGGAAGACAAGACAAGAATGAGCCCCAGATTCCTGACACAGGGCTCAGAATTCCTGAAAAGACTCCAGATATAGACACATGAGTCAGTAGCAGAGAGTGAGTAACTTCAGCTGGAGAACTGATGAGCTTTTCTGGGAAGAGGGGTATAAAAAGAGAAGAAAAGAGAGCCTAGGACAGAGGCACAGAGGACCAAGGGAAGAGCTGGTTGGAGAAGGAAGAGAAAAACTATAAGCACACACTGTTAAGATCTTACATTAAGTATATGACTATTGTAAGAAGGGTATATTCAGAGTGTCCAATTGTGTTGAGATGTATCCACAGGTCATTGGTGGCCTTGACAGTAAAGATGAATGGGAACTTGGGGTGGCATTGAAGTGATGGTGAGAGGCAAGTATTCTTTATCTTTTTCACATTGTAACCAGGCCATGTTCATTTATTCATTCCATAAATACTTCATTTATTAAGCACCTAATGTGCTGGGCACTGTGTTCAGAGCTGTGGATAAGAAGGCAGGTCCTTGAAGTCCTCACTGACCTGGAGGAGACAGATATTCTCATCTATTTCACAAAACCACGTGATGGAAGTGCTATACTGGCGATGCATGCCAGGGGCTTTGGAACAAGCTGGACCAACTCTATCAGGGAGGGGGAAGGGGCAGGCAAGAAAAGTTCCAGAAAGCAAGGAAGTGGACTGAGGTTTGCACTGGTATGGCTGTCATGGGAGTTGCCCCCTGCAGAGTGCAGAGCTCAGCTGGCAGGGGAGGAAGGGCACTTCTGGCCCCTCCCACGATGCTGGGGCCATGTGACTAGCTTTAGACAATGAGTGGTGAGTAGGGGTGTGCAGAGCCCAGAGTCTTAATATGACTATTGTAAGAAGGGTATATTCAGAGTGTCCAATTGTGTTGAGATGTATCCACAGGTCATTGGTGGCCTTGACAGTAAAGATGAATGGGAACTTGGGGTGGCATTGAAGTGATGGTGAGAGGCAAGTATTCTTTATCTTTTTCACATTGTAACCAGGCCATGTTCATTTATTCATTCCATAAATACTTCATTTATTAAGCACCTAATGTGCTGGGCACTGTGTTCAGAGCTGTGGATAAGAAGGCAGGTCCTTGAAGTCCTCACTGACCTGGAGGAGACAGATATTCTCATCTATTTCACAAAACCACGTGATGGAAGTGCTATACTGGCGATGCATGCCAGGGGCTTTGGAACAAGCTGGACCAACTCTATCAGGGAGGGGGAAGGGGCAGGCAAGAAAAGTTCCAGAAAGCAAGGAAGTGGACTGAGGTTTGCACTGGTATGGCTGTCATGGGAGTTGCCCCCTGCAGAGTGCAGAGCTCAGCTGGCAGGGGAGGAAGGGCACTTCTGGCCCCTCCCACGATGCTGGGGCCATGTGACTAGCTTTAGACAATGAGTGGTGAGTAGGGGTGTGCAGAGCCCAGAGTCTTTGACTGCCAGCTGAAGATCCTCTAGAGGGCTTTCTACCCTTTGGCGTGACAAGCAGCAGTCTTTGAGAGTGTGGCTGCTCCCAAGTACCCAAGTAACTGCCCTCAAGACACAGACCTCTTTATAGACAAGAAACGTAGTGGGGTAAGAACTATTTTCCATCCACCTATCTTAGGTTCATTGGCTGGACCCTTGTCAATCAGACCAAGAAAAGACAGACTAACAAGAGGAAAACAAATGAGTTTAACACGGGCATCATGCATACACATGGGATTACCCAGTGATGAATAATTCAAAGGGGTGGTAAGAACTTGGGCTTACATAACATTTTAATGCACATTTCATATATACAATGGAATATAAATTAAAGTAATTTCATATATACAACAGAATATGACTCAGCCATTAAAAAGAATGAAAGAATGCTATCTGCAGCAACATGGTTGGACCTAGAGAATGTCATGCTGAGTGAAGTAAGTCAGAGAAGAAAAAATATGACATCCTTTAAAGGTGGAATCTAAAAGGAAATGATGCAAATGAGCATATTTATGAAACAGAAACAGATTTATGTTGCCAGGGGGAAAGAATAGGGGGAAGGGATAGTCAGGGATGTACCCACTGCTATGTTTTACATGGATAACTAACAAGGTCGTACTGTATGGCACAGGGAACTCTGTCCAGTGTTATGCGGCAGCCTGGAGGGGAGGGGAGTTTGGGGAAGAATGGATACATGTATATGTACGGCTGAGACCCTTTGCCGTCCACCTGAAACTCTCACAACATCGTTAATCAGCTGTACCCGAATATAAAATAAAAAATTACAAGAGGTACATTTTCAGAGAAGTGAGAAGACAAAGGAAAAAGACTTAGTGTTTCTAGGGGTGGCAAATTGTGGGAAGGCGAATGTAAGGGCTTCCCTGGGGGCTCAGTGGTAAAGAATCTGCCTGCCAGTGCCGGAGATGCAGGTTTGATCCCTGGGCTGGGACAATCTCCTGGAGCAGGAAACGGCAACCCACTCCAGTATGCTTGCCTGGGAAACCCCATGGACAGAGGAGCCTGGCGGATTACAGTCCATGGGCTCACAAAGAGCTGGACACGACTAAACAACAGCAAAAATATTCGGGGGGATCAGTGGAGGATAAGGGTGAATTTTAGCAAAGTTTGTGGCTAGATTCCTCTGGGGCTGTCCCTGGGTTGATAAGAATCTAGAGTTGTTCCAGTGATTAACTTCTGTCCTTCCTGGTAGAAAGGAGTGGGGACGTCTCTAGAGATTTATCTCCTACGTTTAGGCAAATAGGGGAAAGGCAAGTAGAAGAAGCTTTTCTTGTATTTGCTTCTTTTTATTTAGCTTCAGCTCAAAATAATCCTTATGCCAAAGTGGCATGTTTTGGGGTCAAATATTCTGCTACCCTGAAGCAAACTTTTGTTGTTTTACCATATGTTAGGGTTATCAGGGCATAACCTAGCCCAGTGGCTCTCAAAATATGGCTTCTGAACTAGCCGCATCAGCGTCACCTGGGAACTTGTTAGAAATACTAATTCCCGAGCCCCACCCCAGACTTCAGTTCAGTTCAGTGGCTCAGCTATGTCTGACTCTTTGTGACCCCATGGAGTTTCAGCTTCAGGATCAGTCCTTCCAGTGAATATTCAGGATAGATTTCTTTTAGGATGGACTGGTTGGATCTTCTTGCAGTCCAAGGGACTCTCAAGAGTCTTCTTCAACATCACAGTTCAAAAGCATCAATTCTTCGGTGCTCAGCTTTCTTTATAGTCCAACTCTCACATCCATACATGACTCACTGAAGCTGAAACCCTGGGGTGGGGCTCAGCAGTTGGATCCTGAAGCATGAAAACTGCTGTCCTAGGTGTTGCCAACTGATACTGCCATCTGGAAAACAGAGCAGGAGGAGTTACAATTCATAATGAAAGTCATTCTGGTAAACTTGCAAAAACGAAGAAGAATTAAATGGTGAGGCTCTTCATATCATAGGAATGAATTTTTAAGAAAAAAAATATTTTACTTATCTCCACCTACTGAGCCTTCCTATCAAAATGGTGAAAACTGGTCATGTGGACGGTCTCCTACTGTGTCATATGACAGAAAACACTCTTAGAGAGGAAATACTCGGAATCCAACGTCATTGAAGCCAGGCTAACGAAGACAAACCCAGAAATGCACTTTCCATCTGTCTCCATGGCCCTCCTTAGAGAATGCTCCTGGATGCTTTGAATTGAAAAGAACATAAGACCGAATTCTCTCTTCTGCAAGGTGAGTCATTAGAACTGCCCGCAAAGGCTATTGGTAATGGGCACTATTTAAATGAAGCAAAAAGTACAGTTTCAAACGACTTGCTTTTTAAACTGCCAAATAAAAAGAATCCATTTGTGCATATGAAATTATTCCAAGGGTTCTATTAACTGAGAGCAGGTGAAAGATGTCAAAGAAACGTTCTAACAAAGAGCAGGTTAAATGTTTAAAGACGGACACCTGATGACTCCTTTGGCCTGTTTTCTATCAGGAATGCCTGTTTTGGCCAGCCCTACATGAGCTCCATGCACAACAGTTTCAAGAGAATATTGCGTGTTGTGTCTAAGTCATATCCAACTCTTTGCAACTCTGTGGACTATAGCCTGCCAGCCTTCTCTGTCCATGGGATTTTCCAGGCAAGAATACTGGAGTGAGTTGCCATTTTCTGCTTTAGGGGATCTTCCCAACCCAGGGATTGAACTCAAGTCTCCTGCATTGGCAGGTGGACTCTTTACCACTGAACCACCTGGGTATCCTAGTAATAAGTTGATTTACAATGTTGTATTAGTTTCAGCTGTATAGAGAAATGATTCAATTATACATATATATGTGTGTATGTGTTTTCAGATTCTTTTCCCTTATGAGTTTTTACAATATATTGAGTATATCTTCCCGTGCTATGCAGTAGGTCGTTATTGGTTATCTATCTTCCACACAGTAGTGTGTATATGTTTATCCCAAACTTCTAATTTGTCCTCCCCATGTCCCCTCTACACTTTCTCCTTTGGTAACCATAATTTTATTTTCTATGTCTTCAGGTCTAATTCTATTTTCTAATACAAGTGAATAAGCTCACTTGTATTATTTTTTAGATTCTACAATAAGTGATATATAATATTTGTCTTTGTCTTTTTTCACTAGTAATCTGTAGGCCCATCCATGTTGCTGCACATGACATTATTTCATTCTTTTTAGTGGCTAAGTAATATTCCATTGTACAAATATACCACATCTTCTTTACACACTCGTTTGTCAATGGGTATTTAGGTGGCTTCCATGTCTTGGCTATTGTGTTATAAGTGTGCTGCAATAAATACTGAGGTGCATGTATAATATGCCATTTTGTTCATTCTGCTAAGTCGCTTCAGTTGTGTCCGATTCTGTGCGACCCCATAGATGGCAGCCCACCAGGCTCCCCCGTCCCTGGGATTCTCCAGGCAAGAACACTGGAGTGGGTTGCCATTTCCTTCTCCAATGCATGAAAGTAAAAAGTGAAAGTGAAGTCACTCAGTCATGTCCGACTCTTAGCGACCCCATGGACTGCAGCCTACCAGGCTCCTCCGTCCGTGGATTCTTCAGGCAAGAGTACTGGAGTGCGGTACCATTGAGAGTTGCCTTAACCAATGTGATCTGAATGCTGTCTTGTGGATGGGATGAAAGCATATTATCACTTTAACTCTTTTTCCTTTGGCAAAAATAGGATGTCATCAGCTCTTTGCTAGCTTTCCAAATGCCACATTTAACACTGTTTTATGGGTTTTTTATTTCCTATTGCTAAATAGCAATCTTAGTACAGCCTGGTCATTAAGAAAATTCTTCAAACGTATGAAAAGTGGGTTTTTTTGGTTACTGGCGGGGATGCTTGGTAGAGGTCACCCATACAGAGGGAGGTCCTCAATGGTAAGGCTGCTCTACATACAAAACAGAACCCTGAGCTGTTCTATACAAGGCCTACCCGGCTGTTTCCATCTCATTTACTCTAGGGGTTTCCACTGCAATTAGTCTTGTGTTCATGCCTTCAGTATCCGTGGGTACTGAAAAGGGACTATGGAAAATAATTAGTGAAACTTCTCCCTCCCCTGGCCCTCCAGGTACCTCTCACTTGTGTCACCGTGCCAGGCCAACACAAGCAAAGCTTAGTCTGAGAGAAACTGTGCAGGTGGTGTCTCAGTAGAATCAGTGGGACAGATTTGAAAGGGTCACGCTTCTGACACTTTAATGTACACACAAACCTCTTAGGGGGTCTGGTTAAAAATTCACTTTCTCAGTAGGTCTGGGCTGGAACCCTAGAGCCTGAATTTCTTGCAAGCTCCCAGGCAATGCTTGTGCTGCTGTGGACCACATTTTGAGTAATGATAAATAAAATAACACACATCCTGCAAAAACAGTGACTTTTGTAACTGACTCTGTTAAATCAGCATTTATCTAAGGGTCTGGCTCCCCTTTGATTTGGGGTTCCTTGAAAGCAGGAACTGGATAGTACACGTATTTTGGTTGTTTTGTTCTCTAACTGGCACTTGGCGCGGATCCCGCACTCGGTGGGTGCGTATTTATTTAATTAAACAGACCTGGCCTTGATCCAAAAAGGATTTTACATGGACTTAACCCCTAGCACGCTCTAACTAGGTGCTCGATGGCCAGGGAAAGAAGTTATTCCCGGGGTTGAGGCCCTCTCGCTCAAGGTCCCCACCACCTGCTTGCACCTGAATTTAGCTCAGCGGCTGCTCTTCTGAAATTCTGCCTCCTGCCCCATTTTTAAAGCGGTTTACACTAGAGGGTCGATCAGAGAGAAGGAGGAAAAACAAAACCAAACCCTGGAAGCCCCGTGAAGCGGTACGGCTCCAGGACATCAAAAGCTCAGCTCTCCGCGGCGGGGCGGCAGAACTCTCGGGTTTCTCTCCAACCAATCTCCTGCGTTTTGCAGGTCAGCGTTGCGCCCCCGCCGCCGGCTCCCCCGCCCACCGCGAGAGCCCTGCAGGAGCTGGTCCCCGCGGGCGCGGGCGCTTGTTGGCTTGGTGCAAGCGTGTTTGTTATCTCAGCGCGAGCAATTAATCTTCTCCTGCATCTCCCGCCCTGCGAGGGTGTAGGGGCCTCGGGTCGCCTCGGGGGTCGTGCAGAGCCCGGACTAGAGCGATCGTTCTACGGAAACCCTCGTTTCCAGAGTCCCTGCGGTGCCATAACCTGTTCCTCTCTGCGGCAGCCCCGCAGGGTTAGAGAAGGGCTAGTTTCGGCTCCGTAGGGGCAGGGGGAGAGAAAAAGGGAGAAGGAGGGCAACTGTGTAGGTCAGTAGTTGAGCCTCGCCGGGGAAGGGAGGAGCGCACCGGCGGCGAGTGCGCCCTAGGGGAGGAGTACACGTGCTGGGTAGGAGGGGCGGGAGGGGAGGAGAAGGGAGGCGAGAGCTGCAGGCGGGAGGCGCCACGGCCTCGCAGACGCAGGCGCCGGTAGCCGGAGACAAAGTTCCCGGGGAGAGCTCGCCTCCGGAGGGCCGACGTCTAGGCGGCTCGCGGCAGGGTCGCAGGTCTCGCGCGTCCAGTCTGCCTCCCCACTTGAACGCACTGGGCCGGCCCGGCTTGGCTTGCCGGGAAGCAGGGGAGCATCGCTGGCCGGCGACCGCCGCCAAACTTGGAGCGGGAGGATGCTACGAGTGGGAGCGGCGGCGCGGCGCGCGGGGGCGCACTGAGTGCTCCCGCGGGCGCCCCAGGGCACTGCTCCCAGGGCTGCGGCCGGGCGAGGGCGCCGAGGCTGAGCGGGCAGGTAGCGGCACCAACGCCGGGACTGCGCCAGCCCTGCGATCCGGGGCCGCCAGCGCCACCGTGCCGGCGTCGCCTCCTTGCCGCCGAGCCATGGTGCGCGGAGCGCGCACACCGCGCGCGGGACTCTGAGCTCCGGCCGCGCCGCGCGCCCCCCACCTCCTCTCTCTGCGTCCCTGCCGAGCTCGCCCGCTGGCCATGAACCTTTGGCCTGGAGCCCCTGGCCTCTGAGCCTCGAGTCGCCCGCTCCAGTCCACGCCGCTCGGCCCCAGATAGCACTCCGCCCGCTGGGGCTCCCCATCCTCTGTCAGAGGCGGCATCCAGGCGCTGCGGGATGGCGCTCCGCGGGCCCCCTGGGCCGCGCAAAGTTCGCAGGAGGCGAGAGATGCTGCCGCAGCAAGTTGGCTTCGTGTGCGCGATTTTGGCCCTGGTGTGCTGTGCGTCTGGCCTCTTTGGCAGCTGGGGTAGGTAACGTTGCGGGCCTGCCCTGGGAGTTGGGGGTTTGGGCTGGAAAACCGCGGGGCAGTTCTGGGATGTGTTCCCTCTTTTCCCAGCCAGGTTAGCTCCAAGGGTTCATCCAGTCCCCTCCCCATCAGGCAGGTAGAGCGCACCCAGGAGGGCTGATGGCTACGCTCTGAGCGCTTGTGCCTGTTCCCTTGAGCTGCGCGCGGCCGCTGGGGGCTCAGAACGCGGCTGCAGGTCTGTGTTACTAAGGCGAAAGCATGAACCCCTGGCCCCTCGGCGCCAGAGTTCTGTCCCTGGGGGGTGCCCAGGGAGTGTGGGGAGCGCAGCGGCGAGGTCCATGTATGGATTCTCTTGGCCTGGGGCAGACGAGACTGAATGGACCACCTTCCAGTTTTGCAGAGCATGGAAGATTGTTCTCCGCGTCCCTCGAAAACCCAGGTTTTGAAGCTGGAAACAGTCTCAGCTCTCGCCCCCGCCCCTGCCGAAGGGGCGCCCGGGGTGTCCTGACGCGTCCTCTCCAAACCCTAAAAATGATGGGGCAGTCGGTCCCCTGGGGAGGTTGCCGCTGTGTTTCAAAATCACTTTTCAACTCCTCTTAATCCCCGCGGAATTAGAGTGTTGGTGCCTGGAACCACTATCCACACGCCTTCCAACCGAGAAGAGACAAGGAAATTTGGGAGTTGCTTAGGATATGCAAATTGAAGATGGAGAGAAAAAGAAACTTGCAAAAAATGTTAGGGATGGAGTAGGGCATGTGAGCCCAGATGGAACCTTCAAAAGACATTCACAGTGGCTAACGTTCCCATTATATGGGTGCTGGGGACCTTTTAGTGTTGTTTTTAATATTTTATTTTAATTTTTAATGTTCTCTGGCAGCTTTATTTCAGCTTTTCAGTTGAAGTATAGTTGATTGATAATGTGTTAGTTTCAGGTGTACAGCAAAGTGATTTGGTTATACATATATGTGCATATGTATATATGTGTGTATTTTCAAACATTTAAGAAAATGAAAGAAATGCTGTGATTTAACAATCAGGATATGGGGAATAAAGCAGATGGTACCTTCTTGAGTAGTTAGGGACAATTTAGAGAGGCTCATATTGATTGATAAAAATCAGGTGGCACTTCATTAAACTTTATACAGCCTTTCAAAACTCAAACTTTGTGATTTGAGGATGAAAGATTAAACAAAACTTGCCCTTTCCAAAAGAAATCCAGAAAGGTTATTTGAACACCATAGTACCTGGTGCTTTGCAATTGGGCAAGTTGATGTGTTTTCTCCCTCAGTTACACACTAGAAATAACAAAATAGCTAGAGGCTCTTAGATGTCAGCATTATAGAAGAGATATTATTACCCAGCTGAAGCAGTGTGCACCTCAGGAGAGGTAAATGAATACTTTAAAGGTCTTAAAGTGAGAATTATTTTTTATTTGCTGGATCAGGAAGGCCTTTAGAAGTTCAACTGCACTTGGTCATCAGCATCCACTCCAGTGATCTTCCTTGTTACTCAGTATGGCCCTTGGACCATCAGAATCAGTGTCACCTGGGAGCTTGTTAGTGTAGAATTCCAGGTCCTGGCTCAGACCTACTGAATCAGAATGTGCACTGTAACAAGGTTCCCAGGTGATTTGTATGCACATTCAAGGGTGCAGTCCCGGGACAGACCCCATCACCTTTCTTCACTTGTTTGCTGACTGTCCTTCAGGACCCAGATACCTGAGCATGTTTATTGGCTAAGAACTTAATGGTCAACCTGTCTAAACCCTGTATTGCACTTATGAGGGGCTGAGACCGAAGCAATCTTGGCCAAGGTCAGAGCGCATGCTGACATATCTGAGACTAGAAACAATGAACTATATCTAGGAAACAGATTACTGTAGGTGAGCAGGTGATACTGTCCTTCCAGTCACTGTATCACTCCCTGCAGATGGCTTTAAATAGTCAAACAGGGCTGTTGCTGACAGAGCTAGATATACGCTGTAAGGCCATTGTGAGAATGTAGATGCCATGTTGATCTCATGGTGTTTGTGACTTATTTTCCAATCCAGGGCACAGAACAGCTTCTGTGAGCAAATATGTTCCCCCAGACACATGGAGAAATAGAAGGTTGATGGCACCAGTGAATGGGACTGAGGCAGCCAAGAATTGCACAGATCCCGGTAAGAGATTCTTCCCAAGGCATTTAACTTGGCCTCAAGATGGTATGGATGTAGACAGTCATAACCAGAGCTGAGAAAAGATGGTTTTGTGACCCTGAATGGGAAAGGGTAGCAATAAGGAGTTGAAAGGTAACATACAGACATTAATCAGTTGTGCTGCTAAGCAACTCACATTCTTTATCCAACAACTGAGAAGGTCACATTTGAGAGTTTCCCATTTTCAGTTTTTGTTCTCACAGTGCTACTAAAGGGTCAGTGTTCTGCCCCCACCGCCCATTTTGTTTGTCTGGATGTCTTCGTTTTCTCTCCCTTTTGCTCGCTGAGTCCATCTGATGGAACTCCAGGGGCAGCACATCCAGCTGCTCTGGGAGAGGACACTTTGGGATGACCCACCAGGTCATACCACCCAGGGTCGCTGCGGGGGTGGGACACACTGGGGCCCCTTCTTCGGGAGAGGAATTCCAGGTATCATTGCAACCTGAGAGATGGTTCTGCTTGCCCTGGGAGGTGGTTTGATGTTCCTCTTCAGACTTCTCCACGGGGTCAGAGGCTGTAGGGACCCAGTCTTATCTGTTCTTCTTGCCAGACACAGGCTTTGCTTAAATGGGTAGAGATTTCTTCCCAGGAGCTGTACTGGCCAGCTAATAGAAGCTCAGACAGGCCAGTCCTGGGTTTTAGCTTCAGCTCCCAAACTTGGGGCTCCTTGTGCAAAGGACTCAATGGGATGACGCATTTGAAAGCTCTTTGGGAACCATGAAGTTTTAGCTTATTTAAAAAAACTGAAGTATAGTTCATTTCTAATGTGTTAGTTTCAAGTGTACAGCAAGGTGATTCAGTTATATGTATATGTCTATTCTCTTTCAGATTCTTTTTCGTTTAGGTTATTACAGAGTGTTGAGTATAGTCCCCCATACTATACAGCATGGGTTTATACTATAAACCTTGCTGTTTACCTGTTTTACGTATAGTAGTGTATATATGTTAGTCCCAAGCACCTAATTTACCCCCACCTCCCCACTATCCCCTGTGGTAACTGTAAGTTACTAAGTCAGTGAGTCTATGTCTGTTTTATAAATAAGTTCATTTGTATCATTTTTTTAAGCTTCCACATATAAGTGATATGATACTTGTCTTTCTTGCTTGATATGATAATCCCTAGGTCCATCCACGTTGCTGCAAATGGCATTATTTCACTTTTTTTTTTATAGCCAAGCAATATTCCCTGTGTGTATATCTTCTTTATCCATTCATCTGTTGATAACATTTAGGTTGCTTCTGTGTCTTGGTTGTTGTAAATAGCTCTGCTATGAACATTGGGGAACATGGGGTGCATATCTTTTCACATTATAGTTTTCTCTGGATATATGCCCAGGAGTGGGAGTGCAGGATCACGTGGTAACTCTATGTTTAGTTTTTTAAGGAACCTCCATACTCTTCTCCATGGTGGTTTCACCAATTTACATTCCCACCGAGGGTGTAGGAGGGTTCCTTTTTCTCCACACTCTATGGAGGTTTTATTTTAGATGGATACCACTCAGCTTTTCCACCAAGTTGCCAAGCAAGTCAGTCTTTTTAGATGTCTGTTTTCTTACCTGTAAAATGGGAGGAATAGAACTTGGCCTCCTACTCTAGGGTTGTTAGAAGAACTGGGTGAGGCTCTGCATGGGACTGTATGAAAAAGGAACTAGAAACCCAGGCCAAAGGAACAGGTTAGGAGGCAGTCTTCCCGCGACTTATTCTCATGGAAGTGCCAGCAAAGCACTGCTGTGCTCCGTTGTATCCAACACTTTGCAACCCCGTGGACTGTAGCCCCTCAGACTCCCCCGTCCATGGGACTCTCCAGGCAGGAATACTGGAGTGGGTTGTCATTTCCTTCTCCAGGGGATCTTCCCCTCCCAGGGACTGAACTCGCATCTCTTGTGTCTCCTGCACTGGCAGGCAGATTCTTTACCACTAGCGCCACCTGGGAGCCCTTATTTTCATAGGCAAGTCTTATCCACATTTTACAGCTGGGTAAATACCTAAGGAGGAGACAGGAGTCACTCAAAGTCATGGAACTTTTAAGTGGGGAAGCTGGTCCGGGAACCTAGGCCTGTGGGTCTGAAATGTTTGGTTAGTTCCATGCACCGACGAAGGCCAGGGCCTTCCCTCAAAGCCTGTTTTCAACACCATCAACTTCCCTTCCCTCAAAATGCTGTCAGAGGAGTCCATCTGGGACACAGAGGTTTAGCTAAATCTCTAAATTGTTCACCCTCTGCTTGATGGGGATGGGGCCGGGTGAACTCGCAGAGAAGCAGCTGGGATTCCCTTTGAACTCCCACCTGTCCTGGTGACCCAGTGGGCAGTGACGCCGTCCTGTCATTTCACCTCCCTCAGCACATTCTCCCAGCAGCAGGAAGTGGCTGACGCATGCGTGGGACTAACCCGTGAACAGCCAGAAACTGTGGCTGGGGCCATCCTCTCCTTCCAGTCTCCTGAGATGCGAAAACCAGCACTGTCCATGTGGGGAATGCTTTTTCACCCTGGGTAAAGAGGGGGAGTGCATTCTGGACTGATTTCTAGCTCACCAAGCTCTCAGCTGGGACTGGCTATGTCTTCCTCCTGTAGCTTCCGTCACGTGTAGTCTGGGCACACTGACTTAGTCAGGACCCCATTTCTTAGGTTAGAGTTTCTGATGCCCTGCTGTTGCTCCTGTCTCTTCAGTGTACTGTCTGATCAAAAATTACTCCACTAACTATGGAGCAGTCAGCCCTATTTGGCAGGAATGCCTGGTTTTGTCCCCCTTCAAAGAAGGAAGCAGGGAAACTGGCAAAATGTTTAGCAACAAGTCACTTGAATTGGGCTTCCCAGTTGGCACAAGTGGTAAAGAACCCGCCTGCCAATGCAGGAGACGTGAGAGACACGGGTTTGATCTCTGGGTGGGGAAGACCCCCTGGTGAAGGAAAGGGCAACCGACTCCAGTATTCTTGCCTGGAGAATCCCATGGACAGAGGAGCCTGGTGGGCTACAGTCCGCGGGGTTCCGAAGAGTTCACTTTGTATCAACTGTTTCTGGGATCGTGTCCTGCACATTAGAAAGGACTTGGTAAATATTGGTCAGGTGATGAAATGAAAGTGCCCTTTCCAACCTCAGTGTTTTTGCAAAGATGAGGAACACAAGGCTCAAAAGTTTAGTGACTTCCCAGGATCTCTTGGCCGCCATGAGCATCCTGGGGTCACCTGGCTCTGATCGCATGCCCTCCCTATTGTACTTGCCCCTGCTCTCCGCCCAGGCCAGATGGGGCCGAAGCCTGAGTTCCCTTCCAGCCTCTTCATCCGAGGACCGTGAGAATATCTAGCCCCCTTTCCATTTCACAAGTGGGCACTTGGTGGAGGTAGAAGCAAGTATAAGAGGCAGCCCTTGTCATCAAGCAGATCATAATCGAGGAGAGAAGACAGAGTCCCAACCCAGGGGACTCAGTGACACGGGAGGACTGCAGAGGTCCTCCAGGCAGCAGCCTCACAGGACCACATCAGGGGCTTGGAGAACGGCGAATGGAGTCCAAGGCAGTTCTGCAGAGTCTGGGGGTCTAGATGAAGCAGGCCTCGGCTGCAGTGACAGAAAATCTCCCCAAGCTGGGTTTGGCCAAGAAAAGGGGGTTTATTGGCTGAGATCAAAGGTGAACTGTGATGCTCACTTTCCGCCTCTGAGCTCAGATATCATCCAGTGTGTGGTGACCACAGCCCTGGCTTTAGGTCCTCCCAGACCCCAAAATGCTGGACAGAGTGCTGCTGGCTGAGGTGTTTCTGCAGAAGCCCCGAGGTTCTGGTGGGTTGGTGTGACTTGAGCCACGTGACTTCCTTAAGCCAGCTGCTTGGCCAGGGGAGTGTTGGGCCTGGACCGGCTTAGAGTTAGGTCACAAGCTCTGCGTCTAGAGGGATGGGACTGAAGCTTCCTCCTCCAACACCTGAATTCCCCCTGGGAGCCGGCAGGGGTAGGCATTTTCAGGAGGTGGCTTTGTAGCAGTCCTGTTCTGGGGCTGCTGTGATGAAGGTGGACCAGTTAGTGTCGGGGTGCGGGGGGTCGTGGTAACAAGGTGGCATTTGGTGGCTGCTTTCTTTGCTACACAGTTACAGGAGCTGCCTGTAAAGAACCGAAAGTTTCTTGCATCCTCCGAGAATCCACCGTGCATCCCTCTCCACCAGCTAGACTGCCCCCTTTGTGATCTACCAAATGGGGTCTTTTAGGGATGTGGTCTCCCCGTGTGGTCTCTCCACATGTTTCTTCATGTGGAGCTTGAACAATGGCCTGCTGTGTCAGTTCCCAGACCGGAAGCGTTGCCCACAGTAGGTGTTCAGCAAACATTAGTTCACATTGCCCACAGTAGGTGTTCAGCAAACATTAATTAATGTTTTCATAAGAATCTCCAGGAAGGAAACATGTCTTATTTTCTCTCCCCTCAGAGTGCAACCTGTGTGCCTGTTAGAGAGAGAGCTTTGTGTCCTAAAAACACAAATGGAACCCTGCTCTTGTCATCCCCTAAGACTTGAGGTGGAAAGTGGGCTCTTTTCTCAGCCTGGGGTCATTTCTTCATATCTCGGTAGTGTTTCTGTCTTGTTATTTGCGCTTCAGTGTAATTCCCGCTTGCCCCCTCCCCCCACCCCCCGCTGACCTCATCACGTTATCCCATGTTGTTTCAATGGCATATGTCTCTGCTGTCTAAAATAATTTAGTTATTTCTCATCTGTCTTCCCCTTGAGGGCTACCTAGCTCACTGCTCTATGTCCAGAAGAGTGATGCATGTTCAGATCACTGAGCGCTTTATTTCTGGTTGTACTGAGTCTTCATTGCTGCGCCTGGGCTTTCTTTAGTTGTGGAGAGCAGGGACTACTCCGCGTTGTGGGGCTCTAGGGTGCACAGGCCTCAGTAGTTGCAGCATGCAGGCTCAGTAGTTGAGGTACATGGGCTCAGTGACCCCGAGGCATGTGGGGTCTTCCTGGACCAGGTATCAGACCTGTGTTGCCTGCATTGGCATGTGGATTATTATCCATTGTGCCACCAGGGAAGTCCCCACTGAGCACTTTTGAAATGCCCAGGCCCTACCCTGGAGTGTCTGATTGCCTCTGTCTGGGGTAGAGCCCAGAAATCAGGACTTGTTCAGACCTCTCCAGCTTATTCCAAGTTGAAGCCAGAGCTGATGCACTTGCTGGGCTGGAGTCCTGCTGCTCAGTGTGGTTGGCATCACCTGGGAGTGTTAGGGATGCAGACTTTCAGGCCCACCCCAGACCTACTGCAGGGTCAGAGTCTGCATCCTAACGGAATCCCCCAGGGCGCTCCCATGCCCATGGAAGGCCAGGCAGCACTGGGTTAGAACACTGTCTGCCAGTCTGTAGGCTTTCAGTCAGTATCTGAATGTTAAATGAAGGCTTAGACTTGGTCTGACATAGTGATTTTCCTGAAAAACAGTTTGGTTTCTTTTTAAAGGTAGGGAAGCTAAAAAAAAAAACAACAAACACCAAAAAACAAAAACAAGCTTCGTTTTGACCACTGAAGTCTATGGAAAAGTCATTTATTTTTCTTCCCCCAGAGGCGTTGGGTCCCTCCCTACAAAATGCATGAAATAGGAATGAAGGACAGTGACACTGAATCCTGTGGGAACTACCTTAATTTGAGCTGACAGAACAAAGCATTATAGGCTGGGTGACTAAAAGAGCAGACATTTATTTTCTCAAACATTTTTTTGGAGGATAATTGCTTTGCAATATTATGCTGGTTTCTGCTATATATCAACATGAATCAGCCATAGGTATGCATATGTCCTCTCGCTCTTAAAGTTCCCTCTCATCTCCCACATCATCCCACCCCTCTAGGTTGTCACAGAGCTCTGGGTTGAGCTCCCTGTGTCCTACAGCAAATTCCCACTGGCTATGAATTTTACATATGGTGATGTATATGTTTCCATACTACTCTCTCAATTCGTCCCGCCTTCTTCCCCACCGTGTCCACAAATCTATTCTCTATGTCTGCATTTCCATTACTACCCTGCAAGTAGGTTTATCAGCAATATCTTTCTAGACTCCATATGCATGCATTAATATATGATATTTGGTCTTTCTCTTTCAAGAGCAGACATTTATTTCTCACAGTTCTGGAGGCTACGAAGTCTAAGATCAAGGTGTTGGCTAGTTCCATTCCTAGCTTGCAGATGGCTTTCTTCTTGCTGTGTGTCCATATGGTGGAGAGAGAACTGAAGGTCTGGTCTCCCTTCCCTTTATCAGAAGGGCACTAATCCTGTCATGCGGACTCCACCCTCATGACCTCGAATAAATCTAATCATTTCCCAAAGGCTGCACCTCCAAACACCATCACATTTGGGGGTTAGGGATTCAACGTAAGAGTTTCAGGGAGACACAAAACTTCAGTCTGCATCAGGACCCAAAGGGTTTCCACACATCTCTCGGTGGTGACAGCTGGAGTGTTTGAAGACAGTTGAGGGTGGGACCTGTGATTCTGGGAGGTTCTGAGAGCACGGATGCCTGAGCCTGGCACTGACCTGTGAGATCCAGTGATGGACACGTTCTGTGGCTGACTTTTGGAGCTTCTGGGGACCACATACTCCTCCACCCCCAGTCTTCCCAGATGGGTTCCTTGTGTGACTGCCAGCCCCCACTGGTCTTTCCTGATCACCCAACCCGAAGTAGACTTCTATGTCCCTGATGCCCTTGGTTGCGCTTTTAACAGGCTCTATATCACAGACTCGATGGACGTGAGTCTGAGTGAACTCCGGGAGATGGTGATGAACAGGGAGGCCTGGCGTGCTGCGATTCATGGGGTCGCAAAGAGTCGGACATGACTGAGCGACTGAACTGAACTGAACTGAACTGATATCTATTGTTACATTGTTTGCCTCTCTCAACTAGGATATAAAAGACAAGGCTCATTTGCTCTTTAAAACTAATAGGTATTTAGTGTTTCCTTTTGTAAAATGATGGTGGTAAGGAGGTGATAATTGCATTCATTTTATAGGGTTGTTAGAATTAAATGAGTTAATACCCATCAAGCACTTATACACACATGTTCACGCATCAGCTTCCATTTTCATGATTATTTTTTTAATCTGCTTATCCAGAGATGACACGGTGCCTGTGTATTATAGGGGCTGGAAAACTATCTGTCAATTGAATTTTATGAGGACAAGTTAAGAAGTAAACATCTTACCACACACTGTTTATTTTCTTTTCTGGAAATACATTTATGTTTCTTTTTTGTTTTTAACCTTTTGGAGGGTTGGGATGCTGGAGGATGGTGTACCTTGCAGAACTTGCCTCTGAATAGAGAAACTGGTTTTCATCTCTCTGCATTTAGGTGGCGTTTTATCCTTTGGCTTCTCGGCTGGGGTGGGAATGCCTTCCCCCATTCTTTTCTGCCCTTTCCCACACATTTGAGATGGAATCAGTGGCCCTGCTTCTGCCATGTCACTCCTGTTCATTTGGGCTCCCTGCATCCTGTGCCTTGGGCTTGAAAAGGGAGAGAGGCGCTTGGTTCCCCCCATTGATGCTGGAGGAATTTTCTTCATCACGTTTGATTTTCCTGCCTTTCACATATGTCTTTTGAAGGGGTTCACAGTGCCGTGTCTTTGCTTGGGTGGCCATAACAAGAATACCATAAGTTGAGTGGCTTAAACAACAGAGATGTATTTTCTCACAATTCTGGAGGCTGGAAATCCAAGATCAGGATACCAGCATGGCTAGGCTCCTGTGAGAACGCGCTTCCCTGCCTATGTGTATCCTCATGTGGCAGGAGAGAGCGAGTAAGAACAACTCTGCTGGCTCTTCCTGTAAGGCCACTAATCCCATCAGGTCCAAAGCCATCCTTCATGACTTGTGCCACCCACGTGACCTCCCAGAGGCCCCATCTCTAACACCACTACCTTGGGGGTGGGGGTGCAGTTAGTGCTTCAGCAAAGGAATTTTGTGGAGATCCTTCAGTCCATATGGAGTAGGAAATGGCAACCCACTCCAGTATTCTTGCCTGGAAAATTCCATGGACAGAGGCACCTGGTGGGCTGCAGTTCATGGTGGGGGGCGGTGTCACAAAAAAGTCAGACATGACTGAGCATGCATGCATTCATTCCATGAGTGTCCACAGAGGGAAGGCCGGGGGGAAGAGAGGGCAAACAGGTTCTTGAGAGGCATGTGAAGATGAAGGGAGGCTCTAGATTTTCAGGAAAGCAGAGGCATTGGATCACATTCTAGGTGGAGGATATTTTGCAGTCAGCTTGGCTCTGATCTACTTTCCCTTTCTGTTCCGGGTCAGGGCTACATGTACAGACCAGGGGGAGTGGAGAGGGGATGGGTGGTGGGGGGTGTGATGTCCTGCACACAGGAGCTGCTGGCATTGAGACAGGTTAGGAGGACATGTGACCGTGGAGCAGGAACCCACTGCTGTGGGTCCCTGTAGGCGCCCCCCGTGTGGGGAGCAGAGGTGCAGAAAGCACGAGAAGGCAGGAGTAGGAGGAGGGGACCCAGAGCTGCAAAAAGTACATCAGGCCGCGTGGGTGTGGAGGTGAGGTGGTACCGGAGACGAGATGAAGTGTCTGGATTCTGAACGAACGTCTGTTCAGAGGCTGCTCCAGCAGGCTTGGGAGACAAGTCACACATCCCAAGTCTGAAAGTTGTTATGTAAAAGCAAATGCTTCTTTGGAAAAGCAAGAATTGAACTTATCCCTGTGGGCAGGGAGATCATGGCTCGGGTACTGTCCCAAGCGGCAGAGCAGGCGGTCCAGCCTGGGCAGGGGCTTTCCTGCAAGGGGCGACCTCCAGAGGAGCCAGGTGACTTCTTGGGGCCGTTGTCACCATCTGCCTTGGAACAAAGATAGCCTGGCAGAGCTACAAGTGGAGGCCAAGGAAGAGAACAGTCTGTCATCAGGGCGATCACTCTTGGCTTTTTCATGTGGGTGAAGTGGATGTGTTAATACAGCAGATCAAATGGTTTGGGAGTCAAAGTCTGGGTTCTAGTACTGGCTCTGCCAAGATCCTGCTTGGCCTTTGGGGCTGATCTCTCCCCTTCTATCCTCACTCCTTCCCCCACACCCCTGTCCCTCTCTCACACCCCCAACCCTCCAAAGCGAGATTACATAGGGTAAGTGCAAAGCCTTCTAGCAGCCAGACAGTGGCCCTGTCCAGAGAGCACTTTCCTTCTTGGACATGGCAGCTTGTGGTGGGAAAGGCAGATGTGTGGGTTTGAGTCCCAGCTTACCCTTACTGGCCAGCCATGTGACCCTCAGCGAGTTGTATAATCTCTCTAAGCTTCAGGTTTCTCTTTTGTAAAATGAGGATAGCAGCATTTCCCACCTGCCTCGTAGGGCTGCAGCAAGCCTTAAATCCCATGATGGATGATTGAAGTATCTCAGAGTAGCTGGCACACAGTATCTGTGGCCATCATTGTAACCATGGCTAATACCAGTGTACTATGGGCAGGAGCTATTCCACGTGCCTTCTGCGTATTAACTTACTCACTCATAAAAACCATTTGGGTCAGTGCTATTAGTGTCTTCATTTTGAAGATAAGGAAAAGGTGACTCAGAGAGGTTAAGTGACCAATTCAAGGTCACCCAGCCAACAAGAAGAGCCAGGTATGTGTGTGTGCAAGAGAGAATCCACAAACTTTGTTTTAGATTTTTAGAAAATTCGAGAAGAAAATAGAGTTCCTCTATTATTCCTCTTTTTCCCAGCTTCCCCGTTAATACTTGGCGTTACTGTGGTACATTTGTTGCAGTTGATGAGCCAATATTCATACAGTTTTGTTAACCACAACCATAGTTTACATCAGGATTCACCCTTTGTGTTGTGCATTCTCTGAGTTGTGAAATAGACCTGTAATGACGTTGTATCCACCGGAACAATATCCTGCAGAATGCTTTCACTGCCTTAAACGTCCTCTGTGGGGCCAAGCTTTTTAATTTGGATGGTCTGAATTGTGTGCCTACATCCTGATCCATAATTATGAATAAACTGGGTGGAAAAAGACAATTTAGAGATGAGGACTTGCGTTGCAATTCCAGCCTCCGTCACTGACTGGGTGCCCCCCTTAAAGGAACAGGGAATGCCTGCCCATTGCAACAGCAAACATCTGTGTGGGCCTCTCTCCTTGGTTTGCTTCTAATACCAATTTGTTTGCAATCAAAAGTTTTTTTTTTCTTTTTGCCTTATCCAAACTATGGGGGCCATCTGCTAGCAATCTCGCCTTCTTGCTGGGCCATCTGCTCCCCCCGTTGACTTCCAGATTCTCCGCTCCTGACGCCATGCGGGCCTCCCGCAATCCAGAGCGCCCACTCGGCTTCCTCTTGAACTCTGAGGAACGTTCCTCCTTGAGTTAAAAATGGAAATCATTAAGCATTGCCATGTGTTGCCTTGGGTGGAAGAGATCCAGCCGTTCAACTCAATAGCAAAGTCAAATGCTTGTTTGTTTTTTTTTAAACCAGACATTGTCCATTATGAAGAGGCCATTGGAGCATAGCATTTGATGAAAAAAGAAGAAAAATAAATGTGCCGGAATAATTTAGTTTCTTCTGAAAGGGCAGTGCATGTCCCCTTTGGGAAAGGAATAGGAAGGTCACTATGTGGCCAAGAAGCAGAGGAGCTCGCTGCCCAGTGGCTTGTCCCCTTGCACATGGGAAGGTGCCCCAGATTCTGAGTCATGGCAACCTTTGCTAATTCAGCACAGGAGGGGGCTGCAGCTCTCGGTCTCAAGACATTGCCTGAGGACCTAATGGCAATGTGTATTTCTCAACTGTCTACAAAGCCTGAGATGTACTAGGCTGTGAAGCTGGGGGGTGGGGGTGGGGATCTAGTCTCTGCTGTCAGGGAATAGGCTTTGCACGGAGGAGTCAGGGGCTTAAATAACAGAGTCGCCTATGGCAAATACCTCTGGAGGAACAAGTATGGTGGATCAGGGCAAGGGTCCCCTCCCTGGAGAAGGTGACGCCTGATAGAGCCCTGGAAGGGTAGGAGGTGGCGGTTGAAGGGTGTTCTGAAGTGGAGGGCTTGGTCCATAGGAAAGTGCTGCACAATAAATCACAGCTTTATCCCCTACCTGAGCAATGCTCACTAGCAACCACTGCCTTAAGCTCATTGGCTGTCCACGGGGAGAGAGAAAACAAACACCTCCTAAGATTACCATGCACAATAGTTAAGTAATTAGGCTTTGGGGATTTAGCAGGGAGTCAGTGCTCAACCAGGGCTAGGTTGAATCAGATTACTTTTTTTTTTTTTTTTAAAGCAGAAGGAGGTAGGGTTGGGCAATATGCTGGGGCTGCTCAGGATGAAACGTAAACGGTTTCACGTTGTCCCCACCCCAAATCACAATTCGGGCAGTTCACCCCAGTTCACAGGTTGTGCTGGGCACAGTGCAGACGGTAAACTAATAGAAATATTTGCTAGTCTTTCCGCACTAGCCTGGGAGCTTCTTGAGGGCATGGCTGTGTCCCCTGCATCCTTGGCTCTAGAACTGAGGCCGGAGTTGGGCATGAACTCGGTTTGTGGCAAATAGTGACTGGACAACAGAGGTCCCCGTTCTGCCTGGCAGGGAGCTGCAGCCCACAAAAGCAGCTCCTGTCTCCCCCGCTGTCCCCACTTGCCTGTTGATGCTTTGGGACAGATCAGGACACCCAGCCAAGAGGAATTAAGAGTTAAGAGCTCAGGGGTTAAGAACATGGACTCTGGAGTCAATGTGCCTGGTTTCCAATCCTGCCTCTGCCCTTACTGCTTACTTGACCTTGAACTAGTTACTTTATCTTCTAACGTCACAGAAGGGGCAGGGTTTGTTTTGTTCACTGATATAGCCCAGACTCTGGAATAGCACTGTATGTGCGTGTGTGTGTGTGTGTGTGTGCATGTAGAAGCCCATATAGTACCTTCCTCATGGGGTTGCATGTGCTTAGCATGTTAATCTACATAATGTACTTACAGGAGAGTTTGGCACAGAGCAAGTACTGAGCAGATTTTTGCTGCTGAAATTACCTCCAAAAGATAACTCAAATTGAACATCATTTTACAGGATGAATTTTTTAGAAACAAAGGAATGAGGGTGAATTTTGTAAAGGCAGCACTTGCTTCATTTCAAGTAGAAAGGTTAAGAAATCGATATCTGGACCTATGTGTACTGCTGGCCTTTTGCATGGTTGATGCTGAGATGGCCCAGACTATGTAGGCTGCAGGAGGCCTCTTGTGTGTTCCACATCTGGTCCTTTCTGTTGGTGAAGGGGGACTTAATGAATACGATCTGGAATTTGGAGATCAGAGTCTGCATTCTGGCCCTGATACAACCTGCACAAATGAGTCATTTTGGCTATTACAGCCTTAGTGTTCTGCCTGTGAAACGGGCATCATGGTGACACTGTTTATCCTAAGGCTTTTAAGGATCAAGTGCCAGGTGCTATACAAGTGTTATTCCTACTGTTTGCATAACTATGTTGTTGTTTAGTCCCCAAGGCATATCCTACTCTTTTGTGACCCCATGAACTGTGGCCCATCAGGCTCCTCTGTCCCTGGAATTTCCCAGGCAGGAATACTGGAGTGAATTGCCTTCTCCAGGAGATCTTCCTGACCCAGAGAGCGAACCAGTCTCTCCTGCTTGGCAGGTGGATTCTTTATCACTGAGCCACCAGGGAATCCCTTTGCATAACTATAATAGATGCTTAACCTTTTGAAAAACATTCCTTCATTGTGAAATGGAGAAAATCAGTTATTTGGGACTTTTCAGAACTGACTCATTAAACCACAGTTAGGATTCGGTGCAAGTGCTGCACATGGCCCGTATGCAGGAAAGGCTCCCTTTGTGGAATGTCTGGCTAGAAAAAAAAAAAGATGCAGGAGGTCTTTAGAACATCTTTCCAAATACCAGCTTTTATGACCCTCCTCGTTGGTTTATCTCATTTCACTTTATAAATGTCTGTTGATTCCATTATACATGCCTAGTTCAGGGACTAGCCTTTTAGCTGGGTCAATCCCATACCAGCTGGTTCAACTCTGTACTTAAGATTTATGAAAGATTTAAGATTTATTAAAATAATCACATGGATGAAAAAATTACTTAGAAGGCCTCCTGAGGGCAGTTTCTCTGAGCTCAGGTAGGAAACCATCTTTGAGTTTAGTACTTGGTGGGCCAGATGAGTGTTGATCGAACAGCACTATCTCCTAGGCCCGTGGGGAAGTGAAAACTGACCTAGATGTGACCCTGCCTCCAGGGAGCTCGCATTCCAGTTGAGAGGCTCAAAATACAAAATTGAGTGTACTACGAGTAGGAATATGAAGTGTTCCAATCCTGGGGATTAGAACCCAAGAAGGACAGGTAGGTCGTAAATATCAGGATCCAAGAGCATCCTGTCAAAAGGGGGCCCTGAAGATGGGCCTACACATTCCCTTGCTGAGCCTTGTAGCAATCCTAGGAAGATAGGTGGTAGGTGGGTATTACTGTTGTTTTTATTATATTCAGTTTACAGAAGATACGAGGGAGGCACAGAGAGCTTAAATAGTTGGCCCAAGTTCTCCTAACCTGGAATTGGCAGAGTGGGGACTAGAACTCAGGCCACCTGGCCCCGAAGCTTGTATTCTTTGGGGAGATGACAAAGGGTCCCCTGGGTGAGGGACAGTTAGATCTCGGGGTAAGCTTGGAGCACAACGTGTATGGGCGGGTGTGGGAGGCTAGAGACTCAAACATCAGAAGGCCTTTGTCCCCTGCTCTGTAAGCAGTGAGGGCCACGGATGGTTTCTGAGCAGCTCTGTATTTTAGGAAGATGACTTTGCTGGCACCATGGAAGATAACTTTAAAGTAATAACTTTAAGGTAATAAGGTGAACATTCTTAGCATCATGCCTAGAAGAAAAGTGAAGACAGGGAGAACAGTTATGAGGTATTGCAAGAAATTTAGGCAGAAGTGGTTGTCTTGTGCCGGATGTGGAGGACTAGATGAAGAAGGGCATCTTCTGCAGGTCTCAGCAGATGTTGGAGGTAGGAGCTGTCATTTCTGACCATAGATGCAGATAAAGGGCCTGGACAAATCACCATTTTCCAAGATAGGGGCCTGGGAAGCACCCCTTTGTTCTTTAGGCTTGGACCCCTCTGTAGGGACCCTCGCCCAGAACCTTGTACTGAGCACAATGGCTGGTTTCTGTCCTCTATTTTGTGTTCTGAAGTGCACAGACACTCACTGGCCCTCCGTGTGTGAGGCCCTCGGTCAGTGCTGAGGGTAGGGAGAGAAGGCCCTGTTCTTGGTGAGCCCATAGGTGTGACTGTGACGTGTGACCTGGAATGACACTCTAATGCCCGGCGCGGCTGGAAGACATCATGCAGGGTTGAGATGTGCTTTGACGCAAGTGGTGTTTGCTGGACAGATGGGAGCGTGCAACATTCCTGGTGCTGGGTATGGTGGCTGCAGAAATAGAGTGGTAAGAGAGGACCCAGCTGGATCAGGGGCAAGAGTGGTCCTTTTCAGCTGGCTTTGCTCGGGTGGGCATGGTGGGCCCTGTGGCTGCATCGTGCCAAGCCTGAAGGGCACTGCTCCTCCATCTGGCTTGTGCAGGGTGAAGGATGCAGTTCCTGGCCTTGGGGCGCACAGCCAACTGGTGAGGGTGCATGGGTCACCTCAATCCTCCTCCTTCTGCATCTGCCCCCCATGTTGGGATGCCTGGGTTATGACGCTTTCTGTATCAGCTGGGCTTAAGCCCCCCGGGATTTTGCAGAGGCTTCAATTGCAGAGGCTTTTGCTGTAAGTGACACATAGGCATTTAAACAAAACCAGATTTAGCAGAGAGAGAATTCTGTGGCCCTTATGCTGGGTGATGGCCAATACTCAGAGCCCCACAGAGTCCTGCTTCTATAGTTCTGCCTACTCTGAGTATGCAGAGGGGCAGTTGAGTGCCTGTCCTGGAAGGATTTGTGTCATCACGAGGGCCCCTGGCAGAGTGTCAGCGCTCCAGCCTCCCTTTGTGGGCTGGTGGCCTCTGGGTCCTACCTTATTTGGAGGTGAATATCAGAACAAGGACCATTCATGTGCCACATGAACTGCCCTCTGTGCTGAATGGGCTGCCTCAGAGTGGCTGATGACCTTGCCTGACCCTCCCCTCCCCCAGGGTGTGGAGGAGCATTGGATGGGGGCTCCTGGGGTGCAGGACTTTGCCTTTACAGGACATGGATGAGAGCCAGAGATGGGAGTCCTGAAGTTGAAAGGCTGGTCTGCAGTCTGGAGAAGCCCATTACCAGAAAGAAGTGGAACCTCTCCGGAGACCTGGAAGAGTGTCGATAGAGGTGATTAATGGAGTAGATAGAATGACTTGGAAGCAAAGATTAGAGCAGCAGAGTCACTCCGGTTCATTAAGTCTCTGTCAAAGCAGACTGTGCTGAGAGGGGGCACTTGACATGGTTTGGGAGTGATTTCATCTGGTTGCAGAAGGCTGTACCTGGGGAATCCCCAGACCGGGCGAGGGAAGAGCCTGTTAAAGGAAACCTTGGCTCATCAAACAGCCTCCCCAGGAAAATGGAAGCCCCATCACCTGGGCTCTTTAAATTAGCTGGGGCAGCGTGCTCGAGGGCTTACAAAGGAACTGGTAGCAGAATGTGCTGGCTGTGCTGTCGCATCTTTTCTCTAATTTCTGAGTGATTCTTCTATGGACCTCAGAGGGGGCAAACCCTTGAAAGAACTGCTTTCAAATCTCTTTGGTCGCTTAAAAACCTTGCTTGTTTTTCCTTCACTGGCAAAAATCCCAATGTAGCGTGGTGTGACAAGTATCTAAATGACTTGAGGGCTTTGGGTGGCCCGTATGCATTTGGAGGAAGAAAGAAGGGGAAAGGATTGGTATCTAATTTGCAGACCACAGGCACTGGGCAGGCACTGCTGCTGCTTCCACAGCCTCTGAGCTCCAGGCTCACAGTGAATATTTAGACGCACACAATGAAGTCAGAAGGGCCCCGAGAGATCACTGCCGTGCACGTGTTAAAGCACAGAGCTGTGCGTCTCCATCGTTAATGTGCCCATGGTCACCTGGGGACTTGGTTAAAATGCAGACGCAGGAGGTCTGGGGGATGCCTGAGGCTCTGCATTTCTAACAAGCTCGGGGGAGATATCAGCATCGCTGCTTTGGAGTACAGTAAGTCTCCTACCTTCGAAACTTCAAGTTTCAAACTTGCAAAGATGCAAACATGCGTTCCATAAACATCAGGCGTGAGTGACGTTGCGGCTTGCCCCCTGTCTCCTATTGCTAACCATCCTTCGGCTCTACCATCTTCCACCTCCTCTCTCTCCTGCCATCAGAACCTCTTCTTGCCTGTTCACGCGATGCCAGCCCCTGTATGCTAGCTGTTATACTCGTGTACTTTTCAAGGTACTGTGCTTTAAGATTAAAAACGCTTTCTTTATTTTTTTGTGGTGGTTTTTTATGTGTTTGTGTGAAAGGCATAAACCTATTCCAGTACAGTACTATGTAGCCAATCGTGTTAGTTGGGTACCTAGGCTAACTTTGTTGGACTTAAAAACACATTGGACTTACAAACATGCTCTTAGATGGAACTTGTTCAAATGTAGGGAACTTAACTATAGTGAGAGTAGAGTCTGCCTGTCCTAGGTATGAGTCCCAGTCCTGCCAGTGAGCTGAGCAGCCTTGGGCCAGTTACTTGGCCTCTCTGAGCCTCAGTTTCCCCAGCAATGAAATGAGGGCTATATTGCTTACCCAGCAGGGGTCTTGGTAGAATTCAGTGAGATCCTCCCGTTAGCTGCTTTGCTGAATGCTCTAGCAGCTGCATAGCCAGGGTTCGGATATGGAAAGCTTGTGCTTAGCGCTTGGTTCAGCATTCTCCCAGTTGCTTCGAGGAGCACAGGTCCAGAAGGTGATCTGCCCCACTCCCCATCTCGTGTTCAAAACAGCATTTGTGATCAGATAACTTTGGGGAAGACTTGTAAAGTCTGTCTCTAGTGGAAACAGATTGGATCACAATAGCATGTTCGAGTTTCTGAAATAGTCTGCAGTCAGAAAACATTTAAACTTAGAAACCTGTATAATGGAAAAAGACATAAAAGTTACCCTTTAAACCATTTTAAAGTACAAAGTGTAGTGGGATTAGGTGCAATTCGAGTAAGTGTGCAGCCCTTACCACCATCCCCCTCCAGAACTTTCTGGTCATCCCCGCTGAAACTCGACTGAAACCAGAGCTGACTCCTTTCCCCTCCCCCAGCCCCTAGCAGCCCCCGTTCTCCTTTCTGATTTGACTACTGTGGATACCTTGTGTAAGTGGAATCATATCTTGTTTTCCTTTTTGTGACTGGCTTGTCTCACTTAGCATAATGTCTTCAAGGTTCATCCATACTGTAGCATGTGCCAGAATTCCCTTCCTTTTTCAAGACTGAGTAATCTCTTGTTGTGTATAGACCACCTTTTGTGTATCTATTCATCCATCATTGGATATGTGGTTGCTTCCACCTTTCGACTGTGGTGAATAATGTTGCTGTGAATAGAGATCTACAAGTATCTGAGCTTTAAACTTTTTTCAACCTTGTATTTCCGAAATATTGTGGGCGGTGGGGAGAAGTTTGGGTAGAGAAATGCTGAATAGTCTAGCCCATTCTCTCCAACCCTATATATTACAGCCCTGGTGAGACTCCCAGGTCTGTAAGCTGAAGTTCTTAACCTGCCTGTGTTTTAGACTCACCCAGGGAGCTTTAAAAAAAAAAATTATCCATACCTGGATTCCACCCTGGGCCAATTAAATGAGGACCTTTAAGGCTGGGACCTGGAGAGAGGTAGTCTCAAAGCTCCCAGGTGACATTCATGAGGAGCTGGGGGTGGGAGGACTTCCTGAGGTTCACACACAGTGGCAATGCAGGGCTGGGGTGAGAGTGGCGGCCCACTGAGTCCCAGGATGTTGCGTGCTGCAGTCCCTGCATAAGTCTCCATCACCCAGGTCGAGACCCTGCCCTGGCATTCCTGCCATAGGTGCCCAAGAGCAAAGGGATGACCTTGTGCTTAGTGGTCCCTCGGGTCCCCATCAACCCAGGCCATATTGACAAGTGTATTTTGTCCCCCTGTGCTGGGGAGGTCCTGCCAGGAGCAGGCCTGCGCATGTGTGGTCACTAAAGCTGCCGTTCAGTGCCCAGATGTGAACTTGCCTCAGCGTGGCATGCCTCAGAGCTGCATGCAGAGAAGACAAAGCCTTCTTGGTTTGGGAGGGTTTTGTTTACAGAGAATAGCAGGAGCACCACAGTTCAACTGCTTCTCGTCCAGGGAGATGGCTGTGGATTCTCCTTGTCACTTTGAGAGACTGAGTTTCCGGCCTTCATGCTGTCGGCCAGATGGCCTGGGCTGGTAAACACGCCTCCTCCCTGAGACAGGGACTTGCCTCAGCAGGACTTGACCTTGGGAGCCATTGTTTAATGGTCTGCTGTCCACGTTTAATTTCCAGGAAATGGTGATCTTGATTGCCCAATCACACTTTGGTCTGGTGTGTCATAGTGTGGAGGAAAAACTTAAAGGCATTTAAATAAGTGTGTGTGTGTGTTTAATAGCATACCATGGGCCCAGGAAACATGCCAAAGGGCTGTTTTTCCTCCAGGTTAAGCCTTCCAGCTTGGTCCTCTCTTCTTGGGAGTGCCTGGTCCTGGGATCTTCTGTAGGGAGACCTTCAACCCCGAAGAGATCATGGCAGTGTTCTGCTCTGTCCTGCTGGGTAATACCCCGGGAGGCTGAGGTGAGATAAACACCAGAGGCTCTGCTCCTTTCCTGGGCCCAGAAGCACAATTTGCAGAGCTGGTAAACCCATGGTAACCAAGCCCACACATTTGCTTCAGACTAGTAACCAGTCCCCTCAGTGGGCAAGCTGCAGAGCCCAGGGACAGGAAAGTCCCTTTCTGATTTGGTACCTCTGACTATGGTGTCCTGGTGGTGACCTTCCCCTTCACCCTTTCCAGTCGGAGAGAGTGGCACATGTGGTTTGAACAAACTGGCAGAAATATCTTCAAGCTGTTTTGCTCCATAGAGACATGTGATATCAAAGGAATGATTTTTTAAAACCCCTCACGACCACAAGGAATGATTTCAGTTCTTGACCACATTGTCCACCTAGGGAGTCTTTATGGCTTTTTATACCCAGGTCTTTATCCATGGTGCAGAAGGAAGATAAGGGCTGTTTCTTCCTTTTTGTGCGTCGGGCTCCTCCATGCCCATCTTCTCCTGCATGCCCAAAGTGGGCGCATCTCCTGCATGCCCAAAGTGGGCGCATCTCCTGCATGCCCAAAGTGGGCGCATCTCCTCCATGCCCAAAGTGGGCGCATCTCCTCCATGCCCAAAGGAGCAGGTGCTTCTTTGTATTGGTTGTGAAAATCCATCACGAAGCCTGGGGCTTTGCATTTTAGGTTTGAAGAATCAGGCCAGGCGCCTGTGTGGGTGAGTCGGTCTGGAACTTACTCTGAGCTGCAGGCGTTCGACATTGATCATCTGGCAACCAGCTTTGTTGGCTGTTGAAGGCACATCGCTACTCAGCTCATGCCGTTCGTGGTGTAGCTGCTTGTTCGGTTCACCTGTCTTAGAAGTCCACTATTTCCCTTCCTGCTGCATTCCTGGTTTCATACAACCCAGTGTCCATATAGCAACTAGGGACAGAGGTGACCCTGAAACTATGTAGCAGACGCGATCTCTCACGGTCTGTTTGCTGTGGTTTGTTCTGGCTCGTCTGTTTGGTCACCTCTTTTCTGCTCCTGTAATTGCATCTTGGGAGTTGTCTTTTGGACACAATCTGTGTCTTAAATGGTAGTACCCTGCTGTCTCTTTCTAGGAGTAGTTGGCAGCGTAAGATGCAGTTTGCAGACTTATCAGAAATTCACTGTCATTCTCCATTCAATTTGAATAATCATTATTTTGAATTTAGCTAATGCTCGAAGCCAGATTTTTCCAGTTAGCTTCTCCCTGCCTCTCAGATTGACTGGGTCCCCCCTCCGCCACCACCCCCCCCC
>SJYX01005718.1:32691-105190 GCA_006410675.1 Oreotragus oreotragus
GCCACCCCCCCCCCCCCCTCCCCGCCACTCCTCACGCCTCTCCTGCTGCCTCTGGGGTTGAAGTCTGCTCAGACGATCTGCTCACTCATTTATTTACTCATTTGCTCATTTACCCAAGAAATTCAAGAGCCTCTGATGTGGGAAGCACTTTGCCAAGTGTAGATGAATCAAACAGGGCTCACCCTAACATACAGTGTGGAAGGGAAGAGGAAGCATGAATCCAATTATTAGCACATCATGACGAAGAAAGTAACTGCTTTTGCAAAAAAAAAAAGACAAAAAAAAAAAAAAACCCCAAAGTCAAATAGAAATCTAACTCTTTACTCTGAAAACTCATTCTCACATGAAATAAACATTGCTTAAATGCCCACCCTGTGCAAATACCATAGGCAGAAAGACCAACTCCAATGTCAAGGATCCTAAATTATAATTTGGCTTCCCTGATGGGTCAGTGGTAAAGAATCCTGCAATGCAGGAGATATGGGTTCAATTCCTGGGTTGGGATGATCCCCAGAGAAGGAAATGGCAACTCACTCCAGTATTCTTGCCTGGGAAATCCCATGGACAGGGGACCCTGGTGGACTACAGCCCATGGAGTCTCCAAAGAGTCTCCCATGACTAAACAACAAAGCCAAAATCTGACAGGGAGGTGAACTCTGAAGGACCAATAACTAAAACACTCTCTGGGGATACAGGGGCTTTCAGATCTACATACCTTCAGAGGCAGATAAAGCTGTGTCAAGGCTCAGAGAAGCAAAAGATTTTCCCTCGTGGTTGATTGTAGAGGAGCTGGCCTTAAAGATGGCATGTACAACTTTAGACCCCACAGATGGAGGGAACTCCATGAACCTCGACCCTAATCTGACTCAAGACCCCATGGACTGTCACCCGCCAGGCTCCTCTTGCCATGGGATTCTCCAGGCAAGAATACTGGAGTGGGTTGCCATTCCCTTCTCCAGGGGATCTTCCCAACCCAGGGATCAAACCCAGGTCTCCAGGCCCTAAGGTAGAGCTTGATGTGATTATTTGTGTATGCCTGCAGTTCCTTATCTCCAGCTCTCCCCATCTAGGTAGAAATGTGACTTGCGTTACAGGATANACTGGAGTGGGTTGCCATTCCCTTCTCCAGGGGATCTTCCCAACCCAGGGATCAAACCCAGGTCTCCAGGCCCTAAGGTAGAGCTTGATGTGATTATTTGTGTATGTCTGCAGTTCCTTATCTCCAGCTCTCCCCATCTAGGTAGAAATGTGACTTGCGTTACAGGATATTCAATCCACTGATGTTGGACAGGGACATGAAGCTTACTTTGGGACATGAAGCTGCTCAGAGGCACATGAGCAGACGTGACTGATACTGTGTCTGAACAGAAGCATTAAAAGTCTCTGTGTGTCTCTGCCAGCTCTTTCTCGTTCCCCTTTCTCATGAGGATAGCATGTCCTGGATGGGCCTTATCCTTCTGCCTGGATTCTAGAATGGGAAGACAGAAGAAGCTAGCTTATGATTGCCAGTACACAATGCAAATATGAGATAAATGTGTGCTGTATGCCCCTGGTATACTGCATCATAACAGTCATCTAGTGAAAGCTGACTGATAACAGTCTCAGAATGGTGTGTTTTGCACACATGTAAAGTGAGGAGAGATTTGTGGAAGAGAGATTGCCTTAGAAGCAGATGGACAACAGGCTTCTGTTGTCCAGCTAAGGAGTTTGGATTTCTTACTGAGATAGTGGGAACTGGGGGAGGCTTCTGAGCCAAGAGTTGATGGGATGAGGAACATGTTTTGGGAAGATGATTCTAACCCCAGGACAGAGGATGGAACTGGTCCTAGGGAGATGTTTGAGGCTGTTTAGGTTCCAGGCAGAAGAAGAGGGGGGCAGGAACAGTGGAGTGGAGAGAGGGTCCAATTTCAGAGACTAGGTCGTGGTTAGATTGACATAGACCTGGCAGCTGCCTGAAGGTGGGGGAGAGAGCGGCGCAGGGACCAGGTTCTTGCTGGGGTGGGAGACGCTTTGTCTTGTTAGACCCTCCATAAGCAGGGAGAACTGGCACCATCTGGCCAGCTCACCATGTGTCTCAGTACCGCCTGTTTCCAAGATGCTTCATTTTGCTGTGTCAAGACGAGAGATCTGGGGAGACATGCCAGGCATTGGGTGGACTTCAGGTTCACTCCCAGCTTTGAAACTGACTAAAATTCTGCTGCTGCAAGAACTGTTTTGCTAACAGGGTAAAGGTGTGACAGGGCCTGACCGAGGAGGCAGATGGAATGCCCAGGGGGATGGGGTCCAGTCAGGGTGCAGTGTACCCCAGAGCAGAATGCAAGGGGACCCCATGAGGGACTTGGGGATTTAACTTGCCCCCGTTCATTGATCAGTGTGTAGTCGTCCCCTGTGTCCATGGGGGATTGCTTTCAGGGACACCTGAATCCCAGGGTGTTCAAGTCCTTTAGATAAAATGGCGCATTAGAGTCAGCCATCCTTGTCCACAGGCTCAGGTATGAATTTTGATCAGTGGTTGGTTGAATCTGGGGATTCAGAGCCTGCAGATACGGTGTATCAACTATAGTAGTATCAGTCCTTCATTAATCATTCAGCAAAGTGGTTTAAGTACCAACCCTGAAACTGGATTGCATAGGTTTGAACCTGGCTCTGCCATTCACTAACAACGATGTTGGGCAGGTTATTCATTAACCCTTCTGTGCCTGAGTTTCCCCATGTGTGGGATGGTGATGACATCCCTGAGGTGCGTTGTCTTAGGGTTCAATGCATTAACATGAGTGTAGTACTTAGAATAGAATTTGATACACAGTAAGGACTGTTGAAGTAGTGGGGGTGGGGTGGGGCAGTATTTATTGAGCACCTACTAGGTGCCAGGTACTTCTCTAGGCACTGGGGATGCGGCATTGACCGGAGTCCCTGCCCTCGTGAAGTTTATTTTAGCGAAGGGGGCAGCACGTAAATTTGCAAATAAGTAGATGTCTAAGATCAGATTATAAACAGCACAAGGAAACATACATAAATCGGGATAAGGAGATAGTGACCAGGGTGGGTTTGGGGGTTTTCAGGGGCCTTTTTTGGTGGTCTAGTGATGAAGATTTTGCTGTCCAATGCTGGGGGTGCAGGTTCGACTCCAGGTCAAGGAACTAAGATCCCACATGCCTTGGGGCCAAAAAACCCAAAACAAGCAGTATTATAACAAATTCAGTAGACTTTTAAAATAGTCCACATAAAAATAAATCTTAAAAAAAAAAAGTAGAGTTTTCAGGAAGGCTTCTTTGTGGATGAGACCTCAGTATGTCAAGGGAGGGCTATCTAGCTGTCTGCCAAAAAAAAGGGAGGTTGTGTTTCTGGCTAAGGAAATAGAAAGTGTAAAGGCCCTGAGGAGACTTTTTCCAGAACAGCAAGGCTATGTGGCTGGAACACAGTTTGCTCATTGAAATACTTCACCTTCTTTTTTAAGGAAATTGAAGTTTTCTGCTGCTTTGGCAGGGTCAGTTTGTATGGCAGATGGGATACACAGTGGTGCTGGAATATATTGTTCTCAAACCTAACATTGTTTTTGGAGCCTCAGTAAAATGGGAATGGTCCCATCAGCAAAATGGGAATGAGCTTCCTTACCCCCTTGGGATGGTTGTGGGGAATACATGAGGTCATCTGTCCTCAATCTCAGTACCGAGGACGTGTTCAGTAAGCATTAATTATTAGAAGCCTTGGGAGAGNCGGACCTTAGTCGGCAAAGTAATGTCTCTGCTTTTGAATATACTATCCAGGTTGGTCATAACTTTTCTTCCAAGGAGTAAGCGTCTTTTAATTTCATGGCTGCAGTCACCATCTGCAGTGATTTTGGAGCCCCAAAAAATAAAGTCTGACACTGTTTCCACTGTTTCCCCATCTATTTCCCATGAAGTGATGGGACTGGATGCCATGATCTTCGTTTTCTGAATGTTGAGCTTTAAGCCAACTTTTTCACTCTCCTCCTTCACTTTCATCAAGAGGCTTTTTAGCTCCTCCTCACTTTCTGCCATAAGGGTGGTGTCATCAGCATATCTGAGGTGATTGATATTTCTCCCGGCAATCTTGATTCCAGCTTGTGTTTCTTCCAGTCCAGCGTTTCTCATGATGTACTCTGCATATAAGTTAAATAAGCAGGGAGACAATATACAGCCTTGACGTACTCCTTTTCCTATTTGGAACCAGTCTGTTTTTCCATGTGCAGTTCTAACTGTTGCTTCCTGACCTGCATACTGGGTTCAAATCTGAGGTCATAAGGGAGTGATGGATCATTACTGTAACTATCTAATTAAAAAGGCCTTATATCCAAGCTGTTATCTATATTGCAGTAATAGCTACTTGTGGTGGTAATTTTACTTGCAAAAGGGAGAAATGATCATGGCATCTGTGAAATGGCATTCAACAAGGGCTGTGGTTCTCAAGTTTGGTTGCTCATTAGACTCACCCGGGGGATTTAAAAAAACCCTGATGCTGCGGCCACATCTCAGACAAAGTAAGTCAGAATCTCTGGCTGTGGACCAGTCTGCAGTAGTTTTTAAAGCTCTCTTAGTGATTCAGATGTGCAGCCGTGATTAAAAACCACTGAGCTGGGTTGGAGGGGGGTGACCTCTTGTTCTGGAAGATTCTGCAAGGAGACTTGGGGGCATGCGTGCCAGATGCATGATCCATACAGAACTGCGGCAGGGGGTGGTGCAGGGGTAAGAATGACCTCAAGTCAGGACTTCACTAAGCTACTTCCTCTATAGTGGTGTAAGCTACTTTCGTGGCCGGTATGGTTCATTTATGCAGTGGGACATAGCTTGATTTTTAATCTTCTAAGAAAAGTGTCATAAAAATGAGTGCTTTACAGTGGCCTCCCTGTGTGTCCCTAAAAAGAGTGCAGGCTCTCTGGTAGGTTCTGATGTCAATCTCCTAGTTCTTCCTCATGGGCAGTTGGTGATAACCCTTAGCCAGTGTGGTGATGGGAATTAATGTGATACATTCTTGAACCTGTCCAACATCCTACCACAGATTCATTCCACCTTGTTTGTGTTTGGATGCACCAAACCTTTCAAGGAGTCAAAGACACCAGCTGCCTGGTATGTCTCTTTGTGGGTTAAGACCACACTATCATGGCAAATGATCCCATCACTTCATGGCAAATAGATGGGGGAACAGTGGAAACAGTGTCAGACTTTATTTTTTGGGGCTCCAAAATCACTGCAGATAGTGACTGCAGCCATGAAATTAAAAGATGCTTACTCCTTGGAAGGAAAGTTATGACCAACCTAGACAGCATATTAAAAAGCAGAGACATTACTTTGCCAACAAAGGTCTGTCTAGTCAAGGCTATGGTTTTTCCAGTAATCATGTATGGATGTGAGAGTTGGACTGTGAAGAAGGCTGAGTGCCGAAGAATTGATGCTTTTAAACTGTAGTGTTGGAGAAGACTCTTGAGAGTCCCTTGGACTGCAAGGAGATCCAACCAGTCCATCCTAAAGGAGATCAGTCCTGAGTGTTCATTGGAAGGACTGATGCTAAAGCTGAAACTCCAATACTTTGGCCACCTCATGCGAAGAGTTGACTCATTGGAAAAGACTCTGATGCTGGGAGGGATTGGGGGCAGGAGGAGAAGGGGATGACAGAGGATGAGATGGCTGGATGGCATCACCGAGTCGATGGACATGAGTTTGAGTGAACTCCGGGAGTAGGTGATGGACAGGGAGGCCTGGTGTGCTGCAATTCATGGGATCGCAAAGAGTCGGACACGACTGAGCAACTGAACTGAACTGAATGGCACAGCACAGAGTCAGTAACACTGAAGCTTCAGGTAAAATAGCAGAGTCAGGAAAGGAAGAGGCGTCTCATTAGGTAGTGAGCCTCTAGTTATTTCTGTTGTTTCCCTTCTTGCTTGGGTTGCCAGGGAGCTCTTATGCTCATTTGCCTTAGACTCAAGAAAAAAAAAAAAACTACTAAATCTCAAGTCCTTCTTTACTAATACTTCTCCACATAGCTACTCGACTTTCAGCTGTTTTCTGATTTCAAGTATTTGGGCTATAAAAATACTTATAAAGAAAATAAATGCTAGGTATTTTGGATATCACCCTGTGCCTCAGTAGTTGACTGCAAAGGAGCTGCTCTTACCATGTTCAAAGAAGTTGTTGGGATATTAGAGCTTCTTCTGTAACCCTGACACCCAGGCCCAAGGAGCAGAAAGACTTGCTCAGGAGATAAGACAATGCAACGGGGCAAGCCAGGCACTCAGTATCAGATGCACAGGAGTCTGAATCCTGGCTTCTTCATTTACTAGACATGGGAACTCAGGCAGGTTTTAACCTCCTTATAAATTCCTTATTTATGAGATAGAGACCATCCTAGCTTTGCAGGTTTGTTGTGGGGATTGGATGAGTTAAGGCATATAAAGCACTTGGCAGGGTGCCTGGCACTTGAAAACGGACGCAGTAGCGTTTTTATCATGATTATTGCCAAGTCTGGGGTCAGCAAAAATCTTTCTGTAAAGGGCCAGATAGTAAATATTTTAGGTTTCTCAAGCTGTATGATGTCTATGGCAGTCGTTCAGCTCTGCCATTGTACGACAAATTTGTGTGTGTGGACATGTTGCAGTAAAACTTTATTAACTCTGAGCTGTAGTTGATGACCTGCCCTGGGTCACACAACCAGTTGGCAGTTTCCTGACTCCCAGTCTCTGGGGCCCTTTCCTCTGGACTCCCCACTGCACACCATCATAAATGGAGGCTGCACAGTAATTAGTCTCATGTTTTCCCAGCTGTTCGTTTTCTGGGTTAATGTCTTCTTCCTAAGGTTCATATGAAGACAGAGTTTCATCTTGAGAAACTGGAAACAGGATCAGCATGCCCATGCCTTTCCTCTGGGCTTCATTGTCGTCGTCTTTTTTAAATTTATTTTTGGCTGCACTAGGTCTTGGTTGCGGCACACAGACTTTTTTCCCTCTGGTCCTCTAGTTGCAGTGAGTGGAGGCTGCCGTCTAGTTGCAGTCCTCAGGCTTTGCACTGCAGTGCTTCTCTTGTGTGGAGCAAAGGCTCTACGGCGCTTGGGCTCAGCAGTTGTGGCGCACAGGCTTAACTGCCCCGTGGCATGTGGAATCTTCCCAGACCAGGGATCGAACCCATGTCCCCTGCAACTGGCAGGTGGATTCTTAACCACTCGACCACGAGGGGAGTCCTGGGATTCATCTTCTGATGTGCAGGGGAAAATGTTTTTGAAGCGCGTGGTTCTGAGTGCTCTCTTTGGGGAAGGCTTGTTGGAACCCAGGGCTGCCAAGGGGTGGGGCCAGGTTCTTGTGAATGTGGGAGCACCATCACTGGGAACGTTACACAGGAGTGAGAGTCTAAACTCAGGAAGGAAAGCAGGCGCTGCCTAAGGCTTAGCCACTGACCTTGGCTGATGATCTGAAGTTACCAGCTCTTCAGTTCAGTTCAGTGGCTCAGTCGTGTCCGACTCTTTGCGACCCCATGAATCGCAGCACGCCAGGCCTCCCTGTCCATCACCATCTCCCGGAGTTCACTCAGACTCACGTCCATCGAGTCCGTGATGCCATCCAGCCATCTCATCCTTGGTCGTCCCCTTCTCCTCCTGCCCCCAATCCCTCCCAGCATCAGAGTTTTCCAATGAGTCAACTCTTCACATGAGGTGGCCAAAGTACTGGAGTTTCAGCTTTTAGGGAGGCAGGAATCCATGCGGTAACCTCAGAAAGGCTCATAATGAACCATCATGGAACAGCAGGCAAAAATGGGGACACGCCCCATTCCAGGTAGGAAGGGTGATGTATGGATTACTGTGGATCACAGCCCCTCCTGCCCACCTCCCGATTTTCAGTGTCCTAAATAATAAGTGACTGGATGATATTTCTTGAGCGTACAAGGCATACTTTTTTGTTTGTTTGTTTTTAACATTAGCCCCGACCTTTTAGTGCTTCCCTAGTAGCTCGGCTGGTAAAGAATCTGTCTGCAATGCAGAAGACCCTGGTTCAATTCCTGAGTCTGGAAGATCCACTGGAGAAGGAATAGGCTACCCATTCCAGTATTCCTGGGCTTCCCTGGTGACTCAACTGGTAAAGAATCCATCTGCAATGCAGGAGACCTGGGTTTGATCGCTGGGTTGGGAAGATCCCCTGGAGAAGGGAAAGGCTACCACTCCAGTATTCTGGCCTGGAGAGTTCCATGGACTGTGTAGTCCATGGGGTCGCAAAGAGTCGGACACGAGAGCACCTTCACTGCACCTTTTCGATTGTGTGTTTATTTGTTTCTGGCCGTGGGGCTCTTGGCTGCTGTGTGCAGACTTTCTCTAGTTGCAGTGAGTGGGCTTCTCACCGTGATGGCTTCCTTTGTTGCAGAGCACGGACTCTAGAGCATGTGGGCTTCAGTCATCGTGGCTCTTGGGCTTAGTTGCCCCATGGCATGTGGAATCTTCCCAGACCAGGGATTGAATCCCTGTCCTCTGTATTGGTGGGTGGATTCTTAATCACTGGACTATAAGGGAAGTCCCTTTTTTTTTTTTAATTAAACTTTTAATTTTGAGAGCTGTAGATTCACACATAGTTGCAAGAACTAGAGCAGGGAGATTCTGTATACGCTTGTTTTCCCTAATGGAGGTATTTTGAAAAACTATTGTACAGTATCACTGTCAGGATATTGCCATGGATGCAGTCGAGATACAGAACGTTTCCATCATCCCCAGGATCCCTCCTGTTGTCGTAGCGCATTTAAAAATATAAGCTTTTATTGAATTTGGGGGCATTCAAATAGAGTAGCGTGCCGGCAGAATGGTCCAATCATTTTAATGACTTTCTTTTTCAAATACTATCTATGACCGAGAGTCTTGTTTCCAACAGCAGAATGTCTCCTTTCTGAATTATGGATAAAGGAGCTTTGGAATTGATTGTTTTCCTAAGAGACTGTACTTGTGGGTTTGAGGATGCTCCACAGCACCAATCCCACAGGACAGACACTTGTCACTCAACCTGGTGGACACTTGGTCAAAAGGAATCATTTTAGGGATGATTGTAGAGGGGAAACTTGCCTGAGCTCAGGATATTGCATTTATGAACGATGACTGCAGGCTTGCAAATGTATTGCTCTTGCTGTTCAGTTGCTCAGTCGTGTCCAACTATTTGCAACTCCATGGACTGTAGCCCACCAGGCTTCTCTGTCCATGGGATTCTCCAGGCAAGAATACTGGAATGGGTCACCATTTCCTTCTCCAGGGGATCTTTCTGACCCAGGGATTGAACCTGCATCTCTANTTGCAACTCCATGGACTGTAGCCCACCAGGCTTCTCTGTCCATGGGATTCTCCAGGCAAGAATACTGGAATGGGTCACCATTTCCTTCTCCAGGGGATCTTTCTGACCCAGGGATTGAACCTGCATCTCTAGTGTCTCCTGCATTGCAGGCGAATTCTTTACCACTGAGCCACCAGACCCTATTAAAGTCTCTGTATCTAGAAAGACAGTGGAGAGTATTAACTGGTGAACTGACTCTGCCATTTGATCATGGGCAGCTAAGTACTTTTCAGGGAACTGCTAACACTGGAGGGTGGAGGAGCCTGAGGAGCCAGTTGCTCCTCAACATAACCTTGCTGCCAGGTTATAAAGAGAGGAAGCTACCAGTCAGATTCTGCCATGTGTGAATGTACAACCACTAGTGAGATAAATGAGGCTCTAACACACTATCCTTTTAGGTATGCTGAGCACAACTTGTAGGGAAGTTCAAGGTAGAATCGATAACATATTCATGTGTCAGGATTCAGTTAACCTTATAGTCAGGATCAGACAATCAGAACCCACCCTGAGCCAACAGTCAGGTTGAGACCATTTGGCGATCAGGCAGCATCCTTAAGGATGCAGGCTTCACTTTCTGGTTGCCCTGGGTGGGGATGACCTTCAAAATATCTCAGCCTATCCACCCATCTCCAAGGACACTGATTTAATCAATGAGAGTCCATTTCTAACACCCAGTATGTTGATCATCAAATTAGGATTCTGTTTACCAGTATATCCAAGTCATTATGCAGATTAGCAGAGTCCCTGAGTTGATGGGGAAGCTGAAGGACCTGTGGTTTGGCCATTCATCATGCTAACTCACTACCCCAGGGATGGGTTTTCTAGATCAGGGCACTGGCATCCTCTAGGGCAGGGGTCCCCAACTTCTGGAATCTAATGCCTGATGATCTGAGGTGGAGCTAATGTAATAATAACAGGGAAAAAAGTATACAATAAATGTAGTGCATTTGAATCATCCTAAAACCATCCCTGCCCCTCTTTCCTGGTCTGTGGAAAAATCATCTTCCATAACACACACACACACACTATCTGTACTGAAAGCTCTGAGTAAATTACAGATATCTTTTAAAAAGTGGTTGCAGGACAGACTGAAATACAGAATGCCACCTTCAACACTTATAGACTGTGGACTCAGATTTTTTTAACTGCCCTGTTTCCCCATCCGTGAAGTGAAGATAAGATCTACCTTAAGGGTTGCTGGTAGAACTTAAGAAATGTTAGCTGCTGCTGTTAAGTGAAAAGAAATGCTTCTGAGCTTTTCTCCTGACCCCACTGATGTGAACAAGACACGTGCCCTTTAGAATCACTCTTTAGTGCTCCTTCTCTGATGGAAAAGCTATAGGCTTCATTATAGCTGGAGAGATGGGAACAAAAACGGCAGGGGCTGGGGGAGTAGAGGAAAGGGAGTGGCATTCCAGCAGCTGCTCTCTGACCAGCACTGTCGTGGGCAACAGTGACCAAGAGTCCTGATCCTGAGGGAGAAGTGGGGGCTCTCCTAGAGAGGAAGGGCCTTGAACAAGAGTTCAAGAATGAGATGAGCTGTGAACAGGTGCAAGAGGCAGTCAGAGCAGTGAAGGGGCTTGATCTCTTGAGAGAAAGCTCCACCAAAGCAGGGATATTTGACTTGAGATATCATAATAGACAAGGTAGGAGTTACCTCAGTGGAGAAAGATGGAAGATGAAAATGACAGGTGCATAGGCCCTGGGGCAGGGAAGGACGTGGTATATTGTAGCAATACAGCCGAGTCTGAGTGTGTAGAGTGATGGAGGAATAATGCAGGAGGTGAAGGTGTAAGGGTGTCGTTGTGGTTCTAAAGGCCACTCAGTCATGTCTGACTCTCTGTGATCCCATGGACTGCGGCACGCTAGGCTTCCCTGTCCTTTACCATCTCCCAGAGTTTGCTCAGATTCATGGCCATCGAGTCTCTGATGCCATCCAACCGTTTCATCTTCTCTCTTCCCTTTCTTCTTCTGCCTTCAATCTTTCCCTGCATCATGGTCTTTTCCAATAAGTCAGTTCTACTTTGCATCAGGTGGCCAAAGTATTGGAGCTTCAGCATCAGTTCTTCCAATGAATATTCAGGACTGATTTCCTTTAGGATGGACTGGTCTCCTTGCAGTCCAAGGGTCTCTCAAGAGTCTTCTCCAACACCATGCTTCAAGAGCATCAATTCTTCGGTGCTCAGCCTTCTTTATTGTCCAANAGTATTGGAGCTTCAGCATCAGTTCTTCCAATGAATATTCAGGACTGATTTCCTTTAGGATGGACTGGTCTCCTTGCAGTCCAAGGGTCTCTCAAGAGTCTTCTCCAACACCATGCTTCAAGAGCATCAATTCTTCGGTGCTCAGCCTTCTTTATTGTCCAACTCTCACAGTCATACATGACTACTGGAAAAACCATAGCTTTGACTAGTCGGACCTTTGTTGGCAAAGTAATGTCTCTGATTTTCAATATGCTATCTAGGTTTGTCATAACTTTCCTTCCAAGGAGTAAGCGTCTTTTAGTTTCATGGCTGCAATCACCATCTGCAGTGATTTTGGAGCCCCCAAAAATAAAGTCTGACACTGTTTTCATTGTTTCCCCATCTATTTCCCATGAAGTGATGGGACCGGATGCCATGATCTTAGTTTTCTGAATGTTGAGCCTTAAGCCACCTTTTTCACTCTCCTCTTTCACTTTAATCAAGAGGCTCTTTAGTTCTTCTTCGCTTTCCGCTGTAAGGGTGGTGTCATCTGCATATCTGAGGTTATTGATATTTCTCGTGACAATCTTAATTCCAGCTTGTGTTTCATCCAGCCTGGCATTTCACATGATGTACTCTACATATAAGTTAAGTAAACAGGGTGACAGTATACAGCCTTGCCGTACTCTTTTCCCAATTTTATTTTATTTTTTTTAAGAGCTTCCATTTTACTTTATTTTACTTTACAGTACTCTATTGGTTTTGGCATACATTGACATGAATCTGCCACGAGTGTACACGAACTCCCAAACATGAACCCCCCTCCCACCTCCCACCCCACATCATCCCTCCGGATCATCCCCATACACCAGCCCCAAGCATCCTGCATCCTGCTCTTTTCCCAATTTTAAATCAGTCCATTGTTCCATGTCCGGTTCTAACTGTTGCTTCTTGACCTACATACAGATTTCTCAGGAGGCAGGTAAAGTGATCTAGTTGGTATTCCCATTTCTTTCAGAATTTTCCACAGTTTATTGTGATCCACACAGTCAAAGGCTTTGGCATAGTCAATAAAGCAGAAATAGATGTTTTTCTGGAACTCTCTTGCTTTTTCAATGATCCAGTGAATGTTGTCAATTTGATCTCTGGTTTGTCTGTCTTTCCTAAAACCAGCTTGAACATCTGGAAGTTCATGGTTCACATATTGCTGAAGCCTGGCTTGGAGAATTTTGAACATTACTAGAGTGTGCTGCTGCTGCTAAGTTGCTTCAGTCGTGTCTGACTCTGTGCGACCCCATAGACAGCAGCCCACCAGGCTCCCCCATCCCTGGGATTCTTCAGGCAAGAACACTGGAGTGGGTTGCCATTTCCTTCTCCACTGCATGAAAGTGAAAAGTGAAAGTGAAGTCACTCAGTCGTGTCTGACTCCTAGTGACCCCAGGGACTGCAGCCAACCAGGCTCCTCCGTCCATGGGATTTTCCAGACAAGAGTATTGGAGTGGGGTGCCATTGCCTTCTCCAACTAGGGTGTGAGATGAGTGCAATTGTGCAGTAGTTTGAGCATTCTTTGACATTGGCTTTCTTTGGGATTGGAATGAAAACTGACCTTTTCCAGTCCTGTGGCCACTGCTGAGTTTTCCAAATTTGCTAGCATATTGAGTGCAACACTTTCACAGCATCATCTTCCAGGATTTGAAGTAGCTCAACTGGAATTCCATCACCTCCACTAGCTTTGTTCATAGTCATGCTTTCTAAGGCCCACTTGACTTCACATTCCAGGATGTCTGGCTCTAGGTGACTGATCACACCATCATGATTATCTAGGTCATGAAGATCTTTTTTGTACAGTTCTTCTGTGTATTCTTGCCACCTCTTCTTAATATCTTCTGCTTCTGTTAGGTCCATACCATTTCTGTCCTTTATTGAGCCCATCGTTGCATGAAATGTTCCATTGGTATCTCTAATTTTCTTGAAGAGATCTCTAGTCTTTCCTATTCTATTGTTTTCCTCTATTTCTTTGCACTGATTGCTGAGGAAGGCTTTCTTATCTCTCCTTGCTAGTCTTTGGAACTCTGCATTCAAATGGGTATATCTTTCCTTTTCTCCTTTGCTTTTTGCTTCTCTTCTTTTCACAGCTATTTGTAAGCCCTCCTCAGACAGCCATTTTGCTTTTTTGTATTTCTTTTTCTTTCTTGGGGATGGTCTTGATCCCTGTCTCTTTACAATTTTATGAACCTTCATCCATAGTTCTGTCATTCAGTATAGGGAATTTTTTTTAAATTTAGTCTTTGAGTAAGCAATGTATTCGTGGGATTCAAAATTTCAAGAGGACCAAAAGTAATACCTAGAATTTCTCTGTAGCTGTCCCCCCAAACCCCCTCAGTCGTGTCTGACTCTTTGCAACCCCATTATAGCCCACAAAGCTCCTCTATCCATGGAATTCTCCAGGCAAGAATTCTGGAGTGGGTTGCCATTCCTCCTCCAGGGGATCTTCCTGACCAGGGATCAAACCTAAGTCTCTTGAATTGCAGGCAGATTCCTTACCACCTGAGCCACCAGGGAAGTCCTGCTGTCCGGCAGCTCCCCATATCCATGTCACAAGGCAACCCTTCCCTAGTTTTGGCATGCAGCTATACACAGAGCATGGGGCTGTGTGATGGTTCCTATATTTCACACAGTTAGCATAGCAGACACATTGTTCTGAACCTTTCCTTGCTGTTGAAAGCTATTGCAGATCATTAGTAGATTAAATGTGGGTTTCTTCCTCTTTAGCCTGCATAGAATTCTGTTGTAGGATAGGGCTGTGATCTACCGAGCCGGCTCCCTCCTGACTCACATGTGTAGACAGGTGAAGCAAAAGAGAGCAAGGAACAGAGCATTCCCTGGTGATCCCGGGGTTGGGACTTTGCCTTCCAGTGCAGGGGGTGAGGTCCAGTCCCTGGTTGGGGAGCTAAGATCCCACATGCCTCATGGCCAAAACACTAAAACATAAAACAATCAATTTTATAACAAATCCAACAAAGACTTAAAGGATCCACATCAAAAAAAACTTAGAAAAAGAGAGAGCAGGAACAATGGTGTCATGAGTAATTTAGAAGGGGGATTGCTGGCCAGAGAGTATGTGAATTTGGGATTTTGACAGCTGGTACCAAATGACACCCCATCGAGTCTGGATCAGTTACCAACCTCTGTCTCACAGAGCCAGGGATGAAGACCCCATGGTGTCATCAGACTTGTCGAGGCTGCCAATCTGGCGGCTGGTTGTGGGGTGGGTGGAGCTTTTGTTTCTCACTCCTGAGCGAGGTTGAACATCTTTTCCTGTTTGAACCGTTTTGTGTCCCTCTCTGTTTACTATCATTTACATTCTTTTCTATGCAGACACTTAATCAATTGCACATGATGGCTGTCTTGTCAGAAAGAGGAATTGCCCACCTTCAGGGGTCCTGAAGATGAGTTTAGAGAGCCCTGATGTGGAGGGCCTGACCCAGCAGGCTAGGGGCGGGGCAGGGAGTGCTCAGCTCCCGAGGCAGCCTTACCCCTCCAGGGGTCGGGGCTCCCCCCACTTGTGCTGCCTGCCTCTACTGCGGACTTCTCTCCAGCATCCTGCACAGCTGGCCTGGACACAGGGACAGCACTCCTGTCACCCACAGTCACCAACTATGAGAACTTGAACTGAATCTCCTCCCAGTTTTCCGGGCCTTCCTAGTGAGCTAGGCGATAGAGTTCTCCTGTTGGAACCCAAGGCCGTGGCCCTCACTGTCCTGACCTTGATTGCTTTTCAGTTCATTCATTTGTTCATTATCTATTGGCCTGCCTACAATGCTACCAGCACCTTTGTAGTTTGGGGGCCACAGTAGAGATGAGAATGGATGAATGCCCAGAACTTATAGCCCAGGTCGGGGAGGAAACAGGATACACAGGCAAAGTATATAACCCACTGTAATAGACCCTCTGTTGTACACACAGATCTCCTGGGGCACCTTGTGAGAATGCAGATTTTAATTCGGGCAAAGCCTGAGATTTTGCATTTCTAACAGTCTCCCAGGAGATGCTGCTGATATTGGTCTCCAGACCACACTCTCAGAAACAAGGCCCAAGAAGGCGTTAAAAGGAAGGGGGGAGAGATTTCCCTGGTCGTCCAGGGTTAAGAATGCACCTTCCAGCTCAGGCGACATGGGTTTGATCCCTGGTCGGGGAACTTAGATCACAGACAGTGGTGGGGCACTTAAGTCCCAACTGCTGAGCCTGCACACCACAGCTAGAGAGCCTGGGTGCACATCTGGAGAGAGGCTCGAGTGCCGCAACGAAGGCACCATGTGCTGCAGCTAAAAATCCCGATGCAGCCCCAAATTTTTTTTCTAAAAGGGAGGGGGAGCCAAACAATAGGGGAAAACAGAGAGCAGGGAAAAGGGGCCCTGGGTGTTCTTGGGGGTGGGGCAGCGGGAATACCCCATGGGCTCTCCACCGCAGGCCTCGCTGAGAAAATGATGTGTGAACAGGAATAGGAAGGAGGTGGGGCACAGGCTTGCAGACACTGAGCGGACAGCCAGCGCTTGGGCCCTGCGGCAGTGGGAGAAGCCCAGGTCATCAGGGGGACAGCAAGGAGGTGCATGTGGCTGGAGTCTTGTTCAGTCACCAAGTCGTGTCCAGCTCTTTTGTGACCCTGTGGACTGTAGCCATTCAGGCTCCCCTGTCTATGAAATTTCACAGGCAAGAACACTGGAGTGGGTTGCCATTTCCTTCTCCAGGGGATCTTCCCAACCCAGGGATCGAACCCATGTATCCTGCTCGGCAGGTGGATTCTTTACCACTGAGCCACCAGGGAAGCCTGGCTAGAGTCTGGTGGGGGTCATCAGGAGAGTAGATTGTGGACATGGGGCAGAAGGTCTCATAGGCCATGGAAACATGAACGCTGCCTTCATTTAGATAATGACAATGGCCCAGTGGGTCTCACGTTCAGGTCGAAGCCAAGATCAGAGAGATTTGATGGTTTGTCTGAAGACAGTCCCTGAGCCCAGGTCCTCAGCCTGCAGATTTTTCCAGCTGGAGATGCAAACCTGCAAAGTGTGGGAACTTTATCAGTTCATGCAGAAATTGGTCTAGTGTTTCGAAATGCCTTTTTGCCCAAATACTGGAAGCAGGAGTTGCTGGGGAAGGGCAGAGGGGAAGCTCAGGGCAGCTGGGCCTGGGAGTGCCATCTGCCCAGGCTGGGGGTGTCCACTGGGGCTGGGGCCCCAGGCTTTGGGAGATCCCTCTGTACTCTCAAGCCGAGGTCACATGCAGTGGCCCTTAGTGATGCTGCCCCATGAGCTGGTGGGCAAGTGGTCCTGAATGTGGTCTCAGCAGGAAAGTCTTTCCATGTGCGGGCACCCACCCTGTCTCATGGTCCCCTTGTTCCCTGAAAACTGGGTTTGCCTCTTGGTGGGTATCGAGCCAAAAGACCCAGCCATGCCAAAGAGCCAGAGAAGGAGGGATTTACTACTTGCAGCAAATAAGGAGAACACCAGGGATCTTTCCCAAAGGAGTGTGTCCCTGAACAGCACAGCTGGGGGCGTTTTAAGCTAAGGGAGCATGCATCTTCATGAGGGCACTTGTCCAGAGAGGAGCTGAGCACAGACTTGGGACAAGAGTCACGCTAGGTTGGAGGAGCCCAGGTCTTAGCTGCTGGAAGTCATGAGAGGCAGCTGTGTGGCCAACGCCATCAGTTCTCTGGTGCCATTTAGTCTGGAAGCTGATTGTCCGAGGGGGTCCGGACCCTGTAAAACAGCTCAAGAGTGCGTCAGGCTATTCTTCACCTTTGAAACAGAACCGGGAGTCTTTGTGACTGATTTACTGTCTCCGTTACGGTTATTTCCCCCAGGCAGGCAGTAAGCTGCATGTTCCCGCGTTCTTTTGTTCCCTTAAAATCATTAACTTCTAGGAGCTCTTCTTCTGCACAGGCAAGCATGGAGGCCAGGCTTGGACCCCAGAATGGCCTCAGCCTACGGTGGCTGCTCTTAAGTCAAGAAAGCCACGCCTAGTTCTCTTCCCTGGGGACCCCAGGCTTACCTGCCTACAACCCTGACTGGCTGATGTCATGTCTGGTACCTTGTGGGTGTGTGAATGCCACAGAAGGTATGACGTATACACTTGCCTCACGTATACCCATTCTAAATAGGCACAGAGCTCTGATGACGCTGATGTGACATTTGCCGTGTTTTTCTCTCTTGCACGCCAGCATGAGCATGCCGCCCTGTGGACCGCTGCAGGTAGGAAAGCTGAGTCTCTGAAACCAGATCTCCTGAATTTGAACCCCAGATCCTCCACTCACTAGCTGTGTGAAACATCTGGCCTTTCAATGCCTTAGTTCCTCTGACTGTAAAGTGGGGACAACAATGGAAGTGCCTTGGTGGCCGTAAGGGTTAGAGGAATTAATGGATTGCATCATACGGCATGGGGCCTGGCACATGGAACGAGCTTAGTGAATTGCACCACGCCCTCCTCCTCGATGAAGCGTCAGTGGATTCCATGGATACAGGATGAAGCCCAGGCTCTGCCCTTGGATGCTGTTCAGCCCTCTCTGGGATCTAACCCCCTGTCCCCTTCTCTGGCTCCTCTCTTCTCATGCCCCTCACTTGCCTGATAACCCAGGTATGCAGATAACCCACTGTCACAATACATTACAGCTTCATGTCCCCGAGCATCTAACGCTAAGCTGACATACTTTACAGCTCTCAGAGTACAGAGAAAGCACTTTAAATGCCAAAGGAATCTTACAGAGATGTTGGATGCTGATATACAGGTTTCCCAGGTAACTGGACATGGGACATTTGCTTCTGTTGGGCCTGAGTGGAGTTGTTCTCTTTGTATTTTACTCAGTTGTATTTCTGCCTTTGATGAATAGTCATTGGATAATTACATCTCCTTTTAGTATTAGAACCACATTTCTCAGTTTCTTGAGACTTACACTCGGACTATTTCATCAAAAAATGTCATGTCAGTGCTACAGACTTCCTTGGAAGGGTAAGATTAGGATCGTCTCTGCCAGAAGGACTTGGCACAATTAGGACCTAGTGAGAGGTTCTTCTAAAGTCAGTAAAGATCCAGACAGAAAGCTTGGTTGCAAAAAGGAATTAGATATCCTGGTGTCAAACCAGAAATTGGTCAGCTTGATTAAATTTCATTTTGGAAGCTTAACTATGTAGAATACATGTTGCATTTCGGGACTTGAAGAGATATTTGCATGCTCACATTCATAGCATTATTCATAGTTGTCAAAAGGTGGAAGCAGCCCAAGTATCCATCAGTGAATGAATAGATAAAATGTGGTGTATACGTACAGTGGAATGTTATCCAGCTTTAAAAAGGACCTCCCTAGTAGCTCAGCTGGTAAAGAATCCACCTGCAATGCAGGAGACCCCTGTTGGATTCCTGGGTTAGGAAGATCTGCTAGAGAAGGGATAGGCTACCCACTCTAGTATCTTTGGGCTTCCCTGGTGGCTCAGCTGGTAAAGAATCCGCCTGCAATGTGGGAGACCTGGGTTCGACCCCTGGGTTGGGAAGATCCCCTGGAGAAGGGAATGGCTACCCACTCCAGTATTCTGGCCTGGAGAATCCCATAGACTGTATATTCCATGGGGTCGCAAAGAGTCAGACATGACTGAGTGACTTTCACTTTAAAAAGGAAGGAGATTCTGATATGTGCTACAACCTGGATGAAACTTGAAGATATTGTGTTAAATGAAATAAGCCTCTCACAAAAATATGATCCTGTGTGATTCCAATTATATCAGTTACCTAGAGCAGTCAAGTTCAGTTCATTTGCTCAGTCGTGTCTGACTCTTTGTGACCCCATGAACCGCAGCAAGCCAGGCCTCCCTGTCCATCACCAATTCCCGAAGTTTACCCAAACTCATGTCCATTGAGTCAGTGATGCCATCCAAACATCTCATCCTCTGTTGTCCCCTTCTCCTCCTGCCTTCAGTCTTTCCCAACATCAGAGTCTTTTCAAATGGGTCAGCTCTTCGCATAGAGCAGTCAAATGATACAGAAAGTAAAATGGTAGTTACCAGGGGCTGGCAGGAGGAAGGAAAGTTATCGCTTAGTGGGTCCAAAGTTAGATTTTTACAACATGAAAAGAATTCTAGAGATGGAAGGTGGTAATGGTTGTATAACAATGTGAATGTACTTAATGCCACTGAACTGTGTACTTTTAAAAATGGTTAAGATGGTAGAGTTTATGTGTATTTTACCACAGTTTAAAAATTTTAAAGAATATATGTTGTGTTTCAGAAATATGACAAGTAAAGGAAGATTGTCTCAACCTATCTTGGGCAGTTTTTAGTGGAATGAAATCAATGAAAGTCTCTCAGATCTCCCTAAAACACAAAATTAAATGTGAACAAATGTTTGTTTTTGGTTAAGTTACCTTCTGAGCATGTTCCTGGAAGGCCTGCTATTTGAGGCTGCTTTGGCAGAGAGTGTGGAATGGAGAGAGAAATTAAAGTTGATTCTTTTCTCCTGAATTCTCCTCCTCCTCTTCCAAAAATTGCTTGTTTCAGTTCTGCCTAGAGGGGACATAAGGTAAAAATATTGGGTAGGGAACTGGAAAGGAAAAAGAGAGTATGCTCAGAGAGGCCATTTAAATGCATTCAGCTGGTATAGGTCTTTCTTTTTCTCCATCTAAAGAGCAAACAGTGGTGGCCCATTCTGAAACATGTTTATTTTTAATTATGTTGGCCCTTAGAAATGATGGACTTCCCCGGGGGGTCAGACACTAAAGAATCTGCCTGCAATGCAGCAGATCTGGGTTCGATCCCTGGGTCAGGGAGATTCCCCTGGAGAAGAGAATGGCTACCCACTCCAGTATTCTTGTCTGGAGAATCCTATGGACAGAGGAGCCTGGCAGGCTACAGTCCGTGGGGTCGCAAAGAGTCCAACACAACTGACTGACTTTCACTTCACTTAGCAATGATAAAAATGCTTGTGGGTTCTGCTGTTTGCAAGCACAGGGTGAAATCCTATGACATAGGAGAAGATTATTTGCTGATCCAGTGGTGTTCTGTATAAGCCAAGAAGCTGGTGTGCAGGAGTGGTGGGTGGCTTGACTGGGCTGCCCAATGACCATCACTCAGCAATCTTCACTCATTCTAGCATGGAGAGCTCCCATATCCAGTGGCCTCCTGGACACCTCCTCTGGGATGTCCACCAGACACCTCCAAGTTCACACGATCAGTGCAGATTGTTGATGTCCTCCCTTATCCCTCCCATGCCAGCCCCAGCTCCTCACCATCTCAGTGACATCACCAGCTGTCCAGGTGCACAAGCTAGAAGTTATCAGATGTCCTTCTTTCCCACACCCCACCGAAGGCCTGATCAGGCTCCAAAGCACACTGTGAATCTGTCATTTTCTTCCATCTGTGTTATCACCTCCCCAGGCCTGGTGTAGCCTGGGGTAACAATCTAACCCATGGGGCCTGTCCTATCTAGTCTAGCCTAGGGAGCTGTCTGCCCTTATTTCAATCCCACACCCCACCGAAGGCCTGATCAGGCTCCAAAGCACACTGTGAATCTGTCATTTTCTTCCATCTGTGTTATCACCTCCCCAGGCCTGGTGTAGCCTGGGGTGACAATCTAACCCATGGGGCCTGTCCTATCTAGTCTAGCCTGGGGAGCTGCCTGCCGTTATCTCGCCAAGCCTCTTGGGCTCCTTGAGATGAGTTGGGGAGCATCTTACTCAGCCCCTGGCTGTCCGCCTTCCCCACAATCCACTTTTCAAACAGCCACGACGATTGTTGAATCCTTTCTAAAATTATCAAATACTATGCCACACATGCAAATATATGCATAAAACACAAATATAAGTATGAAAGTGAAAAAAGCGAAAGAGTTAGTTGCTCAGTTGGATCCAACTCTTTGTGCCCCCATGGACTGTTCAGCCTGCCAGGCTCCTCTGTCCATGGGGTTCTCCAGGCAAGAATACTGGAGTGGGTTGCCATGCCCTTCTTCAGAGGATCTTCCTGACCCAGGGATAGAACCCAGGTCTCCTGCATTGGCAGGTGGATTCTTTACCATCTAAGCCATCAGGGAACGCAGCATTATAAAGTGAACACTTATAGGAAGGTCACTCAGGTCAAGAAATGGAGCATTGTCACAACCCCCAGGGGCTCCCTAGCATGTCCTCTGCCAACCACACCCCTTTACTCCAGTAACCACCTTCAGTTCAGTTCAGTCGCTCAGTCGTGTCCGACTCTTTGCGACCCCATGAATCACAGCATGCCAGGCCTCCCTGTCCATCACCAACTCACTGCCTTGCATTTCCTAAACTAGGTAGCACTAGTTTTATTTTGCTTTAAAGGCCTTTATATTACTGGAGTTATATGAACACACACACACATTTGTGTCTTTTTCTCTTACTCTGTTTTTGTCCATGGGTTCCTTGTAGCTGTAGTTCATTGTCATTGTGTTTATTTCAGACAGTACTGTACATTGTTTTATACACTACTATGCATTTTATTGAATACAGTCTATCCACTTGCAACTGTTAGATGTTTGGTGCTAATACCAGTCATGCTCCTATATCTATTCTTGTCCATGTCACCTGGTCCATGGGCTAACCCTACTTCTAGGGCAAGCCCTAGAAATGGAATTGCTTCCAAACAGCTTCCACGGTTTTTGTATCAATTTACATTCCCTTTAGTTGCATTTGTGAGCTCTGGGGCACCATACTCTCATCAACACGCAGTATGGTGGCCTTTGTAACTATCACTCTCTGCGTGGGGCTGTGTAAGTGATATCTTATTGGAATTGCACTTGCCCAGTGTCTTAAGAGATGGAACATATTTTCATCAGTCTAACAACCTAGATAGCATATTCAAAAGCAGAGACATTACTTTGCCGACTAAGGTCCGTCTAGTCAAGGCTATGGTTTTTCCAGTAGTCATGTATGGATGTGAGAGTTGAACTGTGAAGAAGGCTGAGTGCCAAAGAATTGATGCTTTTGGACTGTAGTGTTGGAGAAGACTCTTGAGAGTCCCTTGGACTGCAAGGAGATCCAACCAGTCCATTCTGAAGGAGATCAACCCTGGGATTTCTTTGGAAGGAATGATACTAAAGATGAAACTCTAGTACTTTGGCCACCTCATGCAAAGTGTTGACTCATTGGAAAAGACTTTGATGCTGGGAGGGATTGGGGGCAGGAGGAGAAGGGGACGATAGAGGATGAGATGGCTGGATGGCATCACGGACTCGATGGACGCGAGTCTAAGTGAACTCCGGGAGATGGTGATGAACAGGGAGGCCTGGCGTGCTGTGATTCATGGAGTCGCAAAGAGTCGGACACGACTGAGCGACTGAACTGAACTGAACTAAACTGAATGGCCATAAGACATCTTCTGTGTGAACTGCCTGTTTTCATCTTTTACTCATTTTTCTATAAATTGTTTTTTGACTTGTAAAACTTGTTTGTGTTTTGGATATGGGTTCATTGGTTTTTGCTACAATTACCTCCCAGTCTGTGACTTGCTTTTTTTTTTTTTTTTTTCCTCTTAAGGGTGTCTTTTGTTAAAGAGAGGTCTAACTTTAATAGAGTCAAATGCATCAGTCTTCCTAGTTAGTATGCCCTGTGTTTTGATAAAGATTGATTTCCCTACCTCAAAGTCACAAGGATATTCTCTTGCCTTGTCTTCTAAGAACTCTGTTTTTAATTTTCACCTTCAATTTTGTAATTTGCCTGAGAATGTGTAAGAAAGAAGTCCAGTGATACTTTTTCTGGTAGATAAACCCAATGTCCTATTAATGAAGGGTGATCTTTTAAAAATGCAAATCATGGAGTGTCACCTGCTCCTTTAAATCAGCTGTATTTAACCTCAAATAGCTTCTAAACCTCTTACCTCTTTCTTACCTTCCTGTTTAAACATTTTGACTCTAGTTCTGTTTCTCAACTGGGTAGTATAGCCGAGCAGTCTAAGGTGCTGGAGTAAGGCTCCAGTCTCTTTGGAGTTGTGGGTTTAAATCCCACCACTGCCAAGAAGCACTTCGGTCTTCCCTGATGGCTCAGACAGTAAAAAATCTGCCTGCAGTACTGGAGACCTGGGTTTGATCCCTGGGTTGGAAAGATCCCCTGGAGAAGGGAATGGCTACCCACTCCAGTATTCTTGCCTGGAGAATTCCATGGACAGAGGAGCCTGGCAGGCTACAGTCCATGGTATCGTAGAGTCAGAAATGACTAAGCAAATTTCACTTTTGTTTCTCAAACAGACCAAGCTCGTTTATGCCTCAGGGCCTTTGCACTTGCTGGTCTCTTTCCCTGGAATACTCTTGTCTCGGAATTTTGCCTGGATGTCTCTTGTATCTTTAATATCAGCACCACCCTCTCAGAGGACCTTCTTGGTTTACCCAATAGATCTTTCCCCTCATTGTTCTTTCTCCTGTATTAAAATCACTGGTCATGTCTTAAGCTATTTTTCTTTAATTTCTCTCTCCCTGGTCAGATATCACTTTGAAAGCAGAGATTATTTGGCTTGTCTTCTGCTGTGTTTCTGGTCCCAAAACATAGCCTAGTTAATAGTAGAAGCTCATTCCCTGTTGAATAAATCAACCATAGTTCTGTGAAATAAATTCTGTGAAAAATAGCCACCAGGTGCCACAAAGGACTTTTGAAAAAATTTAAAAGGTGGTTGATGTATGTGGTGATGATTTTCATTATCGAACTCTTATGTAGTACTTACACGTACTTGGCACTGTTTTAAATTGCTTCCTCAGGTGAGGAAAATGAGGAAGAGACACAATAAATACTTAAGGTTCCCAAATTGGAATGTCAAAGATCTGGGTTCAAACCTAGTCAGGATTCATGTGTGCTATAAAATTAAATGAATGAGAAAGGGAAAAAGTGTGAGAGAGTATTAGTGTCTCTCTGGAAATTTGCAGATGTCCCTGAGGGTCAGCAGAGCTTAGCGAAGCATCTCCCACTGAGTTGCATAGAGTTCTAAACCCTGAAGATGATCCACTGATAAAATGTGTATTTTGTGTAGGAAATGTGTATTTTGTGTCCTTTGGAGAGTCACAGCCCAAGTTCAACATAATAAAGGGAAATCCTTTACCATGCAGCAGGAACTCTCTCCTGTTGAGCCCAGCATTTCCCAGTTTGTATGAGCACAGCCTCCTTTCAGTATAACTATCAATACTCCATTAGTTAATATTCTATGAACACATTTTGAACACACAAATAAAAGTATGCTCTGATAAATAAAACAGCATCTGTGCTGTGCTTATTCGCTCAGTCATGTCCCAACTCTTTGCCACCTCGTGGACTGTAGCCCACCAGGCTCCTCTGTCCATGGGGATTCTCCAGGCAAGAACACTGGAGTGGGTTGCCATGCCCTCCTCTAGGTAAATCAGCATATATATATATGTGTGTGTGTGTGTATATATGTATATCTTGCTTCTATATCTTTACTCTGGTTTTTTTTGCTAAAATAATTATTCATAGGTATGTACTTATTTGCCATGTGGTTGTTTTCTGGTTATTTTTGTAGTTTTTCCTGCTCTTTTCCCCTTGTGGTTGGATGACTGGCTCAGTATTGTGTTGGAATTCCTTTCTCTTGTGTATCTGTATCTGTTGTAGATTTTTGATCTGTGGTTATCATAAGGTTCATAGATAACAATGTCTCCATCTTTCTCTTTCTCTCTCTCCTGTGTGTGTGTGTGTGTATGAAATGTATACATATATGTGTGTATACATAGTGTGTATATACACACTTATTATTTTAAGATGATGAACGCTTAGGTTCAGACAGATTCTAACAGCCTTGTCTTTTCCACTCCCCACACATTTAATGTTCTGGGCATCTTCTTGCATTCTTCTTGCATGTACTCTCTGTTGTGGCCAATTGTTTGTGACCCATGGACTGTGGCCCACGAGACTCCTCTGTCCATGGGGTTTCCCAGGCAAGAACACCGGAGTGGGCTGCCATTTCCTCCTGCAGGGGATCTTCCAGACCCAGGAATCGAACCCACCTCTCTTGTGTCTCTTGCATTGACAGGCAGATTCTTTACTACTGTTGCCACCTCAGAAGCATATTTTGTTTTATTTTTTTGTTTGTTTGTTTCGAGTATTCCTTAACTGAGCCTTCCCAGGTGGCTCAGTGGTAAAGAATCTGCCTGCAATGCAGGAGACATGGGTTCGATATGAGTTAGCGATTAAATACCAACAACATTCCTAAACTACTAATTGTAGGTATAGGTGATTGTATTCCTTTTGTCTTTTAATTTGCCATAATCTTTGTAAGTGATTGATTTACTGTATGTTTGCTTTTACCAATGGGATATTTTCTTTGATAACTTTCAGATTTCTAGTCATGGTCTTTTATTTCCCACTTTAAAAAATCCCTTTAACATTCCTTGTAAATCTGGTTTCATTGTGCTGAAATCTCTTAGCTTTTGCTTGTCTGTAAAACTCTTTATCTCTTCTTCAAATCTAAATGATATCCCTGCTGGGCAGAGTATTCCTAGTTCATAGGTTTTTTCCACTTATCACTTTGCATATATTGTGCCACGCTCTTCTGGCCTGCAAAGTTTTTGCTGAAAAGTCAGTTGATAACTTTTGCTTTTCACTTGCTGCTTTCATGTTCTCTTTATGTTAATTTTTTCCATTTTTAATTATAATGTTTCTTGATTGGGACCTCTTTAGGTTCATGGGGTTTAGACTCTCTGTGTTTCTTGCATCTGGATGTCTATTCCTTTCCCAGGTTAGGGAAGTTTTTCAGCTATTATTTCTTCAAATAAGTTCTCTGCCCCTTTCCCTCTCTCTCCTCATTCTGGGACCCTGTAATGTGAATGTTAATGTGCTTGATGTTGTCCCAGAGGTCTCATAAACTCATTTTAAAATTTTTCTTTTTTTCTGTTTGGATTGGGTGGGTTCCACTACCATCTTCCAGTTTGCTCATCTGTTCCTCTGTATTATTTAATCTGTTTTATCTCATTTATTGTATTCTTCAGCTCTGTTTGGTTCTTCTTTATATTTTCTATCTCTTTGTTGATCTTTTCATTGTGTTCACCCATTCTTCTCCCAAGTTGGAATATTTTTATGATCATTATGTTGAGTTGACTCTGGCTTAGAGGGTAAAGCATCTGCCTGCAATGCAGGAGACCCGGGTTTGACCCCTGGGTCGGGAAGATCCCCTGGAGAAGGAAATGGCAACCCACTCCAGTATTCTTGTCTGGAAAATCCCATGGATGGAGGAGCCTGGTAGACTACAGTCCATGGGGCTGCAAAGGGTCGGACACGACTGAGNAGTTGACTCTGGCTTAGAGGGTAAAGCATCTGCCTGCAATGCAGGAGACCCGGGTTTGACCCCTGGGTCGGGAAGATCCCCTGGAGAAGGAAATGGCAACCCACTCCAGTATTCTTGTCTGGAAAATCCCATGGATGGAGGAGCCTGGTAGACTACAGTCCATGGGGCTGCAAAGGGTCGGACACGACTGAGCGACTTCTCTTTGTGTTGATCTCCACTGGGTAGTTTGCCTATCTCCACTTCACTTAATTCTTCTGGGGTTTCATGTTGTTCCTTTGTTTGGAACAATCCCTCTGTCTCCTCAGTTTGCCTAATTCTGTGTGTTTATTTTTGTGTATGAGGTAGGTTGGTTACAGTTCCTGGTCTTGGAGAGGTGACCTCATGTAGTAGACATCCTATGGAGCCTTGCAACAGACTCCCCTCTGGTCACCAGAGCTATATGCTCTAGTCGTTGTTCAGCCCCTAAGTCACGTCCAACTCTTTGTGACCCATGGATTGTAGTGCACCAGGCTTCCTTGTCCTTCACTGTCTCCTGGAGTTTGGTCAAACTCATATCCCTTGGTCCGGTGATGTCATCCAACCATCTCATCCTCTGTTGCCCCCTTCTCCTCCTGCCCTCCTATATACTCTAGGGGTGCCCCCTATGTGGGCTCTATAGGGGTGAGCTGGTAGGTGCAGCTGGCTCTGAGCCCAGTTGGCTGCCAGGCCCTGCCTTTGTGGCGACTCTGGCCCCACTATCGGATGGGGCTGGGTCCCAGGGTGGGAGACAGGAGTCCCGGGGCTGCTGCTGGACCACTGGAGGACCCCAGGATGGCACTAGCCAGTGCCAGTGTCCTCATGGCAGACTGAGCTCCCCAAAGTGGCTGCCGCCAGCATCTCTGTCCCCAGGGGGAGTCCCAGTTGCTCTTACCCCTCAGTGAGGCTCTCTAGCACGGCCAATAGGTCTTCTCCACCCAGGCTCCCTTAAAATTACCACCTCTGTGCTGGGACGTAGCACCTAAGAGCTTTCGTGTGTACTTTTTAAGAGCAAAATCTGTTTCCTACGGCCTCTGGCTCCCCATACACAAGCCCCACTGATGTTCAAAGCCAAATGTTTCAGGGCCTCCTCTTCCTGTTGTAGGACTCCTAGGCTGGGAAGCCAGTGTGGGGCTTGGACCCCTCATTCCTGGGGAAGGACCTTTGCAACTGTAATTGTCCTCTCATTGGTGAGCCGCCTGTTTGATGATGTTGGTCTCGACTATCCCTCCTCTCCATCCCAAGCAGGACTTGTGGTTTCTTCTTTCTATCTTTGGGTTTCCCTGATGGCTCAGCGGGTGAAGAATCTGCCTGCAATGCAGGAGACATAGGAAACGTGGATATGATCCCTGGGTTGGGAAGATCCCCTGGAGAAGGGCATAGCAACCCACTGAGGTATTCTTGCCTGGAGAATCCCATGGACAGAGGAGCCTGGCGGGCTGCAGTCCATAGGGTTGCCAAGAGTCAGACATGACTGAAGTGACTGAGCGTACGCACACATATCTCCTCTCCATCCCTCCTGTCTTATTGAGATTCCTTCTTTATAGCTTTAGTTATGGAAAATCTTTTCTGCTAGTCTATAGGTTGTTCTCACAGATAGTGACTCTCATATCTTTCATAGATAGTGACTCTCACATATCTCATAGATAGTGACTCTGCAGATGGTTATAATTTTTGATATCCTCACAGAAGAATCTGTGTGAACTGCCTGTTTTCATCTTTTACTCATTTTTCTATAAATTGTCTTTTGACTTGTAAAACTTGTTTGTGTTTTGGATATGGGTTCATTGGTTTTTGCTACAATTACCTCCCAGTCTGTGACTTGCTTTTTTTTTTTTTTTTTTCCTCTTAAGGGTGTCTTTTGTTAAAGAGAGGTCTAACTTTAATAGAGTCAAATGCATCAGTCTTCCTAGTTAGTATGCCCTGTGTTTTGATAAAGATTGATTTCCCTACCTCAAAGTCACAAGGATATTCTCTTGCCTTGTCTTCTAAGAACTCTGTTTTTAATTTTCACCTTCAATTTTGTAATTTGCCTGAGAATGTGTAAGAAAGAAGTCCAGTGATACTTTTTCTGGTAGATAAACCCAATGTCCTATTAATGAAGGGTGATCTTTTAAAAATGCAAATCATGGAGTGTCACCTGCTCCTTTAAATCAGCTGTATTTAACCTCAAATAGCTTCTAAACCTCTTACCTCTTTCTTACCTTCCTGTTTAAACATTTTGACTCTAGTTCTGTTTCTCAACTGGGTAGTATAGCCGAGCAGTCTAAGGTGCTGGAGTAAGGCTCCAGTCTCTTTGGAGTTGTGGGTTTAAATCCCACCACTGCCAAGAAGCACTTTGGTCTTCCCTGATGGCTCAGACAGTAAAAAATCTGCCTGCAGTACTGGAGACCTGGGTTTGATCCCTGGGTTGGAAAGATCCCCTGGAGAAGGGAATGGCTACCCACTCCAGTATTCTTGCCTGGAGAATTCCATGGACAGAGGAGCCTGGCAGCCTACAGTCCATGGTATCGTAGAGTCAGAAATGACTAAGCAAATTTCACTTTTGTTTCTCAAACAGACCAAGCTCGTTTATGCCTCAGGGCCTTTGCACTTGCTGGTCTCTTTCCCTGGAATACTCTTGTCTCGGAATTTTGCCTGGATGTCTCTTGTATCTTTAATATCAGCACCACCCTCTCAGAGGACCTTCTTGGTTTACCCAATAGATCTTTCCCCTCATTGTTCTTTCTCCTGTATTAAAATCACTGGTCATGTCTTAAGCTATTTTTCTTTAATTTCTCTCTCCCTTGTCAGATATCACTTTGAAAGCAGAGATTATTTGGCTTGTCTTCTGCTGTGTTTCTGGTCCCAAAACATAGCCTAGTTAATAGTAGAAGCTCATTCCCTGTTGAATAAATCAACCATAGTTCTGTGAAATAAATTCTGTGAAAAATAGCCACCAGGTGCCACAAAGGACTTTTGAAAAAATTTAAAAGGTGGTTGATGTATGTGGTGATGATTTTCATTATCGAACTCTTATGTAGTACTTACACGTACTTGGCACTGTTTTAAATTGCTTCCTCAGGTGAGGAAAATGAGGAAGAGACACAATAAATACTTAAGGTTCCCAAATTGGAATGTCAAAGATCTGGGTTCAAACCTAGTCAGGATTCATGTGTGCTATAAAATTAAATGAATGAGAAAGGGAAAAAGTGTGAGAGAGTATTAGTGTCTCTCTGGAAATTTGCAGATGTCCCTGAGGGTCAGCAGAGCTTAGCGAAGCATCTCCCACTGAGTTGCATAGAGTTCTAAACCCTGAAGATGATCCACTGATAAAATGTGTATTTTGTGTAGGAAATGTGTATTTTGTGTCCTTTGGAGAGTCACAGCCCAAGTTCAACATAATAAAGGGAAATCCTTTACCATGCAGCAGGAACTCTCTCCTGTTGAGCCCAGCATTTCCCAGTTTGTATGAGCACAGCCTCCTTTCAGTATAACTATCAATACTCCATTAGTTAATATTCTATGAACACATTTTGAACACACAAATAAAAGTATGCTCTGATAAATAAAACAGCATCTGTGCTGTGCTTATTCGCTCAGTCATGTCCCAACTCTTTGCGACCTCGTGGACTGTAGCCCACCAGGCTCCGTCCATGGGGATTCTCCAGGCAAGAACACTGGAGTGGGTTGCCATGCCCTCCTCTAGGTAAATCAGCATATATATATATGTGTGTGTGTGTATATATGTATATCTTGCTTCTATATCTTTACTCTGTTTTTTTTTGCTAAAATAATTATTCATAGGTATGTACTTATTTGCCATGTGGTTGTTTTCTGGTTATTTTTGTAGTTTTTCCTGCTCTTTTCCCCTTGTGGTTGGATGACTGGCTCAGTATTGTGTTGGAATTCCTTTCTCTTGTGTATCTGTATCTGTTGTAGATTTTTGATCTGTGGTTATCATAAGGTTCATAGATAACAATGTCTCCATCTTTCTCTTTCTCTCTCTCCTGTGTGTGTGTGTGTGTATGAAATGTATACATATATGTGTGTATANGTGTGTGTGTGTGTATATATGTATATCTTGCTTCTATATCTTTACTCTGGTTTTTTTTGCTAAAATAATTATTCATAGGTATGTACTTATTTGCCATGTGGTTGTTTTCTGGTTATTTTTGTAGTTTTTCCTGCTCTTTTCCCCTTGTGGTTGGATGACTGGCTCAGTATTGTGTTGGAATTCCTTTCTCTTGTGTATCTGTATCTGTTGTAGATTTTTGATCTGTGGTTATCATAAGGTTCATAGATAACAATGTCTCCATCTTTCTCTTTCTCTCTCTCCTGTGTGTGTGTGTGTGTATGAAATGTATACATATATGTGTGTATACATAGTGTGTATGTACACACTTATTATTTTAAGATGATGAACGCTTAGGTTCAGACAGATTCTAACAGCCTTGTCTTTTCCACTCCCCACACATTTAATGTTCTGGGCATCTTCTTGCATTCTTCTTGCATGTACTCTCTGTTGTGGCCAATTGTTTGTGACCCATGGACTGTGGCCCACGAGACTCCTCTGTCCATGGGGTTTCCCAGGCAAGAACACCGGAGTGGGCTGCCATTTCCTCCTGCAGGGGATCTTCCAGACCCAGGAATCGAACCCACCTCTCTTGTGTCTCTTGCATTGACAGGCAGATTCTTTACTACTGTTGCCACCTCAGAAGCATATTTTGTTTTATTTTTTTGTTTGTTTGTTTCGAGTATTCCTTAACTGAGCCTTCCCAGGTGGCTCAGTGGTAAAGAATCTGCCTGCAATGCAGGAGACATGGGTTCGATATGAGTTAGCGATTAAATACCAACAACATTCCTAAACTACTAATTGTAGGTATAGGTGATTGTATTCCTTTTGTCTTTTAATTTGCCATAATCTTTGTAAGTGATTGATTTACTGTATGTTTGCTTTTACCAATGGGATATTTTCTTTGATAACTTTCAGATTTCTAGTCACGGTCTTTTATTTCCCACTTTAAAAAATCCCTTTAACATTCCTTGTAAATCTGGTTTCATTGTGCTGAAATCTCTTAGCTTTTGCTTGTCTGTAAAACTCTTTATCTCTTCTTCAAATCTAAATGATATCCCTGCTGGGCAGAGTATTCCTAGTTCATAGGTTTTTTCCACTTATCACTTTGCATATATTGTGCCACGCTCTTCTGGCCTGCAAAGTTTTTGCTGAAAAGTCAGTTGATAACTTTTGCTTTTCACTTGCTGCTTTCATGTTCTCTTTATGTTAATTTTTTCCATTTTTAATTATAATGTTTCTTGATTGGGACCTCTTTAGGTTCATGGGGTTTAGACTCTCTGTGTTTCTTGCATCTGGATGTCTATTCCTTTCCCAGGTTAGGGAAGTTTTTCAGCTATTATTTCTTCAAATAAGTTCTCTGCCCCTTTCCCTCTCTCTCCTCATTCTGGGACCCTGTAATGTGAATGTTAATGTGCTTGATGTTGTCCCAGAGGTCTCATAAACTCATTTTAAAATTTTTCTTTTTTTCTGTTTGGATTGGGTGGTTTCCACTACCATCTTCCAGTTTGCTCATCTGTTCCTCTGTATTATTTAATCTGTTTTATCTCATTTATTGTATTCTTCAGCTCTGTTTGGTTCTTCTTTATATTTTCTATCTCTTTGTTGATCTTTTCATTGTGTTCACCCATTCTTCTCCCAAGTTGGAATATTTTTATGATCATTATGTTGAGTTGACTCTGGCTTAGAGGGTAAAGCATCTGCCTGCAATGCAGGAGACCCGGGTTTGACCCCTGGGTCGGGAAGATCCCCTGGAGAAGGAAATGGCAACCCACTCCAGTATTCTTGTCTGGAAAATCCCATGGATGGAGGAGCCTGGTAGACTACAGTCCATGGGGCTGCAAAGGGTCGGACACGACTGAGTGACTTCTCTTTGTGTTGATCTCCACTGGGTAGTTTGCCTATCTCCACTTCACTTAATTCTTCTGGGGTTTCATGTTGTTCCTTTGTTTGGAACAATCCCTCTGTCTCCTCAGTTTGCCTAATTCTGTGTGTTTATTTTTGTGTATGAGGTAGGTTGGTTACAGTTCCTGGTCTTGGAGAGGTGACCTCATGTAGTAGACATCCTATGGAGCCTTGCAACAGACTCCCCTCTGGTCACCAGAGCTATATGCTCTAGTCGTTGTTCAGCCCCTAAGTCACGTCCAACTCTTTGTGACCCATGGATTGTAGTGCACCAGGCTTCCTTGTCCTTCACTGTCTCCTGGAGTTTGGTCAAACTCATATCCCTTGGTCCGGTGATGTCATCCAACCATCTCATCCTCTGTTGCCCCCTTCTCCTCCTGCCCTCCTATATACTCTAGGGGTGCCCCCTATGTGGGCTCTATAGGGGTGAGCTGGTAGGTGCAGCTGGCTCTGAGCCCAGTTGGCTGCCAGGCCCTGCCTTTGTGGCGACTCTGGCCCCACTATCGGATGGGGCTGGGTCCCAGGGTGGGAGACAGGAGTCCCGGGGCTGCTGCTGGACCACTGGAGGACCCCAGGATGGCACTAGCCAGTGCCAGTGTCCTCATGGCAGACTGAGCTCCCCAAAGTGGCTGCCGCCAGCATCTCTGTCCCCAGGGGGAGTCCCAGTTGCTCTTACCCCTCAGTGAGGCTCTCTAGCACGGCCAATAGGTCTTCTCCACCCAGGCTCCCTTAAAATTACCACCTCTGTGCTGGGACGTAGCACCTAAGAGCTTTCGTGTGTACTTTTTAAGAGCAAAATCTGTTTCCTACGGCCTCTGGCTCCCCATACACAAGCCCCACTGATGTTCAAAGCCAAATGTTTCAGGGCCTCCTCTTCCTGTTGTAGGACTCCTAGGCTGGGAAGCCAGTGTGGGGCTTGGACCCCTCATTCCTGGGGAAGGACCTTTGCAACTGTAATTGTCCTCTCATTGGTGAGCCGCCTGTTTGATGATGTTGGTCTCGACTATCCCTCCTCTCCATCCCAAGCAGGACTTGTGGTTTCTTCTTTCTATCTTTGGGTTTCCCTGATGGCTCAGCGGGTGAAGAATCTGCCTGCAATGCAGGAGACATAGGAAACGTGGATATGATCCCTGGGTTGGGAAGATCCCCTGGAGAAGGGCATAGCAACCCACTGAGGTATTCTTGCCTGGAGAATCCCATGGACAGAGGAGCCTGGCGGGCTGCAGTCCATAGGGTTGCCAAGAGTCAGACATGACTGAAGTGACTGAGCGTACGCACACATATCTCCTCTCCATCCCTCCTGTCTTATTGAGATTCCTTCTTTATAGCTTTAGTTATGGAAAATCTTTTCTGCTAGTCTATAGGTTGTTCTCACAGATAGTGACTCTCATATCTTTCATAGATAGTGACTCTCACATATCTCATAGATAGTGACTCTGCAGATGGTTATAATTTTTGATATCCTCACAGAAGAAATGAGCTCAGGGTCTTCCTTCTCTTTAATCTCAGCCATGCTTCTCTATGTATAAGTCCATGTATAATTTAAAAGCAAGGGAAGAAGGCATGTAAGCACAACTCTTATTAAAATCTTTGTCTGTTTCCTTCCTGTAACTTTGTTATGAGTTTTAAACATACCTGACTATATTGAAATCTTTATAAAGATTTCAATAAAAGATAAAATAAAACTTTCTATTAAATTTTTCTTCCATTTAACATTTGATTAATAAATATGATTTTTGAAAAGATTATTTAAAATTAAAAAATTTTATCCTCCCCTTTATGATTTTATGCCCCTTTCACCTAACCATTGATCTGTTCTTCATATATATGGGCTTGTTTTGTTTTGCATTGATTTGATTTTTTAAATTCTATATATAGGTGAGATCATAAGGTATTTCTCTTTCTCTGACTTATTTCACTTAGCATAAATGTACTCAAAGTCCATTCATATTGTGAATAGTGAGCTTTCATTCTTTTTGTGGCTGAATAATAATCCTTTGTATATATAGCACATCTTTCTTTATCCATTTATCTATGGCTGGACACTTAGGTTGTATCTAGAGTTTGGCTATTGTGAATAAATGCTCTAGGGAACTTAGAGGTGAATATATCTTTTTGAATTACTGTTTTCATTTTCTTCAGATAAATATCCAAAAGTGAAACTGCCAGATCTTATGGTAGTTTCTATTTTTACTGTTTAGAGGAGTCTCCATACTGTTTTCCATAGTGGTGGTACCAATGTACATTTCCACCAGCAATAAGCCAGGGTTCCTTTTTCTCCACATCCTTGCTAACATTTGCGATTTTGTTGTCTCCGATAACGCCCATTCTGACAGGTGTGAGATGATATCTGACTGTAATTTTGATTAGCATTTCCCTGATGACTAGTGATGTTTGAGCCTCTTTTCATGTGCTTGTTGGCCCTCAGTAGGTCTTTGGAAAGAAGGTCTATTCAGATCCTATCCTCAGGTTGTTTGGGGGTTTTTGCTTTCGAGTTTGTGTAATTTTTTAAAATATATTTGTGATGTTAATTTCTTATCAGAAAACACGATTTGCAAATATTCTCTCCCATCCAGCAGGTTGCCTTTTCATTTTGTCGATGGTTTCCTTTGTTGTACAGAAGATTTTTATTTCGCTATAGTTCCACTTGCTTATTATTGCGTTTGTTGCCTCTGCTTTTGGAGTCAGATCCGGAAAATCACCAGACTTGACTACAAGGAACTCTTGTGTTTTCTTCTAGGAGTTTTATGGTTTCAGGTCTTAACATTGAAGTCTTTAATCCATTTTGAATTTTTGCATATGGTGTAAGATAGTTGTCTAGTTTCATTCTTTTGCGTATGGCTGTCTGTTTCCCCGACATCGTTTTTGCTTTTTGGTGTATCTGGCTGCACAGGCCTTCAGCTGCAGCACATGGGTCCTCACGGTATCACGCGCAGGCTCTTTCGTTGCAGTGCAGACTCGCTAGTTACAGCTTGTGGGCGCTCTACTTGTGGCATGTGGCTTAGTTACTCCAAGCATCTGGGATCTTACTTCCCTGACCCAAGGATTGAATCCGTCTCCTGTGCATTGTAGATTCTTAACCACTGGACCACCAGGCAAGTCCCCTCCAACACCTTTTATTGCAGAGACTGTCATTCCCCCACTGGGTACTCTTGGCTCCTGTGCTATAACTTAATGAACCATATGTATGTAGGTTAATTTCTGGGCTCTCTAATTTATTCCATTTATCTATGTGTTTGTTTCTATGCCAAAGATTACTTGTTATAATTACATCCTGAGAAATGGCTACACCATTAAATTAAAAAAGACTTTACTTCAATCATTAGATTGCTAGGTGGTTTTTAACTTCTGCCATTATAAATAAATAATGTTGGGATAAATGCCTTCTGTGATAAAGCTTTTAAAAATACACTTAAAATTGTTACCTTAGAAAGATACTTTCCTGAAAATGGAATTACTTGGGCAGAGTATACACATTTTTAAGGCTTTGATCTATTAAACTGCTTTTTAAAAAAGAATCATGCCAGTTTGCTATCTGCAGGGTATAAAATTCTTGGTTTTATAAATAGATGTCAGTGACCTGTTTTTAATTAGAAAATTCTACTACGAGGTGGATAATGGGTGCCATGAATTTTTGTATTCTTACAATTAAACTTGTTTCCCATGTGTTGAAGTAAGACTGTTGTTCAGGAATCATTCTCCCACATTTCACGCTTTGTATCTTTTCTGTAAATAGCTAAAAAGTCTATTCCTTATCTGTCTGGGGATTTTGTGGCTTTGCAACAAATGTGGATTTAAACAGACTAGGGGAAGGCCTAGGAAGATACTAAGATTCAGCATGGTTGCACAGGGCGTGGGGTCACGGAAGAGCTGTGCCCTTGGTGTGGGGGTAATCCCTCCTAGGTCAAGCCCAGTCTAGCATTTGAGAAACTCAAAGAGTCTATATGCAGTTCCTTCTCTGGCTCACAGTGGAGCTGACAGAGAATATGAATTTACTTCTTCCAGGTCATTTACATTTTAACAGCGTCTTGAAAACACCCCTCTGTGCAAACCTCCAAAGTCCATAAGTGAAGGGATTTCAGGTGCTTCAAGTGGTTAGTGGAGAAGATGGTTTGGTCCGAGATGCCTGCCCAGTATTGATAATAATACAGCTTATATTCCTGTTTAATTTCCAACACCCCTGCACGTTTCCTCCTCTCATTTGAGCCTCACAGAGGCGCTATGAAGGGAGGGAAGATGCTCACTGTCTGTTTTTAAATAAAGTGATGCCCCCCTGGACAGGTACAGGAGCAGCTCCTGGACGAGTCAGGGCTCACTTACTGGACCATCCATCACCACCACTAGATCTGAAAATGTTTTGAGGATAAGCGTCCTTTTATCTGTGTTGGTGATACCTGCACATTGCCTGTCCTCCATGAGTCATTTATCAGGGTGATGGATAACCTTGATCCTAGGACCCACGGTCTTCCTTCTTCGTACTCTCCACGATCTTCCTCCTTCATACTCACCAGGCTTCCAGGTTACCACAACTCTCTCTGTGTTTCTACAGCACAAAAATCTCAATGCCCAACTTGGCTACACAGTATCATCTTGTTATTTCAAAGGATGGGCCATTCTGTGTGTGTAAGTAATTAGAATAAAACTGTCCAGCCTCTTAAGTACACAACTGAAGTGAAACGGAACGTTTTAATCTTATAAAAAGACATGGCGTTGCCATGCTCCCAGCAAGCTTTCAGGTAGGAGGCATCAGGATGGAAAAAGCCACAAGTGTTCACGCCCAAAATCTGCCTGTGGCTGGTGAACGTTTTGGGTTGGCCCGCAGTTGACATCACTCCCCACACGTTTCTCATCTCGAGGATGTTGACGGATTATGTAATAGAACATTTTTTGCTGAAGATAGCATTTGAAACTGCAAAAATGTTCCCTGCACTAGCTAAAAAATGTTTTGGGGAAAAAAAGTCTTAGGCTTCAGGCTTTCTTCTTGGAAAATGCCAACGGGGTGGAGAAGAAGAGTAGATAGGGAGAAAGGGGTCCTTGTGAAGATATGGGGTGGGGCTCAACTGATTTTCCTAAAGCTAAGCTCTCAGCTGCGAGAGTTTCTGGTTGCTAAGTCGCTTTGTGAAGATAAAGCAAATGAAGGTTGAGATGGAAAGGAAGTGAGCGAATGGAGGACGTTTCAGAGGCAAGGAGAACATGCCTGGAGGTGTTCAGTCAACACAGTAAATCTGATGAGTGCTGGGACAGCAATTAATGAAAAGCTCTTGTCCTCATGATGCTGCGGTCTAGTGTGTGGGCAAAGAGAAATAGTAAACACTGTGTTTGGTGGAAAAACCCAGGTGACAATTACAGAGATGAAAAGATTCTGCTTGAGTTGGGGTGTGTGGGATGGGGATGGGGTAAGACAATGAGCTTAGCTTTAGTGTTGTTGAATGTGGGGTCTCTGTGGGTCCTCCAGGTAGGAGCTGGTGCCCAGCTTGGTGGTTGGAGTTGGAGCCTGGAGAGATGCGGGCTGGATATGGGATCTTCCAGGGTTGGGAGGGGCAAGGAGAGCCTTGCGAAGCATCCCATTCTGGGGCCGGGAGGAGAAACCATGCTTTGCCTGGCTCACAGTGCTCAGGGAGGTTCCATCATAGTAACAAATCCTGACAACAGCCTAGAACACGGGGAAGTTACAGCAGGCGTGGTCCCTGGACCAGGTAACTTGGGCATGCGGCCCAGGACTTTCCTATCTTGCTTGGCTGGAGTGAAACAGAAACCCCAGGCCTTGGCCTCCCAGTGGAATCCCAGCCTGATTCAGCTGGCCCTGGGGGCTGGCCTCAGGGGCCTTTCAGGGCGCCAGACTCTCGGTAGCGCAGGCCCAACCTTCTCTGTGTTGCTTCCCTCCGGCCTCTGGAGAGAGAACTTCCTCTTCCAAGATGCCTGGGTGGCAGCATCTTAGTACCACATCCCTCCAGGCTGGGGTGCTGCCTGACCTCCTGCCCTTTCCTGTGCTTAGTCCCTATGCTTCTCCTTCTGGGACTTCAGTCCTTCCCCTCCTTCCAGCCCCTCCATTCTCAGCTCTCCTGTTGCTCAGAGAGGCCTGGGGGTTGGGTACCAGGTGGGCAGCTGTAGATTGGATTGACTCCACTGAAATTTACTATCAAGTCATTAAGCCAATATATTCACACAGCCACTGACGCAAATGGGCATCCCTAAGAGGGATTTTGAGGGGCACGGTAGAGATGGCTTCTGGCTTAAGAGCTTCCGGAAATGGAAATTTGGGCTTAAAAATGAGGACTTTTAGAAAATAGTTCCCTTTTACCCCACCCCCACCCCATGTAGCACTGGCATCTGTGCTGAAGTGAACACGGTTTGCTCAACAAATTTTGCAGAATGAAGGTGCAAAGAGAGGAGACAGCTTGGGGCAGAAGCTGCAATGCTGTTGGTATTTAGTCAGCAAACACTGAATGCCTACTGTATGCCAGAGGGTGGCGGCTGGCAAGGAGCACGCACAATGAGGCTGCTTCTCTGGCTTTGTCTCAGGCAAGCCTTGTATGCCTCCTCAGTCGCTTCAGTCCTGTCCGACTCTTGGCGACCCCGTGGACTATAGGCCACCAGGCTCCTCTGTCCATGGGATTCTCCAGCAAGAATACTGGAGTGGATTGCCATTCCTTTCTCCAGGGGATCTTCTTAATCCAGGAATCCGACCCAAGCCTCCTGCATTAGAGGCAGATTCTTTACCCACTGAGGCATCTGGGAAGGCTAATGAAGGAAATTTGGAGTTTGTTCGAACAAAGAAAAAGAAGGATCGCGGAGGAGGGGAGAATTCCTCCCATTTCCCAGTCCCTTGTCTCTCTCTTGGGTGGGGGGTGCTGCAGCGGGATGTGAGGTGCGTAAGTCGGGCAGATGGCTCAGCTGGTGCCTGGAGGACAAGCCTGTCCCCAGCAGGGTCTCGGGTAACAGTTACAGGACGTGAAGCCCGAGCAGACCCGCCGGGTGCTAAGCGCCGCACTGGGATGCCGGGGAGTTGCCGCTGTGCAGCGGCTGCGGACGTCTACAGACCGGGAGAGATTCTGTTTCCGCACTCCATCTGAAGGCCACCGTGTGTCCCGGGGTCAGTGGCCACCAACTCCCGGCCACTGGCTGCTGCCCGGCCGGCACCACTTAGGACACAGGCCCGTGAGGACTCCACGCCGTGTGCAGGGTTCAGGTTACTGACGCTGAGGGTTTGCTCTCGGCTCTGTCGTCCACGTGGCCCCGAGACTGCCTTTCTGAAGGCGGTCACTGCCCAAGGCCCTGCTTTGTTAAAGTCTCCAGCATGCACCGCTGCCCTCAGGATGAAGAAGACACTTCTCAGCCGAGCGCTGAGGGTCTGGCTGGCGCCCTGAGCCCGGCTGCCGGGGCCCCTCGCTGCGCCTGCGCACTTCTCGGCCGCGGCTCCCACCCTCGGAAGCTTCCTCGGCACTCGCTCCCGTGTCCCCTTCCTCTGCCCCACATCCTGTGATCTGGTGACTTTAGCTTCTTATTTCAACACCTAAACAGCTGACGCCCTCAGACTGGGTTACCTGTAGTTTTTTGTTTTTTCTTTTTCTTTTCCATTACTGCTTTCTTTTTTTTTTTTTTTTTACCTTTTCCATTACTGCTTTTGTGACATCATTATAATAATTAGTGTGTCACATTACTATCTTTTCAGATGTGCTTGTAAGGGCTTCCCTGCAGCTCAAACGGTAAAGAATCTGCCTGCGATGCAGGAGACCTGGGTTCAGTCCCTGGGTTGGGAAGATCCCCTGGAGCAGGGCATGGCAACCCACTCCAGCATCCTTGCCTGCAGAATCCCGTGGACAGAGGAGCCTGGGGGGCTACAGTCCGTGGGGCCTCAGAGAGTCCGACTTGACTGAGTGACTAGCACTACTGCTACGACCAGCTGTGCCCTGAGCAGCTCAGCTCACCACCCAGCCCGTGGTTGGCACGCGATGGTCCCAGGCCTTCAGCAGATTGGCCCGAATCTGTCACGGTTGTGGTCCCCTCCTCGGTGACCCCCTGCTAGACTCTTGGGGCTGGAGAAGGGTGGGAAGAACAAGAGGAGGTGACAGGGGAGAGCCCTGAAGTGACGGGGATGGGACGGCTGCCTTTGAGGATAAAAGGGAGAGACAGGGAGCACACGTTTATCCGTAAACACAGGATGAAACAAATGTGTACACAGACGGCACCACCTGTGCAGGTGGAGGGGGTGGGCGGGGCGATGGTGGCTGTAGGCATCAGGAGGCGTCATTGGAGCACAAGGCCCGTCAGAAAACAGCCTTTTGCTCAATTCCAGAGGCTCTGCCGTGTCACAGGAGGCCGGAAGCCAGGAAGGAAGGACTAAATGCACATTTGCGGTTCCCTTTGCACAGAGAGGCTCCCCCCATCCAGGGGCCTCTTCCACCTCCACTGGGTGTTGGGAAATCGGAGCCCTTCCCCTACTCTTCCAATGACAGACGGCACTAGTGACCAGGACGGCCTTGGCTCCCGCTTGAGTGTGTCCAGCAGAAGCTCCCCCAGCATCCAGCACACACCAGGGGCTTAGTAAGTGTTTGTTGAATGAAGCTCCTACCCTGCTCCCTCCACTGAGGCCCAGCAGCCTGCTGACTTCCCAAGCCCACCCTGTGGGCCCCGTCTCCCTGCCTTGCTCCTGTCTTTCCCTCTTTGCCTGACTCTCCTCCCTCTCAGCCTCTCCAGCTTCCTTTGTGTGGTGCCTCCCTCGTGAAGCCCCACTGCATATACCCCACAGTATCAACTGGGCCCTTCTCCTTCTGTATATCTAGGCCGCTTGGCGTGAACAGACTCACAGTCTGACCCACTTGTCTATTGCCACCGCATCCTGGGGACTCCCCGACGGGAGGAGCCACTTGCTCATCCTTTGGCTGCCAGGACACAGCGTGTTGTCTGGCATATCTGTGCCCACTGGGAAAAATCTGAGTCAATCTTCATTCACCTCCCAGGGTTGTTGGAGCCTTGATGAGGCTGTCTTGATGAGATTGGGTCTGCAGATCAGCCAGATACCTACAGTGATCTCAAGGCTTGCTATTGTCTTTTTTTCCCCTAAATATGTTTCAGAGTCAGTTCTAATGAGGCGGATGAACCTAGAACCTGTTATACAGAGTGAAGTGAGTCAGAAAGAGAAAGATAAATACCGTATTCTAATGTGTATATATGGAATCTAGAAAAATGGTTCTGAAGAATTCATTTACAAGGGCAGCAGTGGAGAAACAGACATAGAGAATAGACTTATGGACATGGGGAGAGGGGAGCAGAGGGTGAGATGTATAGAGAGAGTAACATGGAAACTTACATTACCATATATAAAATAGACAGCCAACGGGAATTTGCTGTATGGCTCAGGAAACACAAACAGGGGCTCTGTAGCAACCTAGAGGAGTGGTATGGGGAGGGAGATGGGAGGGAGTTTCAGAAGGGAGTGGATATATACATACCTATGGCTGATTCATGTTGAGGTTTGACAGAGAAAACAGCAAAATTCTATAAAGCAATTCTCTGTCAATTAAAAAAAAAAGAATATACACAACATTGAGTGAATGAGTGCTATAAATCTAATGCACAGAGTAGTGAATATAGACAGCAGTTTTTTATTATGTTTTTGGTGCTACTTCACTTTTTTTTTTTTTTGGCTGCATTGGTGTGCACGTGTGTCTTCATTCCCTGACCAGGGAACCTGCACCCCCTGCATTGGAAGTGCTGAGTCTTAACCACTGGACCACCAGGGAAGTCCCATCAGTCCTGTATTATAATCATCAAGGTTGCTGTTGTCTTAACAATCCTTGTTTTGGAGCAGGTCTGAATGGGCTCATCGCTCACTTGTCCAAAGGGCAAGAAAGCCTCCCTGTCTGGCTGGGCTGACCTCTGAGCCCTAGCATTCATGATGGGGAACCAGGCTGGAGCGTCTAGGTGCTGGTTTGTGCTTCTCCCTTCCTCCAAGGCCCTCCCCTCGTGCTCCCCCCTCCAGCATGTCTTACCTGTGACCTGTTGTCTGCTTCCTTCTTACCGTGAAGGCAGGACTGTAGCTACTCACCCCTCTGTCCCCAGGGCCTGAAGCTCAGAGAGGGAGCACAGTTAAGGAACAAGCCAGCCTCGGGTCCTAACATCCCTGGGGTGGTGTGTGCTGTGACAGGGAGGTCCCCAAGCAGGTGGAAGATGATTATAATAGCAGCTCATATTCATTGATGACTTCCTATGTGTCTGCCACTGTTCTTAGAATTTCATGCATTACAATATAACTATTCTTTTTATCAGTTTTTAATTTTTCTTTATTGTAGTATAACTGATGTGCAGTTCTAAAATACACTTTTTTCAAAGTCTTTATTGAATTTGGGTATCATAGTACTTCTGTTTTATGCATTTGGGGTCGCTTTTTTGGGGTTATGATGTATGTGGGATCATCGAAAGGCAAAGATTTAACCACAGGACCGCCAAGGAAGTCACAAATTTCACCCACTTTAAAGTGTACAGTTTGAGAATTTTGTTCACTGTGTGAGACTCTGTAACCATACTACAGTCAAGATGCAGAAATTTCCTTCACCCCCAAAACTTCTTCATGCCCACTTTGTCCTTGACCCCTAGTCCCAGGCAATCATTGATTTGATTTTTGTCACTACAGTTTTGCCTTTTCTATAGTTTCATACAAATTAGATCATACAGAGTGTAGCTGTCCTCTTTGGCTTCTTTCATTTAGTGTAAATTTCTCAAGATCGATGATGTCTAGATACTGAACTCCTTTCTGCTGCTGTGTAATGTTCCACGTGGCATGCTGGGACTAGATCCTGGTCTCCTCCTTAGCTCAGTGTCTTCTTGGCCGCTCTGTAAAGCCCCCTTCCTAGCTCTGGCTGAGGAATCTGAGCTTTCCATCTGGCTTTGAGTCTCAGGAGTGGAGTGAGGGGGCAGGTGGCTGTCCCACGTATCATCCAGGAATTGTTGGGTCCTTATTGTCACTTTCTGGTGCAGCAAGAAAAAAGGAAAAGGCTCACCCGGGGTCTTGCTCATTTGGAGGTTGGGAGGTCAGTCCTTTGATACTAATCACGTGAAAGCAGGAGTGTAATCACTGCTTCTGCCCAAGCTCTGTGCTATTTTGGTGAGAGGTGGAGACACACTTCCAAGAGCTATCAAGCACTTGTTACGTGAAGTCAGGGGCTGCTATCTTCTTTACTTAATTTATTTTTTAATTGAAGGATAGTTGCTTTACAGACTTTTGTTGTTTTCTGTCAAATTTTGACATGAATCAGCCATCGGTATACATATCTCCCCTCTCTCTTGACCCTCCCTCCAGGGGCTTCCACTCTAACAGCGTCGTACTGAATCACTGAATCCTCACCACAAGGCAGAGGGAGGTCAAGGTTACTCTGCCCAGTTACTCAGCAGCAGAGCTGGGGTTCCAACCTCAACCCCCAGACGTGCTCTTAATCCCACACCGTTTGCGGAGCACTGGAATGGAATTTAGTTTTTCCCAAGGTTGGCCCTGGCCTGGTTTGGAAGAGGATGAGATTTGAGGTAGTAAACTGAACTGCTCTGCCTAAGAAATGAACAAGAAAAAAGGGATGTCAGCAGGTAGAAGGTAGCTCTTTGTAAAAGAAACAGCGAGAACAAGAGGGTCGCAGGCTGCTCAGGGGGAGAGACTCCCCGTCCTGGATCATGGTAGGGGTTCAGAGTGGCTCCATTAGGCTCCGTTTCAAGTGGTGATTGCACTGTTACACCAGACCTTCAATTGCTGCGATGCACTTTCTGGTCTGGGGTGCTTTGGGGAATGAAAAAACAGGTGACGACATCAGAACATGGGGCAGGGTGGGGAAAGGCCAGTGTTTGCTGCCTCTGAGTCTCAGGGTGGAGAATGGGCATTTGAGAGAAGCAGAAACTCAGAAACAGGAGTACTTGGAGAGTTGTCAGAGTATAGTTTTGGAAAAGGTAAACATAATTCTCATACAAATGGAGAGCAAACACTTGTCAAAGACTTACTTATCTCATTAATGACAGAGCCAGCAGGATGACAAAGGTGTTCTAGGAAAGATACAGAAGGAAAGCATCCCCATGACTGAAAGGATGCTGGGATTTGATTCTACCAAATCAGCGGACATCCTTTAGGGAATGAAGCTACCACCTTTGGGATCATCTTTTATTCCTCTAGACAGAAACGAACGGCTGTTGACCAGTGCTCAGTGTTATCCTCCAAGTTTACTAAGTCTGAGCCACAGTGTTGCTGTTGTTCAATTGCTGAGTCCTGTCTGACTCTTTGTGACCCCACAGACTGCAGCACGCCAGGCCTCCCTGTCCTTCACTATCTTCCGGAGCTTGCTCACACTGATGTCCGTTGAGTTGGTGATGCCATCCAACAGTCTCATCCTCTGTCGCCCCCTTCTCCCCTTGCCCTCAATCTTTCCCAGCTTTGGGATCTTTTCCAATGAGTCAACTCTTCTCATCAGGTGACCAAAGTATTGGAGCTTCAGCATCAGTCCTTCCAATGAATATTCAGGGTTGATTTCCTTTAGAGTTGGCTATTTTGATCTACTTGCTGTCCAAAGGACTCTCAAGAGTCTTCTCCAGCACCACAGTTCAAAAGCATTAGGAGGAAATTATTAAAATGACATTCCCAGGAGGACCAGGTGACCTTTTGCTGGACAGGTTAGATGCTGCTCCAGTGTGACGTTGAAGGGAGAGCAGACATCCATCTGCCTTATTTCAGAGTTGGATAATTTTTCCTTGAGTCTTTAGTGACATCTGGGGAGAGGTTCCTCTGAATTTCCTGTCATGGATGGGTTCGGGACTCTCGCTGCTATTTAAATATTAAAGGACACGGGCTGACTGTCAAAGGTAATGGATTGAAAATACACATCACCTTCACTCCTTTCCAAAATCCCATTGGAAGACCAGGAAAATGGTTTTTCTTAAGAACTAGAATCCAGAAAGATAAGAAAAAGAAAATACCAAGAATTTTGGAAGCTGGGGAGTAGAAATGTGAATAGTAAGCCATCTTGCAAGTGGAGGGGACAGCTTAAGTTGGGGGAGAGTACAGCACCTTTATAAGTGTTGGGGGGATGTGGGAGGGGCGAAAGACACAGGGGTTGGTGGGAGGTCAGGGAAGCAGTCTGATGCCCTCTCCTCACTCCTCCTCCACTTAGGACAACCAGACCACCCTCCCACTTTCTACTATGACAAAAAAAGGGATTACTGTTTAGAGAGAGTAGAGCCAAGAAAAGGGATTAGGAGAAGGTTTAGGGAGCTGGCTGGAGACTCAGAGCTGTCTTCCCCACTCAGCAAGCTGGCAGCCAATTCCGTACCCACTCAGAGGGGACTGGGAAGTTCTCTGGGGACTGATCAGCCCGAGAAGAAAGATCTAAAGACCTAAGCTCCAGTTGTCCCCACCGAAGCACGCTGATTGTGCCACGATGAGAGGCTCAGCCCCAGCTTCACGCACGTGCCCTGCATGTCCAGGCAGCTCTTCACACCTCTGTCTTGAGTCCAGATGACCGACCCACCTGGCATCCAGGAAGAGCGCTGGCTTTGTAAGACAGAAGAGAAGCAATTTAGAGTCGACCCGACTCTGCACGGGTGGGGGCGGACGGAAGCTGGGGCCCAGCATATATTCCTGGGAGGAAGGTGGGTTTTGCAGTACTATGGCTCAGCGGTGATGAATCTGCCTACAGTGCAGGAACTCCTGAAGACACGGGTTGGATCCCTGGGTTGAGAAGTTCCCCTAGAGAAGAAAATGGCAACTCACTCCAGTATTCTTTGCCTGGGAAATCCAGCGNTCTCCCCTCTCTCTTGACCCTCCCTCCAGGGGCTTCCACTCTAACAGCGTCGTACTGAATCACTGAATCCTCACCACAAGGCAGAGGGAGGTCAAGGTTACTCTGCCCAGGTACTCAGCAGCAGAGCTGGGGTTCCAACCTCAACCCCCAGACGTGCTCTTAATCCCACACCGTTTGCAGAGCACTGGAATGGAATTTAGTTTTTCCCAAGGTTGGCCCTGGCCTGGTTTGGAAGAGGATGAGATTTGAGGTAGTAAACTGAACTGCTCTGCCTAAGAAATGAACAAGAAAAAAGGGATGTCAGCAGGTAGAAGGTAGCTCTTTGTAAAAGAAACAGCGAGAACAAGAGGGTCGCAGGCTGCTCAGGGGGAGAGACTCCCCGTCCTGGATCATGGTAGGGGTTCAGAGTGGCTCCATTAGGCTCCGTTTCAAGTGGTGATTGCACTGTTACACCAGACCTTCAATTGCTGCGATGCACTTTCTGGTCTGGGGTGCTTTGGGGAATGAAAAAACAGGTGACGACATCAGAACATGGGGCAGGGTGGGGAAAGGCCAGTGTTTGCTGCCTCTGAGTCTCAGGGTGGAGAATGGGCATTTGAGAGAAGCAGAAACTCAGAAACAGGAGTACTTGGAGAGTTGTCAGAGTATAGTTTTGGAAAAGGTAAACATAATTCTCATACAAATGGAGAGCAAACACTTGTCAAAGACTTACTTATCTCATTAATGACAGAGCCAGCAGGATGACAAAGGTGTTCTAGGAAAGATACAGAAGGAAAGCATCCCCATGACTGAAAGGATGCTGGGATTTGATTCTACCAAATCAGCAGACATCCTTTAGGGAATGAAGCTACCACCTTTGGGATCATCTTTTATTCCTCTAGACAGAAACGAACGGCTGTTGACCAGTGCTCAGTGTTATCCTCCAAGTTTACTAAGTCTGAGCCACAGTGTTGCTGTTGTTCAATTGCTGAGTCCTGTCTGACTCTTTGTGACCCCACAGACTGCAGCACGCCAGGCCTCCCTGTCCTTCACTATCTTCCGGAGCTTGCTCACACTGATGTCCGTTGAGTTGGTGATGCCATCCAACAGTCTCATCCTCTGTCGCCCCCTTCTCCCCTTGCCCTCAATCTTTCCCAGCTTTGGGATCTTTTCCAATGAGTCAACTCTTCTCATCAGGTGACCAAAGTATTGGAGCTTCAGCATCAGTCCTTCCAATGAATATTCAGGGTTGATTTCCTTTAGAGTTGGCTATTTTGATCTACTTGCTGTCCAAAGGACTCTCAAGAGTCTTCTCCAGCACCACAGTTCAAAAGCATTAGGAGGAAATTATTAAAATGACATTCCCAGGAGGACCAGGTGACCTTTTGCTGGACAGGTTAGATGCTGCTCCAGTGTGACGTTGAAGGGAGAGCAGACATCCATCTGCCTTATTTCAGAGTTGGATAATTTTTCCTTGAGTCTTTAGTGACATCTGGGGAGAGGTTCCTCTGAATTTCCTGTCATGGATGGGTTCGGGACTCTCGCTGCTATTTAAATATTAAAGGACACGGGCTGACTGTCAAAGGTAATGGATTGAAAATACACATCACCTTCACTCCTTTCCAAAATCCCATTGGAAGACCAGGAAAATGGTTTTTCTTAAGAACTAGAATCCAGAAAGATAAGAAAAAGAAAATACCAAGAATTTTGGAAGCTGGGGAGTAGAAATGTGAATAGTAAGCCATCTTGCAAGTGGAGGGGACAGCTTAAGTTGGGGGAGAGTACAGCACCTTTATAAGTGTTGGGGGGATGTGGGAGGGGCGAAAGACACAGGGGTTGGTGGGAGGTCAGGGAAGCAGTCTGATGCCCTCTCCTCACTCCTCCTCCACTTAGGACAACCAGACCACCCTCCCACTTTCTACTATGACAAAAAAAGGGATTACTGTTTAGAGAGAGTAGAGCCAAGAAAAGGGATTAGGAGAAGGTTTAGGGAGCTGGCTGGAGACTCAGAGCTGTCTTCCCCACTCAGCAAGCTGGCAGCCAATTCCGTACCCACTCAGAGGGGACTGGGAAGTTCTCTGGGGACTGATCAGCCCGAGAAGAAAGATCTAAAGACCTAAGCTCCAGTTGTCCCCACCGAAGCACGCTGATTGTGCCACGATGAGAGGCTCAGCCCCAGCTTCACGCACGTGCCCTGCATGTCCAGGCAGCTCTTCACACCTCTGTCTTGAGTCCAGATGACCGACCCACCTGGCATCCAGGAAGAGCGCTGGCTTTGTAAGACAGAAGAGAAGCAATTTAGAGTCGACCCGACTCTGCACGGGTGGGGGCGGACGGAAGCTGGGGCCCAGCATATATTCCTGGGAGGAAGGTGGGTTTTGCAGTACTATGGCTCAGCGGTGATGAATCTGCCTACAGTGCAGGAACTCCTGAAGACACGGGTTGGATCCCTGGGTTGAGAAGTTCCCCTAGAGAAGAAAATGGCAACTCACTCCAGTATTCTTTGCCTGGGAAATCCAGCGGACAGAGGAACCTGGTGAGATACAGTCCTTAGGGATGCAAAGAGTCAGACATGACTGAGCCACTGAACCTGCACACATGTAGTATTCTTGCCAAAGCCTTTAGTGTGGATCTAATCCTGGGGCCACAGGCAAATTCTTGTGTGGATCAGCCTTTAGGAAACTGATGTGGAGACCTCAAAGATGGCAGCGAGAAGGAACGTTGACCTAACTCTAGAACAAAGGAGATGAAGATGGTGTGTCTACCAAATGCCATGGTTGGATCCTGAACTGGAAAAAGTATATATTTGCAAAACATATTTCAGGGATGGTCGGAGAAATCTAAACGTGAGCTCTATGTGAGTAATATATTGAGATTAAGTTGCTTGACAGTCGTGGTAGTGATGTGGGTAGAAACAATGTCTCGAGATTTTGGTACTGTTGATGTTTTCGGTCAGATCATTCTTTGTTGGGGACAGGGGTGCTGACCTGTACATTGTAGGATGTTTAGTAGAATTCCTGGTCTCTACCCCCCAGATTCTAGTAATACTCTCAACTTGTGACAATAGAAACTGTCTCCAGACACTGCAATTTCTCCTGGGAAAGGAGGCGAGGAGAGGGTAAAACTGCCCTTGGTGGAGACCCCTTGGCATGAAGGAGAGACTGTTCTTTTTCTAAGGAGAAAGGTATTAAAGTATTGAGTTGGCCAAAAAGTTCATTTGGTTTTCCATAAGGTGTTATGGGAAAAACCCGAATGAACTTTTTGGCCAACCCAGTACTTGGGGCTGAATTTCACTTCAGCAGTTTATCTTCGAATGGTTTAACAAAACAAATGTATGGTACAGAAAACGTGTGACAAATATTAGCTGGTTAGTCTAGGTGAAGGGTACATGGGAGTTCATTACATAATTTTTTCTTTAAATTTTCCTTGAGGTTTGAAAATTCCGACAGTAAGATAATGTAACACATTTGCAAAGGAGAAGTCATAGAACTTAAAAAAAAAATGGCTAAAAGGTAAAAGTGAGTCTCCTAGGTATGGAGCAGAGATTAAATACAGGGGCTGCCTGAACCTGCCACATAGTAGCCATCTGACTTTGGGCAACTGGGTGACCTCTACAGATCTCCATTTCTTTGTTGGGAGAATGAAGCTCATCATTTCTGTCCTGCCTCCCTCACGAATGGGGAAGGCGGTTGCTGTCTTTAATATGGAACACATTTCTCTGACCCTTAGACTTTGGGTGAATGGGGTTTATGTACATTTCTGATTTGTATTTATTCACTCGTTCATTCATTTGTGAAATATTCGTTGACAATAGTTCAATAAATGAACATGCTTGTCTTAAACAGGAGGGGAAAAAGTAAGAAAATTAGAGATCAGAAGATCCAACATTAGAATAATATTCTAGGAAGAGAGGATAAGCGAAATGGAGGGGCAAGTTATTAAAAATAATTCAAGAACACTTTTTGGAACCAAATTTCCCAATGAAAAGCCCACTAAGTCTTTGGCAATGTGGATAAAAATGGGCCTTGCTAAGGCTTCTCACTGTGGAATTGTCCCCAGTGTTTAGTAAAGTGTCTGAAAGTTTCCAAACGAGGAGAAAGAGGCCACATCGGATGTCTTGAAAGACCAGGGAGGGACACCTTGGGAGAAAACCACCCCAGCCTAGATTCTCTGTCCTGATGAGCCTCTGGTCGAGGTGGAGTGCAGAATAAAGGCATTTTCACATGCAGGGTCTCAAGTGTATCTCGGTATCAGCCACTTTGCAAACACACACTCATGTCACACACACTCTGGGGTCTGCTCCGCAGGTGGCCTTTGGGGCCTGGCTCAGGGTCCCCAGCTGGCGCTGGCCCTTCCTCGGTCATCAGGGTAGGGGACTCCATCCTCTCTCGCATGGGCTCTCGTGTCACTACTGTTGGCCAGACACTGACCACCACACTGGGCTGGGCTCCTGGTCCACTGGGGAGAAGATGCCCAGTGGCACTGGGTACTTCCTCAAGTCTGACACTGGCTCTGAACTCGGCCTGTGTCTCAGGAAGTGTAGATTTCAGAGGGCGTGACCCTGATTCTCCCTCAGACTGTCAGAGTCGCGAGTATGTGAATCAAGAACAGAGAGACTTGTTCAAGAATCCATGCATCTGGAATGTAAGGGTGGCTTGGAAGGGAACAGGCAATGATGTGTTTCTATAAGTAAAGCACATCGTGAAAGGAAGACTTCAGCCTGTGGACGCCAGGAAGGGCTCTCAGGGTTCTGAGCTGCATTTTGAAACTGGGTTGAGGGGGACAGTGCAGGACTTAGGCCAGCAGAGGGGGTGTCTGTGTGAATATGTGCAGACATGAATCAGTACTGGGGAGAGGGCTTACAGGTAGAAGGGTCCCCTGTGAGTTTGAGATTCCTTGCAGCCCTTGGGAACCAGTCAGAGCATATGAGTCTCAGGGGATGGACCCACCTTCCACGCCACCTCCCCACAACTGAGTGAAAGCAGCAGGGTGTTCGGGAAACCCACGGCCAGGCTGGCTCTGACCTTGAGTAGCCACTGCCCACAGGTGTTTGCCACCGGGGCCCTGAGTCTGACCCAGGAGAGAGAAGTGTAGGGGTTCCACTGCGCTCTGCCCCTGGGGGTGTCTCAGAGGTAGGCAGGGTATGGGTGGAGGCTTCTCTCGTAAGTTCTACTGCCTATGCTGCATGTCATGCCACGAGCTCTGTTTGACCGCATGGATTGTGAGCTGGGATGTCTCAGCATTGTATCATCAGGGACTTTTAGGCAGTGATTTTTAGCAAAGTGCACCCCAGAATCTGGAAGGAGATTCACGTCCTTGGACCATCATCAGACTCTGAGCCTTTCTGATCTCACTTCTCCTGTCCACAGAGTGGGGATGACGTCAGCCCCTGGGTTTCACACATGTGGGTGGAACATTGCCCATTGCATTGTGTTTGTAATTCCATTGAGCCTCAGAGAAAGGGTGGGAGGGCATTACTGGAGTTCTTAAGGAAACTGTATATTTGGAAATGGAGGCTCTGGGAGGAGAATGCCTTGCCCAGGGTCTGTAGGGAGCCAGGGTGAACTGAGATGGGTACCCAGGGTGCCCGGTATCCAGGGCTGCATGTCTCCTACATGGGGGTACAGCCCCACTTTCCTTCATTGAGTGTTTTATCCGACAGTCACTTATCAGACGTCCTGAGTGACAGTGTTAGGTTTTGCAATAATTATTCCCGCTTCAGGTCTTTTAGATATCAGAGAAGCTCACCATGGAGAGTAAGGCTGGGGAGGAGGTCTGTCCCCACCCCTAGTGTTTGGGGGCCATGTTGGGTCTCCGTTGCTGCACGTGGGCTTTCTCCCATCGTGGTGCTCAGCCTTCTCACCGTGACGTCTTCTTAGTGTCTCGGCGCGCGGCCCTGGGTGTGGGCTTCAGTAGTCACGCACGCGCGCTCAGCGCTTCTGGCTCGTGGGCTCTAGGGCACGGTCTCAGTAGCTGCGGCGCATGGGCTTAGCTGCTCTGCAGCGCATGGAATCTTCCTGGACCGGGGATCCACCCCCTGCTTAGATCTAATTCCCAGCATTGGCAGGTGGATTCTTAACCACTGGACCACCAGGAAGGTCCCCCCACCTGGACTTCTAAGATGAGGATTGTGAGCTCCATGGATCTGGACAGCCACACAGCACTTTTCTAATGAGAAAAAACACCCTGCACTTAGCTATGTGTGGGCATGTGGTTGAGCATGGCCAATCTCATTTTTTTAAAAGAAATTTCAAACAAGTATAAAATTAGAGACAATAGTATAGTGAGCCCCCCCAACACATATCCATCATCCAGATTCGTGGCCCATTTTATCGCTATCTCCCTACTTGCCCCTTCCCATTATTATTTTGAGGCAAACTCCACATATATAGGATATCACTCATCAGCTATTCAGCATGTATCTCTAAAAGGCTTTTTAATGACATCACCACTATTGCACGCCATTCTTGCATCTGAGAAATGTACTGTTTTTATACTTTATTCAAAGGAGACCTAGCTCTCCACTGCCTCCTTGGGAAAAGAAGGCCCCAGCCCAAAGGCAGAGGGAAACTCGGAAGTTCTTTGCTTTCGTTCTTCCCTGGAAGTGGCTCCTGGAGACAGAACAGTGGGTTCAGGGGCTGTCAGCAATGATTTAGATCCCAGGTAATTTTTACCCCACCTCGATGGCACGCCACTCCAGTACTCTTGCCTGGAAAATCCCATGGACGGAGGAGCCTGGTAGGCTGCAGTCCATGGGGTCGCTAAGAGTGGGACACGACTGAGCGACTTCACTTTCACTTTTCACTTTCATGCATTGGAGAAGGAAATGGCAACCCACTCCAGTATTCTTGCCTGGAGAATCCCAGGAACGGGGGAGCCTGGTGGGCTGCCGTCTATGGGGTCACACCGAGTCGGACACGACTGAAGTGACTTAGCAGCAGCAGCAGCTCCTGAGCCCTCGTGGCTCAAGCGGTAAAGAATCCGCCAGGTGGCGCTAGTGGTAAAGAACCTGCCTGCCCATGCAGGAGACCTACGAGACTCGAGACTCGTTGGATCCCCGGGTGGGGAAGATTCCCCGGAGGAGGGCATGGCAACCCATTCCAGTATTCTTGCCTGGAGAACACCATTTACAGAGAAGCCTGGCAGGCTGTAGTTGATAGGGTCGCAAAGAGTTGGATGTGACTGAAGTGACTTAGCACTCAATACAGGAGACGCAGGTTCAATCCCTAGGGCAGGAAGATGCCCTGGAGTGGGAAATGGCAACCTACTCCAGTTTTCTTGTGCCTGGAGAATCCCATGGACAGAAGAGCCTGACGGGCTGCAGTCTATGGGGTCGCCAAGAGTCAACACAAGAGTTGGGTCCCTCTTGTGAGATTAAATTGGATCATCTTGAAGGATGTGAATCTCTGGTCATGGTTCTGTAAGCCGTTAGTCTCTTGGAAGGTGGCATCAAGTCACAGAGCTGAACTCCATAAACAGAGGACAGGTGTTCTCCCACAGCCAGGGGTACTCCCATAGGTAGGTGCCTGGCAGATGGGCACCGAGCCTGTTGTATCTTTCGCGGAAGGCTCGGACATTCTGGAAAGAAGAGTCCCTTGCAACAATCCCCTGCATCCACCTTCCTTAACCCTCAACATCACCGGCTCTCACCACATTTTCTCATTATGCTCAGTGTTTGAGAGCTCAGCCTGAATTTTAAATTCATGCTCTCAATATACTGCGCTTTAAAAAACAGGACATTTTAACACCGTATTACACAAAGTTAGGGGACCTTTAAGCCTTGGGTCCAATATTTTGCAATTTGCTTGCTTGCCCTATTTTTGTTAATAGACCTTTAATTCTCCTTAAACATTTGCTCCTATCTTTTGCTTTCATTAAATTTTGAAATGCACGTGTGTTTTTGAGTCCTCTGGGTAACAAAATGTCAACAGATTATAGAGTACATTTTTTTCCATGCCTGCTCGCCTGCAGAATTACAACAGTAATCTAAATCTGATTAGAAATGAGGTCATGACCCCCCCAACACTCACCCCAGAACCTCTGATAATAAAATCAGGGAAATGTGAGAAATTAAACCAGTGATTAGGTTCCCTTCAAAACACTTACAACTTTGTGCCAGATTCATTTCTAGGGGTTGGGCTTAGTGGGATGAAGTATCATTAAGTCCTTTATGCCCATCAGTGATCTGAGTGCCTGCAGAGTAAGGTTCATGAAACATGTGATCAAGAGAGAGTTGGGAGATGCTGTTTGACTCCCACTGGGGATGGTTGTAGGTTTTTGTTTGTTTGTTTGTTTGTTTTAAAGAAGGGCTGATAAGAATGTGGAGAAATTGAAACTCTCCTACACAGCTTATGAAGATGTAAAATGGTGCAGCTGCCAAGGGAAATAGTTTGGAGGTCCCTAAATAGGTTAAAAACAAAAGGTCTCTGTTTTCTCCCCCTCTGTGGTCCACCTGCTGCACGCGGCATGCAAGACTCTGGGCTGAAGCTGAAAAGCCCCGGAAGCCCCTTTGCCAGGTGCCAGGCAGGCCCATACCTGTCCAGCTCCTGCTGAGGGGGATGCATGTGCCCTGCAGCTGGGACCTGCAGGCTTTTCCAGGCATGGATTAGCCCAGCACCAGGATCAGCTGCTTAAACCAGCTTTAGTTCCGGTGCCAGCAGAGTGTGGGAGTTCCTGGGACCAAAACCAAGGTCAGTGGTTCTTGACTGCCTCCCAGGGGACATGTGTTGAGGTCTGGAGACATTCTTGGCTGTCACAGCCCCCAGGGGAGGGATTTTTAAGGGCATCCGGTGAGCAGAGGCCAGAGATGGTACCGAACGCTGTGCGATACTCAGGACAGCTGTGAGGTCAGGTGACTTTCTGGTGCAGAAAGTCAGTAGTGCTGGGGCTCAGATCCCTCTGCTAAGCACATCTGTCAGGAGGGCAGCGTTGTTTGGTTGTGGCTCTGCGTGGCCTGGCTGCAGTGCACGGCTCCCCGCTGCTGCACTCGGGCTTTCTCCAGTGGCCGCAAGCGGGGGCTTTTCTTCGTTGAGGTGCACCGGCTTCTCTTTGTGTTGTCTCTTTTGTTGCAGAGCGTGGGCTTCAGTAGTTGGGCTTGGTTCCCCTATGGCATGTGGGTTCTTAGTTCTTACAAGAACTAAGGATTGAATCTGTATCCCCTGCATTGGCAGGTAGATTCTTAACCAATGGACCATCAGGGAAATGCCAGGAGAGCGGGTTTATAATGCTAGGGAAACACCCCAGAGGGGACCACTCCTGCCTGCCACTTGTATCCCACTTGTTATCTCAACAGCCACATAGGCACCTCCCTACTTCATGGAAGACAAGTGAGACCCAGGAGGGATCAGTGACTTGTTCAGGGACCATTAGAAAAGACCCTGGTGCAGGGAAAGATTGAAGGCAGGAGGAGAAGCGGACGACAGAGGATGAGATGGCTGGGTGGCATCGCTCACTCACTGGACATGAGTTTGAGCAAGCTCCGGGAGATGGTGAAGGGCAGGGAAACCTGGCGTGCCGCAGTCCATGGGGTTGCAAAGAGCCGGACGTGACTGAGCGACTGAACCGGAGCGGCAACAGGGAACACACCTGCCCCGTGGCCAGGCTAGGATTTGAACTGAGGTCTGTCTCCCTCCAGGACCTGTTTCTTCAACTGTCCATCAGTAAAACAGGGAGAATAACACATGTCTAGGCCACTTTATGGAGACCAAATGGGTCAGGTATGTTTTATTTAGAAAAACCAACATTACTCACTGCTGCTTGCCTGGGAGCCCTGGGGTATGGTCCTTGCTCACAAGGCACCTAGAAATGTAGTGGGTGAGGGACAGACCTTAAAACAAATTAAATCTACCATGCTGCGGATGAAGAGCTTCAGGGAGAAGGGTGCACCCCAACTGAGGAGGTGCTGCCCGAGCTTAGTAGTCGGCCTGTAGAAGAAAAGCAGGGAAAGGTGTTTCAAGTAGGTGGAACAGCATGTCCAAAGGGATGGGGTTATGACCCAGTGTGGAGCTGTGGCAGGAGCCGAACTCCAAACTGGCTCCAGAGGCCCAGGTGAGAAGCGTGGCTTTAGAGTAAGGGGACCTGGATGCTGTGCAGAAGGGCTGAGACTTCATCCTGAGAGTGAAAGAGGGGCGTGACAGGTCAGGTACATTCTAGGTCAGGCATCCTGGCTGCTGTGTGGAAGAGCGACCTGGGCAGGTGATGGGTCAGGGCATCAGGTTGCTTTACGCTGTGAAGTTGGGCTGAATCAGTGGGGATGGAGGGGTGGGGAGGAGGGGACAGACTAGAGGCAGGAGGTGAACCAGGCAGAACTCCGTGATTGGTTTGCTCTCGAAGAAGAGAGTTCTGGGTTTCTAGCTTGGTGAAGGGGAGTGTTAGGATCCTACCTAAAAGGGAGGATGCAGGAGATTTGGGGGTGGAAGGTCTGAGTGAGTCACGGTGGGACCAGCAGGGGGTTTGTCCAACATGTGGTTGAGTCTGACCTTGGGGCTGTGGGCATGTGTGCGGTCTGACTGCTCTCACTCACATGATCCGTGAGACTCCAAGTTGCGGGAACAACAGCTCACTCTTTTTCACTGCTCTAATTCTGTGACATGACTACATAAGAGATCGGTTGGTCCATCCAGCTCTCAGTTAACATTTAGTTTGTTTGGAGCCATTAGGAGTAATGCTGCAGCGAGCATCCTTCTGTTACCCACTCCAGTCCTTGGATTCTTTCATCAACACAAGTGGGCGAGAGGCCAGAGGAGGAATTCAGGCAAGGCTTTCCCGGGCTCCTACAGCCCCGGGGGCGTGAAAACAAGCAGCCGCTGCCCTTGCTTGTTCCCTGAATGTGGGTCGAGCTGATTCCTAAAGTGGGGTGAGGGACAGGGTGGGCTAAGGGGTGAGGCGGGGGAGGGAGGGAGGCTTAAGATGTGTATAAGAGACAGTTCTCCAGTGGCCGCAAGCGGGGGCTTTTCTTCGTTGAGGTGCACCGGCTTCTCTTTGTGTTGTCTCTTTTGTTGCAGAGCGTGGGCTTCAGTANGGCTAAGGGGTGAGGCGGGGGAGGGAGGGAGGCTTAGGTGACCTGCCCACCTCGCTGCTGCTGTGTGCTGGGGATCACGCCCAGTTTGCTGCTTTTGCTCCTGGAGCCTCAGAAATAGCAGTTGATTTGTGGCCGTTTTTTGGTATCTTCTTTTGAAAATAGGTTTTATTTATTATTTGTTTGTTTTTAAAATTATCTGGCCATGCCCCATGGCATGTGGGCTCTTAGTTCCCCGACCAGGGATCGAACTCATGCCATCTGCATCAAAAGTGCAGAGTCTGAACCACTGGACCACCCTGGAAATCCTATATCTTTTTGTTTATAATTGTCCCAACCGTGCATGTATGCAATTATTACTTTTTTAATGTTATAGTTTCTATGTGTTCTGTTGCTTGAGGAAATGTGTGTTCAGGTACAAGTGCAAACTCGGGTAAAGGATGCCAGGTCCCAGCCTATCTCACTTATCTGTGCTTCTTGGGAGCATGGTCTCTCATTTTTGTTGACTGTTTAGGAGTAGAACTGCTGGGTTATGGGGATGTGCTTGGACATCTGTCACAGACTTGGCCAGTTTTCCCAGGTGTGCCTCTCCTCACTTCCACCAGGACATAGGGGGGACTGGTTCCTTTATGTCCTGACCAACGTCTCTCTTCCGGTGCCTTGTTGTCATTTTAACATGCGCTTCTCTGCAGATGACTGTCTGGGTACCTTCACCTGTGCTTATTGGCTGTTCAGTTATCTTTTCTCCCTGCTGTGATGTGTCTGAGTCTTTTCCAGTTTTCTGTGCCTGCTAGGTCATTTCAGTTGTGCCTGACTCTGTGTGACATTATGGACTATAGTCTGCCAGGCTCCCCTGTCCATGGGATTCTCCAGGCAGGAATACTGGAATGGATTGCCATGCCCTCCTCCAGGGGAATCTTCCTGACCCAGGGACTGAACCCACAACTCTTACATGCCAGGGTCCAGCCCCAGTGGATCCAGGGTAATTCGAAGGTGAGACGGCATCGGCGTCCTAGGAAAAAACTTATTTAATTACAGATACAGAGAAAGATTAGAAATGGATACTGTAGTAGGAAATAATAGTGGAGAAAAAGAGGCTGAATAACTTGGTTTACGTGGGATACCAATACAATTCCAAGACAAGGAATTTGCACCGTCTACATTGGGCCTCTGGCGCCACTTGAATATCGGAAGGTGCCCCTCCTTGGACTCCTTCTTGCGTGGAACTTAAAAGCCGGGGCAAGTAAGTAGACGTGGCGAGCACCCACGCTCCAGATGGGAATTCAGAGAGGAGAGATTTATTTATTTAGAGACACAAAGAGAGATTAAGAAAGAATAGTGTAGTGAAAAAATAAGAGGAGAAAAGAGGCTGTATTCCTTGGTTTATATAGAAAGCCAGTGAAGCCCCAAGACAAGGGACTTGCACTGTTTACGTAGGCTGCAGGCGCCCGCTTGAATAGCCGAGGGCCCCCCACCTTGGGCTCCCTCTCGCATGGGTCTTAGAAGCCCAGGCAAATAAGTAGACACGGCAAGCCTCTATGCTCCAGATGGGAATTCAGCCTGAAACGGGGAGAATAAGAAAAGAAGGACATGGGGGAGCCAAGCGTTGGAGCAAGACCCACAACTCTATTTTCAAAGGCAGCTTATATACCGCAAGTTGTACAAAAAGAAATAATGGAATATGTAGAGTTATGCAGGGGCAGCAGTCCTGACCCTTATTGAGACCAGGCATTTTTTTTTGCATACCTCCCTGTATACAAAAGGTCTCAGGTGATTCATACTATCTTCTGGCCAAGAGGCCTGTTAACATTTTTATGGCTCTTTTCCTAGATAAATGTCTATCAACCAGAACAGCTTATATACCCCAAGTTGTACATAAAGAAATAATGGAATATGCAGAGTTATGCAGGGGCAGCAGTCCTGACCCTCATTGAGACCAGGCTTTCTTTTTGCATACCTTCCCATATACAAAAGGTCTTAGGTGGTTTTACATCATCTTCTGGCCAGGGGGCCTGTTAACATTTTTATGGCTCTTTTCCTAGATAAATGTCTATCAACCAGAAAACTCTTTTTCCCTTGAAGTGTTTTTTCTTTAATCTGCATCACCCTCAAAGTACTAAATAAAGTTACATTCCTGTAGAACAAAGGTGCAGTGGGTTATAACAAAGAAAGTACTTAACTCAAAGACCTAATGTTGCTAATACCAGGTCTACTACCTGTTTTTCTATATACCAACTATATCTAAAAATAAAAGATATGAAAATTTGGCAGCAAGTATTGGCTCAACAAATGAAACCCTTAATCAGTCCTATTCTAATGATTTTGACTCCTCGGAAGCCCCTACATTCCTAGGATGTTTTAAGCTTCCTGTGCCTCCCGTGGTCAGGAGGCCTCAAACAGTCACACGCGCAGCTGTACGAGTCCTGTAGGCAGGCTAGAAAGCCATCAGAGGGGTTTTTGGATTGAAACACTCGTTTTATGTCCGGTAGATTTGTTATCTAAAAGCTCTAAATTAATTTTTTTCCAGGAAAAGGTGGTGGGGAGACAGCCCCCTGTTAATGTCAGAAGAGTAGGTGGAAAGCATAACACAGTAAAGCAGGCAGACTCTGGTTTTGGGGGGGTGGATGCTCAGGAAATTCCAGGGGGAACCCCTGAAGCCTGATCATGTCCTTGCGTTTTGTCAGGCTTCCTTCCTCATGACCTTGTCACAGGTGGGATTCCTCACGCTGGCTCCCGGCAATGGTACCCAAAGGCAACCACACTTTAGCAAGGGAAACTATATTAAAATTATCCTATGATGCAATGTGAACAAAGTATCAATGGAAGGTTGAGCATAATCCTATGATAAGACACAAGAAGTAGCATGTCGTTATCCCAGCAGACACTGAGTGGGAGGTTTCTTGAATGATATGCCTTGAAAGATGAGGTAGCAGTTCACCAAGACAACAGTAATGTAGATGGCAGTGGGAGGGAGGTGGTGACAATTCATTCAGAAGAAACAATATGGAGGAAGGAAGGCATGGAAGTGTGAAAATGCTTGGTATATTTGTTGTTATTTAGTCGCTGAGTCATGACTCTTGTGATCCCATGGAACCTAGCCTGCCAGACTCCTCTGTCCATGGCATTTCCCAGGCAAGAGTACAGGAGTGGGTTGCCATTCCATTCTCCAAGTGATCTTCCTGACCCAGGGATCAAACCTGGGTCTCCCGTATTGCAGAGAGTTTGTTTACCGTTTGAGCCACCTGGGCAACCCATTTAGGGACGAGCAAAACCAAAGTCTGCTGAAACCCAGGCACAACAGGAAAGGCTTGAAATATTTGTCAGGTGGAAAGGTTTCTGGTATTGGATTGGCATTTGCTCAGCCTTGACTTGGAGATGGGAAGGGCACTTGCTTGATAGGATAATGGATTTGTTTGTGGATTTGGGAGTCTGGGGGTACAGCAGGGAACCTAGTTAGTTTGTGGCCTTGCTGTCATGAAGCTTGCCCACCTATATTTGGAAGACTGAATCATGGCCTGTGTTTCTGGCTGATCCCTTGGAAGTAGGATCCAATGAAGGATCTCAGAGGACTTTGTTGATTTCATCTGTACTTTTCTCTGGGACCCAGCCATTCTAATAATGTGGCTTCTGTGAACTTGTCCCAACAGGTGGAGGAAACAAATAAAAAATTACTTTCACTTTGGAATTATTGTTAAAGATAAATATGTTTGTAAGAGGAGCCATCATTTGTAACCTTGAAGTGAAAGTGTTAGTCACTCAGTCGTGTCCAATTCTTTGCTAGTCCATGGACTGTAGCCTTCCAGGCTCCTCTGTCCATGAGGTTCTCCAGGCAGGAATACTGGAGTGGGTTGCCATTCCCTTCTCCAGGGGATCTTCCCAACCCAGAGATCGAACCTGAGTCTCCTGCATTGCAGGCAGATTCTTTACCATTTGAGCCACCAAACATCCCTGCTCAAAATCGTGTCATTGTCCTACAGCCTGAATTATCTTTTTTTAGCAGGTGCCTTTCTATAGCTTGAAATTTTTGCTGTGAAGACTGAAGAAAATCTTTAGCAAGTAGAAGTCACTGTTCTATGCAGTAACATTTCTCATCATGCTTTGCATCTCTCCTCAGACTCAGAGGCACCGACAGAAATAGAACATGCCTCAAGATGGAGCCCTTGAACCACAAAGTTTGGAAGTAAAATCAGTGAATTTGTAAAGTTGTCAGATGCAAGCAAACGTGGAGCAGCAGGGCAATACTGGCTGAAATTCTACTGCAGAAAGCAAAAGCAGTGGAGGAGCTGTGTCTCCCAGTCCCCAAAGCTTTCAGGGGGCCAAGCCAGCCTTAGTTAGTTAGTGCTGGTTGCTCACACATGTCTGAGTCTTTGCAATGCCATGGACTATAGCCTGCCAGGCTCCTCTGTCCATGGAATTCTCCAGGCAAGAATAATGACTGGAGTGAATTGCTGTTTCCTTCTCCAGAGGATCTTCCCGAGCCAAGAAATGAACTCACATCTCTTTCATTGCAGGCATATTCTTTACCATCTGAGCCACGAGAGAAGCCCAGGCAGGCAGGCTTGTGTGGTGATTCTCAGACATGGGCTCCATCAGCTGTATTAAAGGGCTACATCAACAGGATAAATCTTTTATTTGCAGAAACAAATAATAATTTATATATTTTACTAACAAACTATACATTCTCCTCTTCTGAAGCCCATTCGAAATGAAATCACAATTTGGAAACTTTATAGTCTTCTTTGAGCCCTAATAAGCTTTCATTCAAAAACACAAAGGGGACCTCTACTGCAGTAACTTAAGTGAACCAGGTACTCCTCTCAGTGAAGGGTCTTCCTTAAAGAGGAAGGTAACACAGTGTAGGGAGAAAAGAGCTAGGGCCTCAGTATCCACCATGTTTAGGACTGAATCCTGTCTCTGCCTCTTCCTAGCTATGTGCCCTTAAGCCAGGTTCTTAACCTTATTAAAGCCATTCCAGACTCTTAAGGATTAGAAATCACATATTAAAAGGCCTTTGCTTGTGCCTACCAGTAAAGTATCTACTAACCTTTGCTGTCAGAACATCCATCTATGGGCTGTGTTGTCCATGGCATCATGTTTTTATAGTGGTGCTAGTCACACTATAAACATGATGCATATGAAAGCAGGTAAGCCCTAGAGCAGTAGGATATGCCCTTTCCTAATCAACTCACACTGTCCCACCCAGTCATATGGGTAACACTTGGGTAGACACCACATGTCTATTGCACATGTTTGCAAGGCTCTTCCCTGCCCTGAATGTACCTATTCCTTCCAGCCCATAGGAGCCTGATACAGCTGCTTTGGTGAGGGAAGTACAGTGCACAGCTGGTATTACCAGGGCCCACATGGCCCAGGTGAGCAGGTAAGAGTAGGGGTTCCTGGATAGCAGGTTGTGGAGCATCTTTGCCTCATTCCTCACGGGCCTTTTGTGCTCGAGCCAATGGCTTCAAAAGGATCCATGGAACTGCCACTGGGACAACTTTCAGCTGAATGACAGTGCTCCTCCTAGCTTCACCCCCTCACTTCCTGCCCCTCTCCCTCATCCCTACATGGGTCATGGGCTACATAAAGGGTCATGGGCTACACAAAGGGTCATGTGTCACAATTTCTTTGGCCTAGTTGTGTAAGCCTGTTCAACTTGGGATCCATCACATTATCTACGACATACTCTTCTTAGATGATATCATGTGCTCAGTCACTCAGTCATGTCCGACTCTGTGACCTCATGGACTGCAGCCCACCAGGCTCCTCTGTCCATGGGATTCTCCAGGAAAGAATACTGGAGTGGGTTGCCATTCCCTTCTCCAGGAGAGCTTCCTGACCCAGGGATCGAACCCACATCTCTTAGGTCTCCTGCATTAACAGGTGGGTTCTTTACCACTAGCGCCACCTGAGAAGCCCTTTTAGATGCTATCCATACTTGTTAATTACACTTAATAGTACTTTGTACAATTTTAAAATATTGTTACCCCTCCTTTCTTCCTACTTCTCATTTCACTTTTTCCACCTTTCCCCAGAATAACTCTCTTACCTTTTTCCCTTTCATGCAGAGAACACTCCTGCTCTTCCTCATAATCTTTGTCTTCCCTCCTTCTATCTTCTTTTCATATCACATGTCAGTTTCTAACCCCAAGCCCATATTTCTTTTCTTCTCCATATTTCTTCTCCTTTCTTGTTCATTTTCTTTTCCCTTCTCCATGCATTCTTTCTCACTCAGATTTTTATCTTTCAGCTTTATCCCCTCCTCCAAATCCTCACAAGAACTCCCTCCATTTTCTCCTTATTCATTTCATTTCTTCCAGTGGCACTGGAGAAAAAGAGTTCTCGGAAATAGGTCACAGTGAGCTACTGTGAGCCCATTTGCTATAAGCCAGGTCCTGTGACTGTTGATTTCACTTTGAATCCTTAGAATAAAGAATATTGGAGTCCAGAGAAGTCACCATCATGGATCTAGATGTACAGACAGAGGATAAATTGCTCCTGGAGTTGAAGGTAAATTTAAATCTTGCCCTGGTCAAGTTTATGGCTTATTTCTCCTTGAAATTTTGACAAAAAGGACTCATGGAGTGTCTGTAGGGCTGGTTGAATGGTCTTGACTTTTGAGAGGCAAGATCTCCTTTGAAAATTTGCTGGAACATCTGGACCTCCTTCTCAGGAACTTGAAGTTTTACTTGCCATGTTAAGAAGCCCTTAAGATCCATTTGTGGGCTCTTCAGGGACCTTTTGGTTGGAGATGCACTATACAAATTCAAACTCCAAAAGAGGTCTTTCTATTTTGCCAAGCAATTGGCGTGATGAGTTATTGGTTATAAACTGAAGCAGAATTTCTCACTTCAATAACAAAGCTAAAGATTATGGTGGGAATTTTCTAGATTAAGGGGATATTGGTCAGGTTCTGTCTACCCTATGTATTTCCTGCTCTTAGTGAAGACAAGGGGCCTTCACCTTTCAGAGTTTCTCCATTCCTGGCCATTTGGAAGCCTGTATGGTTTAACTGCATAAACTTCCATCTGGGACCTGAGCAGTGAGCAGAATGGAATACTCATCACGACATCTGCTCTCTTCTATAGCTTCCTGCTTTAGTCAGTTTCAGATTAATATCTTTTTTGGGGGGAGGAGTAGAGTTAAGGAGGTCACTTTCTTTGTCCAAACGTTCTGACTCAAGGTGGTTTTTTCCACATGAAAAATAAATGTTGGAGGGAAGAATCCCATTTATCCACTTTGGAAAATAATTTATTCCAGAAGGCTGAACTCTGGGGTACTTTTTATTTAATCTGTATGGTCCCACGAATTATCTTGTGGTTTTATTTTAGTGGCGGTACATATATTTTGCTTGTATCTTTATCATAAAAGTGTTTTCCAAAGAATTAGCTTCCTTCTTCTCTCAGCTCACTAGGTCTTCCAAGTTTATAACCAAAATCAGATTTGTAAGAGCAATTTACTTCTTTCTCTGTTTCACTAGGTGTTGTTTGGAATTATTTTTCCTCAGTGAATTTACTTAACAGGTATTGCCAGCAATTTTTGTGAAATACTGGTTCAAGAGAGGGAGTTAAAGAAAACAACATAAGAGCCTTGCTGGACTTTCCTGATGGTCCAATGGTTAAGAATCTGCCTGCCAATGCAGAGGACATGAGTTCAATCCCTGCTCTAGTAAGATTCTACATGCCTCAAAACAACTAACTAAGCCCATGTGCTACAACTACTGAACCCATGCTCCAGAGCCTGTTCTCCATAACAAGAGAAAGCACTGCAATGACAAGCCTGCTCACCATAATGAAGAGTAGCCCCTGCTTGTTCGAACTAGAGAAAGCCTTTTCACAGCAGCAAAGACCCAGTGCAGCCAAAAATAAATGAACAGGCAATAAATAAATAAATAAATGATTATAAAAGAATGTTTTCTTTTAAAAAAGAGACTTGCTATACCTAGGATGGACGGTACGGACCTAACAGAAGCAGAAGATATTAAGAGGTGGCAAGAATACATGGAAGAGCTATACAAAAGAGATCTTAATGACCCAGATAACCATGATAGTGTGATCACTCACCTAGAGCCAGACATCCTGGAGTGTGAAGTCAAGTGAGCCTTAAGAAACATCACTATGAACAAAGCTAGCAGAGGTGGTGGAATTCCAGCTGAGCTATTTCAAATCCTAAAAGATGATGCTTTTAAAGTGCTGTGCTCAACATGCCAGCAAATTTGGAAAACTTAGCAGTGGCCACAAGATTGGAAAAAGTCTGTTTTCATTCCAATCCCAAAGAAAGACAATGCCAAAGAATGCTCAAACTACTGCCCAGTTGCATTCATTTCACACATTAGCAAAGTAATGCTCAAATTTATCCAAGTGAGGCTTCAACAGTATGTGAACCGAGAACTTTCAGATGTTCAAGCTGGATTTAGAAACTGCAGAGGAACCAGAGATCAAATTGCCAACATCCGTTGGATTGTAGAAAAAGCAAGAGAACTCCAGAAAAATATCTACTTCTGCTTCAGTGACTATGCTAAAGCCTTTGACTGTGTGGATCACAACAAACTGTGGAAAATTCTTAAAGAGATGGGAATACCAGACCACCTTACTTGTCTCCTGGGATATCTATATGCAGATCAAGAAGCAACAGTTAGAACCAGACATGGAACAGTGGACTGGTTTCAAATTAGGAAAAGAGTACATCAAGGCTGTATATTGTCACCCTGCTTATTTAACTTATATGCATAGTACATCATGTGAAATGCTGGGCTGGATGAAGCACAAGTTGGAATCAAGATTGCCGGGAGAAATATCAATAACTTCAGATACACAGGTGACACCACCCTTATGGCAGAAAGTGAAGAAGAACTAAAAAAGCTCTTGGTGAAGGTGAAAAAGAAGAGTGGAAACGCTGGCTTAAAACTCAACATTCAAGAAACTAAGATCATGGCATCTGGTCCCATCACTTCATGGCAAATAGATGGGGAAACAATGGAAACAGTGACAGACTTTATTTTCTTGGGCTCCAAAATCACTGCAGATAGTGACTGCAGCCACGAAATTAGAAGACGCTTGCTCTTTGGAAGAAAAGCTATGACCAACCTATACAGCATATTCAAAAGTAGAGACATTATTTTGCCAACAAAGATCCATGTAGTCAAAGCTACAGTTTTTCCAGTAGTCATGTATAGATGCCCAAAGAAGGTTGAGGGTGGAAGTATTGATGCTTTTGAACTGTGGTGTTGAAGAAGATTCTTGAGAGTCCCTTGGACTGCAAGGAGATCAAACCAGTCAATCCTAAAGGAAATCAACCCTGAATATTAATTGGAAGGACTGATGGTGAAGCTGAAGCTCTAATAATTTGGCCACCTGATGTGAAGACTCAACTCATCATAAAAGACCCTGATGCTGGGAAAGATTGAAGGCAGGAGGAGAAGGGGACTACAGAAGATGAGATGGTTGGATGGCATCACTGATTCAATGGACATGAGTCAGAGTAAACTCCAGATGATAATGAAGGACAAGGAAGCCTGGTGTGCTGCAGTCCATGAGGTCACAAAGAGTCAGACATGACTGTTTGACTGAAGAGTGACAACATACCTAGGATATGTGTGTGTGTGTGTGTATGTTTGTTGTGTATTACTGGGAAGAGGAGAAAGTAACCAAGTCTAGAGATTGATCCCCATGCTGGCAGATAGAGGTCTGATGTGTCCAGTCCTAAAGGACTAGGTAAAACCAAAAAGTTCTGGGAAAGCTCAGTTTTGTAGCTGGAGAAATCCAGAATGTTAGATTGATGGTTACATAGGTAACTCCTGACTTTGTTAGTGGCAGAGATTCTTATTGCTCTCCAATTGGAAATGTAGCAGGANTAGGTAAAACCAAAAAGTTCTGGGAAAGCTCAGTTTTGTAGCTGGAGAAATCCAGAATGTTAGATTGATGGTTACATAGGTAACTCCTGACTTTGTTAGTGGCAGAGATTCTTATTGCTCTCCAATTGGAAATGTAGCAGGACTGCGTGAAGGTCTCCCAGGCTCACACTCAACAGTGCTGAGGTAGGTAGAAGATGAGCATGGCTGATGCCATTAGATACTTTGGAAATACTGGAGGAGGAGGAGCAGGTGTCATGGAAAATTGTAAGTTGCACAGAGCACATTTTCTTAAAATTTGCATGTGATGGATTTTTCATGCTTCCCCAAGAGGAGTGTAATATTCTAGAACTTTTCACAATTGCCTTCAGTTACTGTCATCAAACCAATTATAGTTTTGTCCTTGTAACTGTCATGTCAACATGGCAAGTGTATCAGGTATGCTTAAATCCTGATTGCAAATGCCAGTGTCATATGAATCATTCTGAATATAGAAAATAGTGTGGAGAAAGATATCCATTAACAACAGAACTCTGGGGTTAGAGACTTTTGGAGAAAGTGATTTTCAGAAGATTTCAGACTAACAAACATGCTATCATGTCTTTGGGAGGCTGTTGGTTCTGATGAAATATTTCTTTTTAGAAATTGTTCCAGTGAGTACCTGTCTTTGGGGCAGAAGAAAGGAATAAAGGTAGATCATCTCATTAGGATAATAATGTTAAAAAGGTGCAACATAGTTGGTCCCAAGTTTATGAAGCATTTGATGAAGAGATGGTCTTATTTGAATAGAAGAAATGAAAATGGAAAACTATGGACAAGGAAGGAGAAATGGGAAAACATCATTCAAAATCATTTGGATCTTGCTAAATTGATCAGATATCCCAGTGTAAATCTCTTTTCCAAGACCATCTTTCCCCTAGGATTGTGGGTTAGATTACAATGAAGAATTCTGATTTAAATTCTCACCAGGGACTCCAAGCGTTCCTGACTCTTCTCTTCTTCAATTTGTACCATGTCTTCTCATATAAATGTGTTTTTCTATCTACAGAGTAAGAAATATCAAAAGATCAAGTGTTGCCACTTTTCTTCAATGTCTAGAAAACTCAAGTTTACTAGAAACAGCAATGGAATAGCAAAGATCCTCCTTCTCTTTCCCTCTTCATCCAATCAGTTTCTCTATTACTTTCCCCTTGGAAACAAGAATCCCCAATGGAGACCCCAGAGGACAGCTCTCAGCAGAACACCTCACCATTCACTCTTACCTTCAGAATTTCCCACCATGAACAGCAGCCCTCTCCCCCTACTTTTTCCTGTCAGCAACAATGTGTAGACCTATTAATAGCATTTTCCACATTTTTTTTTTGTATTAGGGATGATAGCTAGAGTGAGCATATAAGCGAGTGTCCAAATCGGAACAAGTGTATTTTTTTTTTAACCTAGACACTAGGAAAACTTTGAAGTTTTATTTGACATAACTGTACATTCACATGCAATTGTAAGACATAATACAAAGAGATTCCTGGAGAAGCCGCAGCATGGGGATGCTCTAGACTGAGTATTGTCCTAGTGTCTTTCTATCTCCTCCTTCTGCAGTGGCAGCAGCAGCACTTGGCAGCAACACTTTGAAACTGCATCCTTGGAAAGCCCTCCAGGGTGAGACAGGGGCTCAGTGCTCCAAGGGGCTGCCCCTCCAAGAGCTGAGGCAGTGAGAAGATGTGTGTGCACCTGTCTGCACAGGGAAGCAGTAGGGATGGAGCTGGCATCACCTCCTGATCATCCTTCCAGGGAAATCAGGAAAACAAGAACAAGTCAGAGTTTACCAATCACTGGGATTCGAACTGAAAGACTATTCACCAGGCTACTACTTCATTCCTGGAAACTACACTGCAACTGTCTACATTAAGAAAAATATACATCTGAAAAAAGAAAACAAAGAACAAAATACTCTAGAGTTCTTAAAGAATATAAAACAACTAAAATCAAATAGCATTACTTTTTTATGTATAAGATAAGGACTAATGATTTTAGGAGCTCTACTACCACCAAAGCCTCCAATGACTGCACAGAACTTGGCAAGCCTGTGTGTGCACCACGCTGCCCATGCCAAAGCCTCCTAGGGAATCAGCCTTGGATGCCCCAGTCTGAGATGGGAAGCCACCAGTGGTGGCAGGGGCTGAGTGCTAAAGTGTGGGGTTAGGAGAGTGGATCCAAGGAGAGGAATGCTGTTGGCTGCACAGAGACATCCTGAAAGGATGGGAATGAGGGGCTCCATAGCCAGGAATGCTCCTAGAGGAAGCATGGTCTGCCTTGGAAATCAGGTGCCATTGTTGAGTGGCACCCAAGCGGCAGGGCTGTCATTGAAACTCACTTCCCCACCGGCTGATGCCTCTGCGGGCACAGGGAGGGACTTTCACCAGAATAAGCTCTTCCCAGTCTGTTGAAATTTCCTGTTCCTCTCCATTGCCATAGGCAATTCACACACACACTAGATGTGGCTGCCTTATCCCTCCCTTGCCTGATCAAATAAGTGTCCCGATTAGCCTGAGTCTCCCAGTCAGCTGCTGCTTTTGCCCCTTCTCACTTGGGCAGGGAACAGACACCTGAAGGTGGCTCAAACACAGAGGTGGGGACAAAACCACAGCTGAACCCCAGGGGCTGTACAATTAAGGAAAAGAAATGAAAATCTCTTCCTGCAGCTGCACAAGCCACGGACTAAATCACTGTGATCAGCTTGGTAAACCCTGCATCTGTGGAATAGACAGTGAGCACTCCCACAATGGGCAGATCATCAAACAGAAAATTAATAAGGAAAATTAATGAATCCTTAAATGACACATTAGACCAGATAGACTTAATTGGTATTTATATGACATTCCACCCAAAAGCAGCAAACTACACTTTCTTTTCAAGTGCACACAGAACATTCTCCAGAATAGATCACATCTTGGGTCACAAATCAAACCTCTGTAAATTTAGGAAAACTGAAATTATGTCAAGCATCTTTTCTGACCACAATGCTATGAGATTACAGGAAAAAGCTGTAAAAAATACAAGCACATGGAGGCTAAAATGCTACTAAATAGACAATAGATCACTGAAGAAATCAAAGAGAAAAATTAGAAAAAAAAAGAAACAAATGACAATGAAAACAAAATGACCCAAAACCTATGGGATGAAGCAAAAACATTTTCAAGAGGAAAGTTTATGGCAATACAACCCCACCTCAAGAAATAAGAAAAACCTAAAATAAACAACCTACCATTATACCTAAATCAGCTAGAGAAAGAAGAACAAACAAAAACCAAAGTTATTAGAAGGTAAGAAATCTTAAAGATCAGAGAGGAAATAAATGAAACAGAAATGAAAACAATGGCAAAGATCAAAAAAAAAAAAAAAAACCTAAAACCTGGTTCTTTGAAAAGACAAACAAAATTGATAAACTTTTATCCAGACTCATAAAAAAAAGGGAGAGAATTCAAGTCAATAAAATTATAAATGAAAAAAGAGAAGCTACAACTGACAGTGCAAACATACAATGAATCATAAAAGACTACTACAAACAACTACATGCCAATAAAATTGGCAGCCTGGAAGAATTGGTCAAATTTGTAGAAATGTACAACCTTCTAAGACTGAACCAGAAAGAAATAGAAAATATCAACAGGCCAATCAAAAGTAATGAAATCATAACCGTGATTTAAAATCTGTCAGTAAACAAAAGCCCAGGACCAGATTGCTTCGCAGATTAAGTCTATCAAACTTTTAGAGAAAAGCTAACAACTATCCTTCTTAAAGTCTTCCCAAAAATTGCAGAGGGATGAATACTTGCAAGCTCAATCTACAAGGCCACAATCACCTTGATACCAAAACTAGATAAAGATACCACAAAAAAGAAAATTACAAGCCAATATTACTGATGATCATGGACACAAAATCCTCAACACAAACAGGATCCAACAACACATTAAAAGGATCATGTACCATAATCAAGTGGGACTTATCCCAGGGATTACAAAGATTCTTCAATATCTGTAAATCAATCTTATACAAATTGAAGAATAAAAACCATATGATCATTTCAATAGATGCAGAAAAAGCTTTTGACAAAATTATACACCCATTTATTATAACAAAATCACCAGAAAGTAGACATAACAAGAACATAACTCAGCCTGATAAAGGTGGTATACAACAAACCCACAGCAAATATCATTCTCAATGGTAAAAAACTGAAAGCATTTTCTCTAAGATCAGGAACAAAACACGGGTGCCCTCTCTCACCACCATTATTCAACAGTTTTGGAAGTCTTAGCAATGATAATCAGAGAAGAATATGAAATAAAAAGGGACCAAATTGGGGGAAAAAGAAAAAAAAGGTGAAACTGTCACTGTTGGCAGATAACATACTATACAAGAAAATCTGAAAGATGCCACTAGAAAAGTATTAGAGCTAATCACTGAATTTGGCAAAGTTGCAGGATACAAAATTAATTCACAGAAATCTCTTGCATTCTTATATAGTAACAACGAAAAATAAGAAAATGAAATTAAGGAAACAATGCCATTTACCATTGCAATGAAAAGAATATGATACCTAGGAATAAACCCCCCTAAAGAAACAAAAGTCCTCTACTCAGAAAACATAACATACTGATTAAAGAAATCAAAGACAACACAAGCAGATGGAGACATATACTATTTTCTTGAATTGGAAGAATCGATGTTGTGAAAATGATTGTACTACTCAAAGTAATGTACAGATAGAGTGCAGTTCAGTTCAGTTCAGTCGCTCAGTTGTGTCCAACTCTTTGCGACCCCATGAATCGCAGTACGACAGGCCTCCCTGTCCATCACCAATTCCCAGAGTTCACTCAGATTCATGTCCATCGAGTCCGTGAGGCCATCCAGCCATCTCATCCTCTGTCGTCCCCTTCTCCTCCTGCCCCCAATCCCTCCCAGCATCAGAGTCTTCCAATGAGTCAACTCTTCACACGAGGTGGCCAAAGTACTGGAGTTTCAGCTTTAGCATCATTCTTTCCAAAGAAATCCCAGGGCTGATCTGCTTCAGAATGGACTGGTTGGATCTCCTTGCAGTCCAAGGGCCTCTCAAGTCTTCTCCAACAACACAGTTCAAAAGCATCA
>SJYX01005718.1:105290-181768 GCA_006410675.1 Oreotragus oreotragus
TGGGATTCTCCAGGCAAGAATACTGGAGTGGGTTGCCATGCCCTCCTCCAGGGGATCTTCCCAACGCAGGGACTGAATTCATGTCTGTTATTTCTCTTTCATTGGCAGGTGGGTTCTTTACCACTAGCACTACCTGGGAAGCCTGGACAAATGATGTACCTAAGACTAACTTCATTTGCAAAAACTTCATTTGCAGAAATTGTGGAGGGTAACTATTACCTGACCTAGCTATTAAGGACCGCTTTGCTAACACTTTTTATTTGTGAACTAAAATTTCACGAGTGTCTAGCATTTGAGGGCCCTACTTCAGGATTCTGTAAGAAGTCTGGACCCCACTCAACAGCTGGTGACACTGCCCAGTTCTGGCTACACATGTATCCACAGAGTTGGAACCTCCTTGACTTGGAGGAAGTTTGCTTCACAGGTGCCCCTTCGGTTTATTGTCTTGAGATACTCTTAGTTTTTAATTGCTGCTGTTCTTGCTTTTCATTTACAAGCAAATCCCTGTTAGCTGGGCTTCACTGCCAGTTTAGTTTGGTGTGGGTTGGTTGCATCACAGCACAAAGTTTGCCACACCTACGTATTTTGGCTCGTTATCTGCCAGTAGTTAGACTGAAATCTGTATATATTTTCATTTGACTAAATCACACCCCACTTCTCCCATCATCCCCCCCTTAAACTGACTAAGGAGTGACGCTTCGTATCCATCATGAAATTCTTTGTCCCCCGAGAAGTGGGGACAGATGAGGCTGGGTGAACCCCATATGCTCCCATTCCTCCTTCATGGACCATAGTGTAAAAAGAAATAGTGAAAGATGAGAGTGTAGAGAAAAAAGAACCTTCCTACACTGTTGGTGGGGATGTAAACTGGTGCAACCAACATGGAGAAAAAATACTAAAACTAGAGTTAGCAGAAGATCCTGCAATCCCATACCCGAGCATATATCCAGATAAAACTATAATTTGAAGAGATACATGCATCCTAATGTCCATAGCAGCACTATCTACAATAGCCAAGACATGGAACCAGCCTGAACAGCCACTGACAGATGAACTGGATAAAGATGCGGCGTATACACACACGGAATATTAGCCGTAAAGAAGAATGAAGTGATGCCACCTGCAGCATCATGGATGGACCTAGGGATTATCGTACCAAGTGAAGTCAGTCAGACAAATACCGTACAATATCACTGATATGGGGAATCTGAAATGTAATGCACATGACCTTATTTACAAAACAAATAGAAAACAAACTTATGGTTACCAAAGGGGCTAGCAGGCATGGGGGAGAGAGATAAACTAGGAGTTTGGGATTAACACATCCGCACATACATACCACCATATATTAATATAAATAGGTAAGTAACAAGGTTTTATTGTGTAGCACAGGCAACTTTACTCAGTATCTTGTGGTAGTGAAAGTACTATATGAAATGTAAATAAGTTCATGTGTATTGTTTTTTAGATTCCACATACAAGTGATATTATGTGGTATTTGTCTCTTTCTGACTGACTTCACTTAATATGATCATCCCCGGGTCCATCCATGTTGCTGCAAATGGCATTATTTCATTCTTTTTTAGGGCTAATATTCCATGTGTAATAACCCACAATGGGAAAGAATCTGAAAAAGGTTGTGTATGTACAACTGAGTCACTTTGCTGAACACTTGAAACTAATACAGCATTGTAAATTAACTGTCCATCAGTTTTAAAAAGCGAAAGATGGGGGAACTCATGCTCAGAGAAAGACCAGGGTGCAGGAATCCCAAGGAGGGAATGGAGACCAGACCTAGGGAGGTGACTTCCTGCATCGCCACACAGCTCAACGCCATGTTCAAAAGCACACCCACAGCTCCTCTAAGAGTCAGTTTACATCTAGCACAGCTGTAGTGCTTTCTCTGCAATGGGACAAGATTCACGCGTTTGACTTAGTGTTCTGTTTCTTCATCTGTCTTCTCTGTTCTTGACTGTATCTCTCTTTGAGGGTCAGAATTGTGTTTTCTATGTGTACAGCAGTCTGCTGAGCTGTGATGTTAACAGATCTAGTGGGGGCACTTGAAGGGCTTCCTGAATCTCTGTCACAGCCTCTGCTCATGATGGCCCACCTCCCCGCCACCCATACACCCTATTTCTATCAAAATATAGATAAGAATTGGAGTCTTCCTGTAGCATGGAGGGTTATAGGGCACCGTCTCCGTACTGGGCTCTTTGCTGCCCCAGGGATCCTAACAGAGACAAGCCGCTGGTTCCTGCCTTCAAGATGTTAATAGCATTTTCTCATTGTCTGGTAGGTAGAAAGTATAATTTTCTTCTTATCGCTCTAAGTTTTGACTGCTTATAAGGTTTGTATAGAGAAGCATCAGGGGAAAGGAGAAGTTCTCTGCCATTTTTGCCATAGTAATACACACCAGAGGTTCCCTGGTTGTTGCCCTGAGGTTGGAGGATGGTGTGAAACCTACCACAGTGGATAATCTGAAATTTGCATTTAGAGTGCAGAGGTGTCTGTTCTGAGTCCCCTGGAAAATTAGCCTCCCTCTGTGCCTAGCTCTTTCTGCTCCTGCCTGGTTCTCCCGGCTGTGATATTGGAAGGAGTCCCTGAGTCACCATGTGGAGTGACCATCTGACGAGGGGTCACAGCCTGGAGATATGTGGGTGTCTGTCTGTGATGAGCAGAGTACTGTTCTGTCTCCTTAACTCTCAGTCCAGGGCCGTTTCCCCCATTGTTGAAGGAAGAAAGACCTTTTGCCTGAGAGTTGTTGCTTTGTCATCCTGTGGGGGTTGTCTGTGCTCAAGAGGGATTTAAACGGACAAAGGAAGGGGTGCGCATGAGTAAAGATGTAGAGGTCAGCCTGGCCAGACATTGTGTGTAGGACAGTGATCAGGACTGGGGTCACCCACGACCCCGAGGGAATGGCTGGCAAGATTGGAATTGTTATGTTTTTGTTTAGTCACTAAATCACGTCTAACTCTTTTGTGAGCCATGGAATGTAGCCTGTTATGCTCCTCTGCCTGTGGGATTTCCCAGGCAAGAATACTGGAGTGGATTGCCATTTCATTGTGCAGGGGATCTTCCCGACCCAGAGATCGAACCCGCGTCTCCTGCCTTTTCAGGCCGATTCTTTACCGCTGAGCCACCAGGGAAGCCCTGGAATTGTTATCCAGGGCAACAAATTTTGGAAGGAATGAGGGGTGTTTCTGAAAGTTGTGTTTGTGAGTATCTAAGTTGCAAATTGGGATTTGTAAAACCTAGAGAGCAAGCCTACCTGGTAGTGAGGCTTTTCTGACCTATGTTTTTTTTCACCCTAAAAATAAAAGTAAATGGCTTATGGCTGTTTAGGACTCATAATGTTACTGGACTTAGGTTCGGCCACTTTACACTGAAAAGCCAATAGTTCAAGAGGCAGGTGTCAATAGATAGGAAAGTTGCTTTAATCAGAAAAGCCAATAATCTGGGAAGAAGGTCCTGAGACCAGCTCCCAAGATTCTGCTGAGCTGTGATAGCTTTTCAAGGGAAAATGGAGGCAAAAATCTCAGGGAATTATTGAGGCAGGAAGTTGGGTTCTGGATCATTCTCCACTGAGTGCAGGCTGGCTGGGTCTGTCTTCAGATGTTACCTTTCCTGCGTAATCTGCCTGCAAGATTGTTTATGGGGCTGATGGAGGTAGAGAGCTAGTCATTCCCTTCCTGCTTCATTCTTCATTCTTCTTTTTATCTAGGAAAAGAATCAGCAGGTTAGGCAAGGCGTGGTGTGCATTCAGGAAAACATAAGTCAGGAGTTCGTTCCAATTGCTTAGTGATCTCATTCCTATAATTAGGTTTTTAAGGTTAGAAGGGGACAGAAATGGGTCAGCAGGAAAGTGGCAAAAGAGCTGCTTTCAATTTTCCACTGTCAGACATCATTCCATTGCTATGGGATCAGGGGCAAAGGTCTGTCTTCTGTAACTCCTTCTTGCTGACATAGGGCACCATATTCTCAGAGTGGAAGATGTCAACGTGGGTAGCATCTCTTTGCTGACACTTTTAGTTGCCTGCTTGCATATATGGGCAGAGCAAGCTACAATTATCTTTGATGCCCATAAAAATATAGTATTATTATGAGCAATGATGTTAATCCTTAACATCATTGACTCCAGTTCTTAGAACTGAGCTAGCCATAGACATGGGGTTGCAAAGAGTTGGACACGACTGAGCAACTAGCCCTTGAGACGCAGTACAGCTCAAGGTTGGGCTTCCCTGATGGCTCAGAGGTTAAAGCGTCTGCCTCCAATGTGGGAGACCCGGGTTCGATCCCTGGGTTGGGAAGATCCCCTGGAGAAGGAAATGGTAACCCACTCCAGTACTCTTGCCTGGAGAATCCCATGGATGGAGAAGCCTGGTAGGTTACAGTCCATGGGGTCGCAAAGAGTCGGACATGACTGAGCGACTTCACCCACCCACTCACCCACAGCTCAAGGTGGAATACCTTATGTCGTGGCCGCAGGCTGGTCATCATGCAGTTAGCTTTTTCCCTCTGGTGACAGTTACAGTGTCTGTACAGTAACCCAGGAATGTGTATCAGAGACTGAAAGAGAATGTGGCTCTCTCGTCCTAATCCTTAGCTGCTCAAGCCTGCTCTTTTGTGACTGTGGGAGTCCTGGGAGGCTTCAGCTTTTCTATAAACAAGAGGCAGAGAACTTAGCGGGGTTTTTGTACTTGACATCAGGGAAAGGTACTACAAGGTTCTGCTCAGTTTCAATATAATATGTAGGATTCGATATATACACTATTGATACTGTGTATAAATAGATAACTAATGAGAAGCTAGCTCAGGAAACTCTGCTCAATGCTCTGTGGTGACTTAAATGGGAAGGAAATCCAAAATAAGAGGGGATGTACATATAACTGATTCACTTTGTTATCCAGTAGAAACTAACACAGCATGATAAAGCAACTATATTCCAATAAAAATTAATTTTAAAGAATTTAAAAAACAGACTATGTAGGATTTGGCTCCAGAGTTGTCTGGAACAGAAACCTTAATGGAGGCCACAGGGAACCCAACCTGATTTCTCCTTTTTGAAAACAAGCCAAGCACCCAAAATAAAGGCCCAGCAGGGCTGAACCCTGAGCTCAGGCTGTGAGCACAGCTGTCATAGCGCCTCCACCGGGCCCTGGCTCACGGCTGAGCCTCGGGAAGGATGGGCTCTTGCTGTTACCCCTTCAGTCCACACACCCTCTGCATAGGCCTGTTTTCTAATTGCCCTGGGTGTTTATGTGCTTAAGTTGGCAGAAACATGCAAGTGGGCCACTTGGGGGAGGGGTAAATTGTCATCAGAAACCACTGGGCAACAGAAAGGCGGGTCAGTGCCACCCTGGGGGTGGCCTTGTCCCTAGGGCAGCGGGGGCCACCGAGGGCCTCTGAAAAACAGCCTGGCACAACCACGGCAGGGCTGAGAAGAGGTGAGCCTGGCAGGGGGCATCGTCTAGAGGATCAGGGAGCTGGGCATGTGAGAGCCGTTTTGGAGGAAGAACTGGTGGGCTTGTTTAAAGATAGGAGGGGAGGGACGGGAAAGGACATGAAAGGGGTGAGCCCCCAAAGCCTGGTTTTACTGACATCTCCTCCTCTTCCTTGAAGCTCTCCATGCCCTAAGAAAAAGCCTGGGGACTTTCTTGGTGGTCCAATGGCCAAGACTCCCTGCTCGCAAGGCAGGGGGTGTGGGTTCAACCCCTGGTCAGAGAATTAGATCCCACATGCTGCAACTAAGGCTTCACGTTCAGTTCAGTTCAGTTGCTTAGTCGTGTCCAGCTAGTTGTGACCCCACGGACTGCAACATGCCAGGCTTCCCTGTCCATCACCAACTCCCAGAGCTTGCTCAGACTCATGTCCATCGACTCAGTGGTGCCATCCAACTAACTCATCCTCTGTCGTCCCCTTCTCCTCCTGCCCTCAATCTTTCCCAGCATCAGGGTCTTTTCCAATGAGTCAGTTCTTCTCATCAGGCAGCCAAAGTATTGGAGCTTCAGCATCAGTCCTTCCATTGAATAGTCAGGACTGATTTCCTTCAGAATGGACTGGTTGGATCTCCTTGCAGTCCAAGGGACTCTCAAGAGTCTTCTCCAACACCACAATTCAAAAGCATCAATTCTTCAGCACACAGCTTTCGTTATGGTCCAAATCTCACATCCATATATACTGCAACTAAAGATTTCACATGCCACAGTGAAGACCCAGAGTAGCTAAATGAGTAAATAAAAAGAAAGAAAAGTGCTTTGCTTCTTCCCAGGACCCTGACCAGCCAAGGTCTTCTCATTTGGTTCCCTCACACTTGTCCCATCTAATGGGCCCAAACAGAGCCTTTCTGACCCTCACGATGCGGGGAGGGGAATTTCTATGGCTGTTCAGGCATAAATTACCACCAAGAGGGTGGGCTACCTTGGATGGAGTTACCACATGAGGGAGCCTTGTCTTCCTGTGGGGTGGCTCGTCACCACCCAACACCTGCTGCTGTCCCATCCTGGGATCCTCCTGGCCCAGGGCCAGCCAGACTGAGGGAGCCTGGCTGCAGACTTGGCAACCATCCAGCACCTGAGGATGATCACTGAACTCCTGGAGGGGGATTCCAGCAAGATTTAGGATCTTAATTAACAACTGTAACAACCTAATTCTGCTCAGCCTGGTTAGATGACATTTAAAAGCCAGTACTCTCCTAAACTGCCTGCTGAGAGCCCTGCTAATTTGTTCAGGCCTCAGTTGATGGTAAAATGCATTCTCAGGAAGATACAGTTATCTAGACTCGGGTTCTCGAAAGATAGCATGTTGTTAATTTCACGTTCACTGACTTAAACTCGTCACTCCATGGGGTCTAAATTATGATAAACTTGCTTACACAGTTCAATCTCACCTCAACTGTGGCACCTACTAGATAGGGATAAAGCTTTCCCATTTGGCCGGATGAATCCAAACAGTTCCGATTAGTGGCAGTTGGATCTGAGGTTTCTTTTTTCCTAGAAGGGGCAGGACAAATATATCTAAAGGAAATTAGGAAAAGGCAGTTGAATTTTTATGAAACGTGGCTAGAAAATAACGTGATATGCCAGTTACTTTTCATATGCAAGGTGTTACCTGAGGAAGAAATCAATATTTCCTAGTGTGGACTTTTAAATGTTGCCTCATATTTGGACTGAAAGCCATGTTATTGCCTCATCGGAGCGGTTATGGAATTTTGAAGCATCTTCAGTTACTTCTTCTGCTTTCGCTATCCTTTGGTGAGATATTGGAGCTGCAGCTCAGCTGGCTGCCAAGGCTTTGCTCTACAATTCAAGTGAGCCAGGCCCTGGCCCTCTGGTCCCTCCAGCACGTTCTTCTAATGAGCGTTTCCATCACACTGGTTAATTAAGACAACTGTAGCAAAATTTAATAATTGCAAAGGTATTAGGCTGGCCAAAAAGTTCATTTGAGTTTCAGTTACAGCTTACAGGAAAACCCAATTGAATTTTTTTTTTTTTGTATTTATTTATTTTTTTACACGAACTCCCAAACATGAATCCCCCTCCCACCTCCCACCCCACATCATCCTCCAGATCATCCCCATACACCAGCCCCAAGCATCCTGCATCCTGCATTGAACATAGACTGGCAATTCATTTCTTACATGATAGTATACATATTTCAATGCTATTCTCCCAAATCATCCCTCCCTCTCCCTCTCCTTCTCCCTCAGAGTCCATAAGTCCGCTCTACACATCTGTATCTCTTTTAATATAAATTTATTTATTTTAACCAAGTGAACTTTTTAGCTAGCCCAATGCTTATACTTGAAAGTGGCCTAAAGAAAGCTTTGCAGAGAAGGAGAATTTGCCTTGAGCTTTAAAGGTTGAAGGTAGGAGTGGGGGAGGTGAGGCACAATTTCAAATCAAGTCACCAGTATGTTGGAACCGGTGGTGTTCTGTTAATGATCTGTATTTGATCAACTGGAAAAGATCAGAAGTTGTGGGTTCAGAACTTGAGGGAAAGCACACTCAGCCACCTGGAGGCAGGTAAACAGGGGAGAGAAGGCCAGAGGGCCTGGCTAGGAAGCTCCAGCCACAGTTGTCTCCTTTGGACAATGGGGAGCCTTGAGCCTCAGGTCATTAGGAGTGCCTCTTCCTCCCCGCTTCTTGGGGAAGTATTGGATGGCATACATAGCTCGACACGTAATCATCTAAGATGAGAGACCATGTCATCATGAGCTGCAGTGATGTGGCTCTGACTGCCCTGAAAGCACCCTGAGAACCTGGGCCTCCTCTTATTTTTGCCTTGTCTTGTTTATTTCTGTGGGGTTTGGNATCATCTAAGATGAGAGACCATGTCATCATGAGCTGCAGTGATGTGGCTCTGACTGCCCTGAAAGCACCCTGAGAACCTGGGCCTCCTCTTATTTTTGCCTTGTCTTGTTTATTTCTGTGGGCTTTGGTGCTTCGGGGGAGGAGCCTACTCCCACTTGTAAATACAAGTGTTTTTGTTGACATCCTTGATGCCTGGTGTAAACAAGTGTGTTTGAGGAGCTGTTGGCTAAAGGAAAGAAAGAAATCTCAAGTCTCATCTGTCTTTCTGCCCAGTGCCTGCTTGAAAGGAGAAAGTGGGAAATGAGAGTGAAAGCCCAGGTGGAAATGACTGTTTTGAAAGCGTCTCCACTCACACAGGTGTCCATCTGTTCTTGATTTCTCGCAGCAGAGCAGGGGAAACAATGCAAAGACCCCAGCCTGATCACTTGGTCTCGTAACAGAGTCAGAAATCACCTGCCTCTTGGAGTTGAGTTAACCAGCAATGCTCGCTGGTTAAAATCACCAAAAATCTATTGTGTGCCTGGTGCTGTGTAGAAAATGGGCAGCATCAGAGGAAAAACACAGAGTGTACTCAAGGAACTTGTGCTCATGGTCTGGGGGTAGATCACTGTGTACAGCTATGCAGGCTGCACAACGCTAGGGGGCGCCATTCAAGTCAGACATATTGTTGACTTGTCACTTAATTATGAGATTATTCCAATAGATAGAAGCAAAATATGTGGAGGAAGGGACACTTTTCGCCCTAATTCTAGTGCCTTATGGGCTAATATAGTCTGAATGTGGAGGCAGACAGAAAAACAGTTGCAGGACACCACGCCAGTGGCCAGAGGGGACATGTGTGCAAAAGACAGACTTGGTAGAACCCTCCATATACCTGAGAGAGCAGTGGAAGGCTTTGCAAAGGCAGTCCTTTGGAATACCATCTCCCTGAGCAGAGAGGCAGTGTCATATAGTGGGAAAGACATTAGGTTCAACACCCAGATTCCTGGGTTCAAATCTCAGATGTGCCCCTTACTGTATGACCTTGGACAAGTTACCTAGCCTCTCTGTGCTTTTCCTGAGTTGCTACTAATTCTGCAGTAATCCTCAGGACTTGTGTCTTTCTAGCCAGGCTTAGAAATGAACGATAGAGCAGAGTGGGGGTGCAGACAGGGAGGCATCTCGGTCCTGCCCCTAAGGACTAATACACTCACATCCCTCCCCACAAAACGCTCCTGCCCTTTCGTAGGGTACAGGCCTGACAAAAGCCAAATTCACCCAGTAATAGCAAAACTCATTCTGTTTTTCCTCTAAGCACCAATACTCACAAAAGTAAGAGAAATATGGGTTAAACACATTCAAATCTCCAAGGTCCATTGCCCAGTTTCCTTGATGATGGGCTATATTGGTTCCCTAGCATTTAAGCACTTGGTAGTTGCTATGGTCCTCAGATAATGTTTATCAACTCATACTCTTGTTTCAAGGTACAAGGGCAAAGCTGAACAAGATTAATGTTCGCTGGGATAAGTAAACCTTATGTCAAAAGCAGGACATAAAACTGGTTACCCTGGCTTCTAAAAATATCCCTGTGGGGCAGGCAGGATTATTGAATGCTAAGGGTGCTCACAACTTAATTTAGTGTGTGCACTTAGAGTGCGTCGTGTCCAACTCCTTGCAACCCTTTGGACTGGAGCCCACCCGGTTCCTCTGTCCATGGGATTTTTCAGGCAAGAAATACGGGAATGGGTTGCTATTTCCTTCTCCAGGGGATCTTCCCAATCCAGGGATCAAACCCACGTCTCTTGTGTCTCCTGCATTGTAGGCAGGTTCTTTATCCAATGAGTCACTGGGGGAGTATTTGGTATGGTTACCCACTAAATTGGGATGGTCCTAAAGCTACATATTGATAGCAGAAACTTCCTGGGTACATCTCCTTGAGCACAGCCATGAAGGGCATCCCAGCTCCTTTACATCACCTAAGTGTGATCCACAGATCATGAACAAAACCCCCAACTCTAGATCATAGAGGTGGTTGCTTCAAGACTGAGAGCATATGTTAGGAAAATCAGAAAATATTATTCCTTTGAATGTTAAGATAACAACCACAACAGTCACTGAGAAATCCCCAAATCTCAGTAGCTTTACCCAGTAGTACTTAATTTTTCATTTGCTCAGCAATTCAGTGTGAGCATTTGGCAGGGAGCCTTCCAGGGAATGACACAAGGATCCGGGCTCTTCCTGCCTCCACTGCTGTCCTCGGGTGGCCCCCAGGACCCCCGTGGAAGGTGAGAGAGGGTTGAGAAGAAGCACTGGCTTCTGAGGAACTTGGGAACAGAAGTGACCCATGGCACACACTGGTGGTCTGGCTGATGAAGTCCTCTGGGTGGACAGCAGTTGATACCAGCAGCAACCCTGTACTGTGGAAGGGAGCATGGCTCTTTAGGAAACCTTCCCCTCACCACCTGATCATGGTGCAGTCATGAGCAGTAGTATCCCACCCCCAAAACACACAGACACAGACAGACACACGCAAAGAGACACAGTGACACGCAGACACACACACAGATACAGAGACACACAGACACACATCCACAGACACCCCTGAACAGCAGATTATCTAAAGCTCAGAGAGTACTGGCTGGAGTTTGAAGTCCTGGAGACAGGACTTCAAAAACCAGGGAGAATTATCCTCATCTCTTCTGGATACAATTAGGGCCAGCCTTTAGTCAAAATTTGAAATAGGCATCTTCTTGCCTCGATTTCTTCTTTCTTTTACATCCTTCTAATGCCTTCCTCTGCAGACTCTGCTAAAAATCTCTATTTGGGCACTGCATCCTCATCCCCTCCATTCTGAATTATATCCCTGTTCCTGCATTATATCCCTCCCTTCTCTTCAGTACCGCTGATGCCCAGTACTAAGAGGTGAAGTTGATAGGAGTCATTTATACTAATATGTAGTTGACTGACAGCTCTTTTTCTCTGGGAAATAATTGCATTTTTAAAAGAACATGTTTGAAAAAGCTTTGCTCTGGGTTTGTCAGACACTCAGTTCAGTGACTGCATTAGAAAGAAGTGAGCTGTGAAATTTAAACACAAATGTAAAAGAAATGGGGAAAAAAATGAATACTGCCCTTGGTGCCTGGATTCTATGCATGTCCATCTCCCTGAGCAGAGAGGAATGCAGTGCAGTGATGACATGCTGATCACCTCGGTACAAAGCCCTATTTTGCCACTTGCTGTTCGACTGTAGACAGGTTACCTAACCTCTCTGTGCCCTATGCTCGGTTATTGTAGAAATTTCTGCCATACCCCAAGGATTGTGTGTTCCCAGCCAGACAGACCAGGTAGATCAGTTTGCCCTTCAGCTGGGAGTTGGATCACCTCCAGAGAAATGACATGATTTAAGAACAGGGCATAGTAGTTGTTTGTGTTTGTAAGAAAGTGGTAAATATGAGCATTCAAGTGGGAGATTTTCTATCAGTCCCTGAGCGGTCAAGATGGTGCCTGGAATTAAAATATTTAGCACAGGCCACAACCACTTCAGTGGTTTCCAGCATTAAGGATTGATTTCAGCATTAGAATTAGTTTGTGGGGTGACCTGAATCAGTGAAGGCAGAGGGAGATATATATATATATATACACACACACATACATATTTACATACATACTCATATAATATACATATACACATATGTGTGTTCAGTCACTTCAGCCGTGTCCAACTTCCCACAACCCCATGGACCACGGCCCGCCAGGTATACATATTTTGAGGAGGGAGGGCTACATTTGTTTCTAGTATGGTTTTAGACAAAAATGATTTCCATTGAACCAAAGTGCCAACTTGTAATGGGATGCTCATATGGTATCTGTGTGCTTGTGCTTGCTGCAAGAGTGTGTATCTCTTTTATTTTGCATCCACAAGGGGGGATGAGTCAGGATGGAAGAAAAAATGGGAGGGGGGTTGACTAAATTGACCTGGGATTAGAATCTATTTTTATACTTGTTGTTAAATAGAGTCTTCTGGGTTTATTTGTTTAAGGAAGTGGCTTACTTCATTATTTACTTGGTTGTCCCAGAACAGCAAGAGTCAGTGCCTGTGTGTTGGAAAGTGCAGCTAAAGCTTTTCTCCCTCTGCAAGCATGTGAGTTTATGTCACCTTGGAAGCCTTCTAGGTGGGCTAATTATATTGGGGGTGAGCCACTGTTTGGTTTACCTCTTCCTTTGTTTTAGAGCAGGTTAATCTATACCTGTTCTGCCAACAGGGAATTTCCCTGTGAGAAAACTTCAGGCGGATGTATTACTGTATGCCTTTTCCTCACGTGGGGAACTTTGATGCCAGTATGTGTGGATTACAAGGCATTATTGTCAGGACTAAATAGAACATCCTGGGGGCTGGAGTTTTCTGAGAGAGAAAAGAAGCTGCAGGAAATCTGGCCTGAGGACCATCTGGCTGAGACTTTGGGGATGATTGGGGGTGTGAGTGAGGATTTGGATGGACTTTCTGCAGACAGAGGTGGGGCTGGGTCAGGATGGCCTATGGAAAACAGCACCCCAGTCAGTTCTGATAAAGTTCAGCCTCCTCAGGCCTTTCCCATCTCAGCCAGGGTCACTGAGACACGAAGGGGTCCAGCAAGCTGACGTCAGCAACCCCAGGTTGTAAGAGGAGGCACTGTTCAGCAACTGGATGGAGGAATGGACCTGGGGTGGGGGGTTGCCAGCACTATTTCCCAGGGAGCCTGTTTTCTGCTGGCCTGGACAAAGATGAAGGCCGTTTGAGGCTGTGAGGTGCAGAGCAGGTAGAGGAGCTGCTCAGAAACAAGGGATAAGGAATGCAAATGCATTAAATACTTTCATTATTGGGAGCTTTGCAGCTGCTGCTGACCTTCTGTCTTTTTGTTCGAGAGTAGGCTGGGTTTTAGAACTTTTTATTGACAGATAACATACATGAAAGTGGACTTAATACATTTTCCCAAGCCATGCGTACCCGGGTCACCAGCACGAGATCAAGCAACAAAATAGTACTGGCCCCAGAAGGCTCCCTGCACCCGCTTCTGGTTGCCCCAGCCTCCCTGAGCCATTGCTATATACTGGGCCCTCTTCCACATGTTTATATAGACCGTCTTGCTCCATTTTCTGAACAAGCCTCAGAGATAGCAACTAATAGTGTGCCTCTATCACAGGTAGCACAAATAGACACAGCAAGTTAAGCACCTCACCCAAGGCCACACCACTAGCAAGTGGTAGACCCGAATTTAAAGGTGGGGAGAGGTCCACCTTGCCCACGGGTCCTCTGGGCAGAGATGGGGGACACTTGGAGGTACTGTATTTTGCATACCAAGAAAACAGACTAGCCAAGTGTAATTGTTCATTTAGCACTCTGATGAATACACTATAAATGCATCCTCAAATGAAGGTCTAGGCATTTCTGATGCTTGCACATGCGGGGGTGTGTTCACCCCATGTTCACTCAGCACACTTGGGTGTGAGGACCTCTTGACCAACTCTGAGCCCTTCCCTCAGCTGGAGAAGCACTTCTCGGGTACAGCTCTCTCATTTATAGGTGAGGAAGAGGGTCCAACCCTCCCATTACAGAGAGGGGGAGTGACTCACGGAAGGTCACACATTCAGTGAGGGTCAGAACTAGGACTCAGACGCGAGGGTGTGGACTCCTTGTATAGATCTCTTTCCTTTCTGCCCTGCAACACCCCAGCTCATCAGCTGCTCCGTGAACACATTTCATAGACACTCACAGTTGAGCTGAATCATGTAGAGCCTGCTCGGGTCACAGGCCGGGGCCCCACGCTGCCCGCCCACATCCGCCCCCTCCAGCCTTGGAATCAAGGTTGAACACTTAGTATGCTCCATTGCCCACTCACTCTCTGCCCAGTGAGCTGCTGCTGATAGCTAGCATCTTCCGTGCCCAGTGGGAGGCCTGCCCCTTTTTGACCATCTCTGAGACCAAGTAATTCCCCTGTCTCATTTAGGCTCCTACCTGACACACAGTGATAACAGGCACCCCTCCGGTCTCTGCCAGCCGGAGCCTCTCTGGGTTGTTTGTATGACGCAGAACAGGGTCCCTGAAGCTCATGCGTCCTCTGAACCCTTAGTTGGCGGGGGAAGACAAGAAATCCATACTGCCGGCTGTTGCTTCTCTTCCGAGAGCTTCCTCCAGCTCAGTGTGTTGGTGCCTGGGATTAGTGCCTTCATTCTTGTCCCAGTGTTACTGAGCACCTGCTGTGTATAAGGGACAATGCCCAGAGATAAATAAGACAGATGTGAATGCTTCAGATGAGGCTGTTTATCATATAATCCTCTTGGATGGACACTTTACCACATGCAGTTCCAAGATCAAGGCCTCTGCCTTCCTGGGTTTCAGTCTAATAGCAGCTGGCTGATTTAGGACTTCGGTTGAAAGTGACCAAGACCCAGCCTGGACTGGCACAAGCAAGTAATGGGAAGTGATTGGCTCCCGATCTGGGAGGTCTGGGGCCAGCTGTAGGCATGGCTGGATCCAGGGGTCAGTGAGCAGTAACAGGATGGGCCCAGCTCTCTTCCGTGCTGGTTTCCTTCCCAGCCAATCTTGTTCTACACAGGGATCCCGGAAAGTCACAGCCTGCATCTTTCATACTTTTAGGTTCAGCAGAAGAAAGCTTACCCTCAAATTCCTGGGACTGACTCTCATTGGATCATTTACCTATCTCTGAACCAACTTCGTAGCCCTAGGGAGGGACCAGGCCCACGCTTATCAAATGGCCAAGAATAGGGAAAAGGTGCTCCCTGGAGGAAAACAAGGGTCGCGGGATGTTGAGCAGGCCAAAACAAGGACATCAACCCTGTCATCCACCCCAGGACTCTGAGTCCCCAACTCTGGTATAATCTAGCTCTCTCTGAGTCCAGCAGACCTGCATTTGGGCCAGGTACATTTGTCCTCTTAGTCACAGGATGAGGGGCCATAGCCCCCAAGCCTGCCTGAGCCGTGCCACCTCCTTATCACCCACCTAAATTCATGGCGTCTCACGGCCCTCTCATCATTCTAGCCAGAAACCGCAGGTGTGTCCTTCCTGCCCTCCCGTGGTCCTCCATCCTGCTGCTCAGGCAACCCCAGTATTTTGTGCACCTATCCCTTCTTCTCCATCCTCAAGTTACTCTAGCAGCTTCTGCCTGAGGTCCCTGCTCCTCACCCCCATCTCCCTACCACCCCAAATGGTGTTTCTAAAACAGACATCAGCAAACTATGGTCCAGGAGCCAAATCTAGTTCCCCCCTGTTTGTAGATGGCCTACACGCTAAAACTGGTTCCCATATTTTGAAATGGTTGAGAGAAACGTGTAAGAGTAATCGTTTGTGATACTCAAACATTATGTGAGATTCACATTGCAATGAGCATCAAGTTTTATCAACACATAGCCACGCCCATCTGCTGATGTGTGTGTATATGGCCGCTTTCATTGCTACCAAAGCAGAGATGAGTTATTTGCGAGACTATATGGCCCCCAAAACCTGAAATACTCACTTTCTGGCCCTTTACAGAATTAAGTTTCCAGTTGTTGGGGTAAAATATTCTAATCCTGTCATCCCTGTGCTCAGAAGCCTTCGAGCGCTTGCTGGTGTCACGGGGACGTAGCTGATTGCCATCCTGGCACTCTGAGCTTCTCCTGATGGTCACCTCCCTTACTTCCTGGGCCCTGACTGCACAGAATTCCACGACTCAGAGGCTCTCTCCTTCCTGCCTCAGCATCCAGTTAATTCCTTTGCCTAGAAAGCTCGTCTCTCCTTCCTGGGAGAGACCAGGAAATCTTTGGAGCCCAGCTCTCTCATCTGCCGCTTTTTCCCTGAGTCATCTTTTCTGAGTTGGAGGTAATTGTTCCCTCTTCTGTATTCCACTAAAGCTCTGCCCCTGCGGCGTTTGTCTTGTTACAGTCACCATCCAAACTGCACGTTTCTCCTCACCACTAGATTGCAAACACTGCTGGGTTTATTTGTCCTTCCTTGCAGCCGCCGGCACAAACCCTCCCAGTAGATGGTACCCGCTTGGTACTTGTCAGAAGGAGTGGAAGTCAGAGTCTGATCTGGAAGCAGCTTCTGTTTGAGGGACAGACCTGCTGGTTGTATAGGAACACATGCGTTGGAAAGTGCAGCTTGCCGAAGAAAAATGTGAAACTATTATAAGACAGAATGACTAGGAATTGATTAACTTAATGTGATATTAAGGGGGGAAGTGGAAGAAGCAGAGGTTTCTGGCATGTTCCTAGGCACCCAGTTTGGGCAGAGAGGGTCCTATGAGGGAGGAAGGACTGTGCTTAACAGCATCTGGACTGGTAAACCCACCATGCATGAGAGGCAGAGAGTGGGCACATCTTAGTTATAGGAGGCAGAGCGAGGCAGGCATCCGTGTTCAGTGGACAAAGGCAGTGGCCACCATTTTAATGTGTTTCATTCCCCAGACAAGCATCTCTCAACCGAGACACTATTGGCATTTGGGTCTGTATGATTCTTTTTGTTTCTAAAAAAACACTTTTTTTGGATGTGGACAATTTTTAAAGTCTTTATTGAGCTTGTTAAAATATTACTTTGGTTTTATGTTTTGGGGTTTTGGCTGGGAGTCCTATGGAATCTTGGCTCCCCAACCAAGGATCGAACCTGCACCCCCCTGTACTGGAAGGTGAAACCTTAACCACTGGGCCACCCAGGAAGTTCCAGGGCTGCACAGTGGTGGCTATGGGGGCTGTTCTGTGCATTGTGGGATGGTTAGCAGCATCCCTGGCCTCTGTACTCTAGATGCCTGTAGCACCCCTGCCCCCAGCATGCCAACAAAAGGCATCTCCAGAGCTCGCCTGAGCAAAGGGACACAACTGTTCCTGGTTGAGAAACACTTTCTCAGTGACCGCTTCTCACACTTTCTGTGCTGAAAGACTTGTTTCTTTATTTTTGCCAATACTCTTGAATATGCTACAAAAGTGTGTTCGTAAAATGCTGGAAAAATGAATCAGTGAACAAATGATCACATATGTGTTTGTCACAACATCAAATCGCTTGCAAGTGTCTCATTGGTTTCCTTGCTTCTTTGCACTCTGTTCTCCTCCTGCAGTGGACCAGTGACAAAGAGTTTGCAGACCACACTTTAGCACAACTCTAGACCCGGGAGAAGGTTTGCTGCTGCTGCTAAGTCACTTCAGTCGTGTCCGACTCTGTGTGACCCCATAGACGGCAGCCCACCAGGCTCCCCCATCCCTGGGATTCTCCAGGCAAGAATACTGGAGTGGGTTGCCATTTCCTTCTCCAATGCATAAAAGAGAAAAGTGAAAGTGAAGTCACTCAGTCTGTCCGACTGTTAGCGACCCCATGGACTGCAGCCCACCAGGCTACTCCGTCCATTGGATTTTCCAGGCAAGAGTACTGGGGTGGGGTGCCATTGCCTTCCCCGGGGAGAAGGTTTAAGAACCTTCATTCTCTGTTCGAGAAGTGAAGGATGGTTGCCGCTGAATGGGTATCACTTTCACACCGTGGCAAAGTGAAAAAGTCACGCGTGGAAACATCGTCAGGTCGAGAATGGTCTGTGGAGTGCCCTTGGGGAGGAGTCTGCATTGCTGGGCGGACGTGTAGTGATCAGCGTCTCTCCTGCCACATGCAGTGTGTCCCACACGGAGGGGACGAGACACAAATGAACTGAGCTGAGGAACTGTTGGGGCAGGCATCTCATCAGGGACCTCTCACTCTCCTCTTCCTCAGGGAGAACCCAAAGCTGCTCTGTCAAAATGACATTTAGTGACAGAACTGAGGCCAGAGCTGAACTTTCTGGACTCAGTCCAGTGACCACTGTCGATTCTGTTGTGGAAATGAATTGGTTTCTGGCCGTGCTGGGTCTTCGTGGCTGCACTGGCGTTCTCTAGTTGTGACAAGGGGACTTCGCTCCAGCTGTGCTGTGCAGACTTCTCATTGCGGTGGCTTCTCTTGTTGCTGAGCACAGGCTGTAGACACGTGGGCTCAGTAGTCGTGACTCACAGCCTTAGTTGCTCTGTGGCATCTGAGATCTTCCCGGACCAGGGATCGAACCTGTGTCCCCTGCATTACCACTGGACCACCAGGGAAGTCTCTCACTGTCTGACTCTTGACTGTCTCACAAATCTTAATTTTGTTGATATTTGTGAGGGGGGCGCATGGGCCTGAGTTTCAGTGAACTCATGTGGTTCATTTTAGAGTTTGTTCTGTGCTTTGCTGACTCTCCTGTTCATAACAAGCTAATAACCTCCTCAAACCTCACAGCGCTTCATGGAAACTAAGGAGCCAAGTAATTTTCCACTGGCTCACAAAGGAAGGCCAAGAATAAAATTCAGACCCTAGTGACTCTTCATTGGAAATGTTTTTGACAGAATCTAAGGATGAAAGCAAGCATAGAACTTAGAATTAGGCAGACTTTTTTGATCTTCTGAGATCTTAGGAAAGAGACGTTGTGTGTCTAAATTACAACTGTCTGTCATGCAGCGACTGTTTAGTTAAGCATCTACGATGTGCAACACCCTGGGAATCCATCAGTCTGCCAGCCTCCTCCTTTCTGCTTGTCACCTTGCTTCACCTATTAGCTGAGCTCCAGGGGCTCCATGGTCTCATTAGAGCTGTAAATGTTGACAAGGCCACCGAGGGACTGCCTGGGATCAGCACAAAAGCAGAAGCTGTTGTGTCCTTTTCAGGAGGGTCTCAGTGGGCCTTGCCGGATATAACTGATGACCTCAGCTTCTGTTTGTACTCAGTCCTGACCGGAGGCTTCTTGCCTTGAGGCTGCTCAGGGGACCAGCATGGATAAAGTCTGGGAAGAGAGGCAGTTTTATAAGCCAAGGAAAAGGAAGGCCAAACAGGGAGCCTCTTGAGGGAGGGCTGGAGAGACAGGGCGGGCCCTCGGAGTGCTGAAGTGGGGTGACTCTGACCCACAGCTGTGGCTTATCAAGCCAGTGGCGATAGCAGCCTTCAGGTCCCTAGGAAGGGGGTGTACTGAATGTCTATGTCAGAAATGGTGTAAGTCTTTCCTGGCACATAGGCAGGGGTTAACTTGAACTCTCTTGACTAGTTGTAATGAGTTTTTACTAAAGGGCACTTAACTTCTAACGAATAGAATAGCCATAAAATTTATCATCAAACTGGTACACTTGGGAGAGTGAAGGGGACATATTAATCATTTTGGGCAGCAGATGTGAATAAGATGGTTTGGGAGCATATAAAAGACTGAATAACAACAATTATTATATTGTTCTTAAGAACTCGTTAATGCAGAGTGGTTTTCTGTGTTCTGTAGATAAAGGTTAATCAAGTCAACAAATAATAAACACAATTATGGTGTTGAGCTGTGTCCCCCCCAAAGAGGTATCGAAGTCTTAGCCCCTGGCATCTGTGAAAGTGTTGGTCTCTCAGTCATGTCCTACTCTTTGAGACCCCGTGAACTGTAGCCTGGCAGGCTCCCCTGTCCATGGGGTTTCCCAGGCAAGAATACTAGAGTGGGTAGCCATTCCCTTCTCCAGAGGATCTTCCCGACCCAGGGATCAAACTCTTGTCTCCTGCATTGCAGGTGAATTCTTTACCATCTGAGGCACTGGGGAACCCCAGCATTGTGACTGGGATCTTATTTGGAAATAGGGCCTTTGCAGATGTAATTAGTCAAGATGAGGTCATCCTGGAATAGGGGGCAGGCCCTAAATCCAATGACTGGTCCCTTGCAAGAAGGCCATGTAAAGACGCGGAAACACGCGGAGGAGAAGCTGTATGAGGACAAAACAGAGACTGGAGTGATGTGTCTGTAAGTTAAGGAACTCCAGGGGTTGCTGGCTGTCACTGGAAGCCAGAAGAAAGTCAGCTTCACATTTCCCTGAGTCTCTGGAAGGAACCAACCCGTCCACACCTTGGTTTTTCCCATTTCCAGCCTTCAGAACCACAGGAGAATAAATTGCTGTTGTTTTAGGTCACCTGACGTGTGGTACTTTCATATATAAGCCCTAGGAAATGAATCTGGGTACCTCCTATGTGCCAGGATCTGGTGGAATTGCCAGGGTTATATCAGAGACCTCCAGTCAACATAGCCCAATACCATGAGGGCTCACGATGTAGAGCTCTGTCCCTGGGACTTGGCACAAACTTCTGGTTTCTATATATATAGCCAGACAATCACTGTTTCGGGATGTTGATCAGACAACATGCTATTTTTGTTTAAGACATGAAAGAAGTCATGCTAAGAAAAGTTGTGCTAATGCAAAAGTTGTCTGTCCTTTTCATAACTCAATAGTGCCACGTGGTGCCCACTAGTAAGCAGTTCAGAGCTGCGTTGCTGTGTAATGGACAGGAGTCTTGATGACTGAGCCCCTTCAGATATTTTATTGGCCTTTCTGGAAAATGCTCTTGTTGGATTCAGTTGGATTGAGTTGGGAATCAGGACAAGCAGTAGAGAGGCTGGCCCTTGCTGATCATGTCTTGACCATCTGGACCGTTACTCTGGCTGGTGGACCAGTCACTGTGGCTTATGGTTGGGCTTCCTGGACTGGCTGTTGCAGAGGACGTGAGTCAAAGTTCTGTTGTCCCGTATGGCCTGGCCAGTAGCTGTTTGTATGTTTGAGCTCTTGTCCTGCTGCTGCCAACCAGCAGTGATGCTGAGGAAAGCTCTTGACCTGTCTGGAAATCCATGTTCTCTCTTCCCTTGAAAATGGGAGGTTAAGCCATTGTCAGTGGGCAGGACAAGGTTGCTCAGCATCAGGGCAGGGAGAGAGGTGGAGATGGCAAGGATGGCTTTAAAAATGTTTCTCAGGGGATTTTGATAAGCCCAGGTCCCCTCCTGAGTGGAAAACAGCTGGATCATGTGGCATCTGGAACCTCTTCCAACCATAAAATTCCACAGTGGTTTCCCCTGGAGAGAACAATACTTCCACTGGACCTTCCAAACATATTTTTATTTTTCGTGGTGCTTAATCTCTTTCGGAATGTACTGAAATGAGAGAGGGGATTTTAGACTCATTTTCATGCTGGTTAAGCCAATGATTTAATCTAATTATTTTTACTCCTGTTTGGGACATGGGAGTGATGCTATAAAACCTATACATTTCAACTGCTGTCCTTGAAAAATATGCAATTCTTTGCAACATTATTTTAAACCATAGAATTGGAGGGAATCACGACTTTTCTTATCTTTTTTTTGTTTTTTTGCTTTTGGTTTCTGGCACATGGGTGATATCTAAAACACAGAAGTTGGAATGATAGAAATTTGAAGCTCTTTCAGTTACTCCCCAGACCACCCGTCTAGCTTTCATAGTTTCAGAGTTAACGTCAGGGCTTAGGATATGGAGTTATTTTTAACCAGGATAGAAAGTGAAGAGAGAATGGCATGTTTTGAGGCATTTTTTTTTCCTTTTGAAAAATTCAATTCACAGTTTCTATTCCCAAAAGGGAATACACTAATTAGGAGGTTTAAGAAAGATCAACATCTAATGGAAGCACATCTTTGTCCAACACGCTCCATTAGGGAAGGATCATGGCTCAGCATCCAGGCAGCAGTTTGGAAACCCAGGAAGTGGCAAAGGAGACCAGCTGGCCACACCACCTCCTGGTCATCCCTCCAGGCAAAGCCCATCCTAGCAGCTCCTGGGTTCATGTCAGAAGGGAAGTGGAAAGCGAAATACTCATGACTCAGCAGGCGTTTCCTGAATATCTACCCCATGTGCATGGCAACGCACTCCAGTCTTCTTGCTTGGAGAATCCCATGGACAGAGGAGCCTGGTGGGCTATGGTTTCCATGGGGTCACAAAACGCTGGACATGACTGAAGCGACTTTGCACACACGCACACACACATACCTTGTGCCAGGGCCTGGCAGTTCACAGATGCACCCAGGGCAGCCAGAGGGGAGCGGACTGATGAAGCTGTCAGGGCTTTACCACACAGGGCCTTGAAGACCTTGAGAGGGCATTAGTGTCCTGGGCATTCATTCACAGAGGAGTTGAAAACCACTGAGGAGTTCTAAGTCATAGAAGCATGTGAAAAAGCTTATCTGACTGCTGTGTAGAAAACCTAAAGGAGCACATTGAGAATGGATGTGGGGAGGTCAGGCAGGAGGCGGGTTCGGTGGTCCAGCCAGAGAGGATGGAGATGAGGAAGCCGATGGGCTCAAGAGCTGTTTTGGAAGTATGATTGTGGAAAATTGGCCCAAAGAAGGCGAAATTAGCTTTTAGGGCAGGAAATAGAAACCATTCTCAACATTTTCAACAGAAAGGAATTTAATTCAAGGAATTAGGTTCTTACAAAATTGTAGGAAGGGCCAAAGAAGCAGGAATTGGAAATGGAATATTCAAATTCACGAACATCGTATGTTCAAATAGCGAAGTATAGCTATTATTGTCAGGAGAGCCATTCAACACTTGGGTCTCCAAACCTTTGGTTACCAGAGGAAGTCTCTCTGCTTCGTTTCTGTCCTCTGAATCTGCCAGCTTGGCAGAACATACTTCTTAATCAGAACCCTAGCTGCAAGGCTGGCCAGGCTCCACAGAATATGAAGTAGGGCTAGTATGTGTAAGTATGCAGCACGTGGCTTGCACCCCCACACTTAGTGTCCTGGATGGGAAGGCTCATGGAAGAAAGTCAAAACGCGTGCTGAGTGCCAACTGGCCTGTCCACCCATCCCAGGGCACGAGGGAGGAGGAGGTCATCAAAGATGGCACCAGACCAGTGGGAAGGGGGGGCCATTCACTGCGGACAGGTTTAATGTATTTATAAGCTGACCAGGGAGGGATGTGCAGTTGCCAGCTGGGTATGTTAGGTCTTAAGCTCAGGAAAGACTGAGATCTGGAAGAAGTCTGCAGAGATCCGAAAGTCGAAGCCAGGTCACCTGGCGAGAAGAGGACTCAGGGCAAAGCCCCTAGAACCCCAGCATTTGGGGTCCCACAGAGGAAGGGACCCTCTAAAGGACTGTGTGCACGTGAAGAGAGTGTGGGGTCAAAGAAACTAAGCGAGAATGTTGCAGAAAGGCAGAGTCATACAACTGTGTGGGTGACTCTGAGTGCATTTTGTTAAATGAAAGAAGCCAGACCCCAAAGACTCTATTCCGTGATTCCGTTGATATGACATTTTAGAAAAGTCAACACATCAGAAGGTGGGGCTTGGAGAGGGCTTGACTATAAAAATGCCATACAAGGGAATTTGAGGGTGATGGGACTCTTCTGTCTCAGAGACCTGAGGATGCACAGAAGTGCACATCCCAATGAATGAATTTTACTGGACGTAAGATGGATGGATGGGTTGATAGATAACACATATATTCATTCATACCTTCATATATGTGTTCATTCACACATATAGGAAGTGGTCAGTTTTATTAAATGTTTCAAGGAAGTCAAGGAAGATGAGTGACAGGTTTCCCCTGGATCCATGGACTAATGGGCTAGACCTTGGTATGGGTGGGCCCTGGGCTCTAAGTGGAATTGACCTAAGACAGGCAATATGCATTTCTCTTTTCAAGAGCATGACTTCTTTTTTTTTTTTTTTAACTTTTTATTTTATATTGGAGTGTAGTCAATTAACGATGTGATAGTTTCGGGTACACAGCAAAGGGACTCAACCATACACATACATGTATCCCTTCTCCCTCATACTCCCCTCCCATTCAGGCTGTCCTAACCCTGAACAGAGTTCCCTGAGAGCAAGACTTCTTCCCATGGCCCCCGGAGCTTCCAGAAGTATGGAGTCTGCTCCTTGGTTAAAGGAGACCTCAGTTCTGAGATGTGGGTAAAACGCTCAGGTGAAAATAGCCTGGCATTGGTTGGGCTCCTAGCCTGGGTTTTTCTCTCTCCTGTGTCAAACAGTGGTTTCACAACTGCAGTGATTCCTGTAGCTTCTCAGAGCCTCAGTTTCCTCATCAACAAAACAGAAATAATGGTCTTCTCAGGACTTGACGTGGCAGATTAAGGAACTTTGGAGGTCAGTAACACAGCCTTCAAAATTTGACTCCAGAGAAAACCATAATTCAAAAAGACACATGTACCCAGTGTTCACTGCAGCACTTTTTACAGTAGCCAGGACATGGAAATAACCTAAATGTCCACCGACAGATGACTGGATAAAGAAATTGTGGTACATATATATGATGGAATATTACTCAGGCATAAAAAGGAAGGAAACTGTGTCAGCTGTAGTGATGTGGATGAATCTAGAATCTGTCACAGAGTGAAGTAAGTCAGAAAAACAAATATCGTATATTAATGCATGTATATGGAATCTAGGAAAATGGTACTGATGAACCTATTTGCAGGGCAGGAGTAAAGATACAGATGTAAAAAACAGACTTATGGACACAGTGGGGGAAGGAGAGGGTGGGATGAACTGAGAGGGTGGCCTTGACATATGCACTACCATGTGTGAAATAGATCGCTAGTGGGAGCTCAGGGAGCTGAGCTCAGTGCTCTGTGATGCCCTAGAGGGATGGGATGGGGAGGGGATGGGGGATATGCACTACCGTGTGTGAAATAGATCACTAGTGGGAGCTCAGGGAGCTCAGCTCAGTGCTCTGTGATGCCCTAGAGGGATGGGATGGGGAGGGGATGGGGGAAGGCTCAGGAGAGAAGGGATATAGGTATACATATCAGAGAAGGCAATGGCACCCCACTCCAGTACTCTTGCCTGGAAAATCCCATGGACAGAGGAGCCTGGTGGGCTGCAGTCCATGGGATCGCTAAGAGTCAGAAACGACTGAGCAACTTCACTTTCACTTTTCACTTTCATGCATTGGAGAAGGAAAAGGCAACCCACTCCAGTGTTCTTGCCTGGAGAATCCCAGGGACAGCAGAGCCTGGTGAGCTGCTGTCTATGGGGTCGCACAGAGCCGGACATGACTGAAGCGACTTAGCAATAGCTTGTTCACTACATTGCACAGCAGAAACTAACACAACATTCTAAAGGAATTATCCTCTGGTCAAAAAAAGAGAAACTTAACATGGGCATCACTCTCTCCACAAGCTTGCTGCCCTTCCCACCTCCCCCAGGTCCGTAACCCCTGGCTTCCTCATGCCTCACTATCACAGCAAGCTTTACTGTCTCTCAATCACATGCTGACTTGTCCAATTCCCACCAGCCGCTTAAGAGCCCATCCTCAAGGCTCAGCACTTAGCCTGGTGCCTGACGCATAGTCAACTTCAAGAAGCATGTATTGACTTGTACTCGTTCAGGATCAGGGTGTTTGCCATCCTGCTAACCAGTCACTTTCTGAGTAGCTTTGGCTTTCTCCAGAAGTCCCATCGCCCTCCAAGGAGAGGAGCTGCCAGGCCTGAGGATGCTCGTAGATGCATCAGGACCTCATCCGCCTGCTCCCAGAGAGTCCAATGCCTGCCACGTGGGGGCTCAGTAAATACTTGTTCAACAAATTCATACATTTTGCAGCTAGCAGCAATGTCAGCCAAAGTATAGAGCTTTGAAAGGGCAACATGAATTCAGGGTTTCTGAAATATAATGGCATCACCCATCTAACTGTGTGTGTCAACAGAAAAGGTCAGCTGTGCCCTAGGGGTCTGGTTTATGTTCGAGAACTTGGTAGCTTTTGTTGGGGAGGGGCTGGCAGATGTCCCCTGGGGCCTTATGGTTTTCCCTCCAATGTTTGCAGGCGTGCTATGTTGCTTCAGTCATGTCCAGTTCTTTGCGACCCTGTGAACTGTAGCCCACCAGGCTCCTCTATTCATGGGATTCTCCAGACATGAATACTGGAGTGGGTTGCCATGCCCTCCTCCAGGGGGTCTTCCTGACCCAGGGATTGAACCCAAGTCTCCTATATCTCCTGCACTGGCAGGCAGGTTCTTTACCACTGGTGCCACCTGGGAAGCCTGGGTAAAGCTCTAGTGTTTAGGAAGGCAACTGACAGGAAAGACCTCTTGCCCTAGTCCCCCCCAACCCCCTGCACACAGTGGAGGGGGTGTCCAAAACCAAGAGTGATGGAGAAACCAATTATGGGCATCGAGGTCCACAGGAAAGAATTCTAAGAGAGAGGTTGGGAGGCAGCTCCTCCACCCCCCACCCCGCAGTGTGGACGGTGCTGGAATCATCTTTGGTGTTCTGAGTTCCGCTCCACCTGCAGACACATCTCTTCCCCCTCCCCACACCCACCACCCCCAGATTTCTGCAGCTTAAAGGCTTAGGCATGACCTCAAAAGCTGCTTGTGTGCGCCCTGTTGATTCCTCCCTTCTCCCTGGTGGGGATTTGATCAGGTAGAGCAGGCTCAGCCCCCTCTCAGACATGCAGGCGTCCTGCCCTTGAACGTGGCCGGGGGCTCGTGATCCCAGCAAACCCGAGAGAGGAGAAGAAGGTTTTCTCAGGAAGCTGGGATTAAACTGCACCTGCATTCAGATCCTAATGTGGCCAGTCTAATCATGCTCACCCTTTGCCCCACTAAGCTGGCTTTGTCTTCTCTTTGATTTTTCACAAGCTGAGGCTCGTCCTCTGGATCAGCGGGGACCGACCTGGTGTGGAGGGAGGAGTCTGTCCATCAGTGATCCTCAGAGTGATGGCAGCCTAGCTGGGCTAAGTGCCGTGCATACATTATCTGTATCACTTAATCTTTACTGCAGCCTGGCAGGCAGGGCCGGTGGCATCCCCACTTGGAGATGAGGTCACAGCCAGGAGGTGTTCAACAACTCCCCAAGGTCATGCAGGTGACAAAGGACAGCGGCACTCCCTGAAACCTGCAAGTTATCTGCTTCTGGAGACAAAGCCCTGAGCAGCTGCATAGGCTGCCTGCAGTCGAAAATTGTTGCTGTTGATGACAAAGGTGGGAGGGATGGAGTTCCTGTTATTAATACATTGGCTCTGTGGCCTCTACACTCCCCCCCTCCCCCATATGCCAGTTTCTAGAGGATTTGATTCTTGAATTGGGGAGTGGACAGGTCCCAGTTACCAGCCGCCAACTTGGGAGGGCAGGGTGACCATTTCCCTGCTTGTAGCCTTTCATATCCATGCCAGGGCATGCCGCACACAGTAACAATGACTATTTCACCCCCTCGCGCGGTAGCAGATTGCCACAGAAGAAGCGGAAAGGACAGAGAGGTTAAATGACTTGCCCAGGGTTCCACAAGCTGATGGGTAGTTGAATCAGGACCCAAGTCAAGTCTCCGTGTCCTGGTACTGCGTGATTTCCATCCGTGTTGGAGGGTCTCCATGCTAAGTCCTGGCTTACGTGGTCCCTGAACAGATCATTTACCTGCTGAGTCTTATTTGGAAGACAGGGACATCTGTGGCTGTGGTGCCTGCCTCGTGGGCGCGGGGTGCGTCCAGAAGACTTGGGTAGGTACAGAGGGTGACGAGTCATGAGCAGCTGGTGGCTCTGCCGGTTACTCTGTCTCTGCTAGCAGAACTCAGGCCATGATGGCATTCGTTCCCCTCCACAGCCCTCCAGCATATGCATGGGGTCACAGAGCAAGGTGCTGCAGCTGAACCAGTAGAAGCCACTTCTCACCAAGGACAAGGTCATTTATAACCCACACCCTCCTCCCCACTGGAGCCCAGACGATATGTCCTTATAGCAGAAAGGCAGCCTTACTTGTTTCTAATTCTCAAAGAGTGCCCATGATTGGATAAATCACCAGCTCACAAATCATTGGTTTGGAGAATCAAAAACTGACTCAGATTTTCACGGCAGAAATGTCTGTTTGATCTGCCCTTATATCCCAGACAGTTCCATTTCTCCTGGAAACAAGATCCTGGACCCAAGAAAGCCAAGTTATTCCCTCTATAATTCTCCATCTCTGAGCCGAGCCTTGAAGCAGACTCCTGCCCTTGAACTGACAGCAGCAATTCTATTAAAGAAGTTTGATTACAGGGGAAAAAAGTGAAAGAATCTATATTTCATTAAATGCTGCTTGTTTTAAAGTGGGAACATTTTCTGAATATCTGGGGGAGCTAATAATGTTTTCTAGGTTTTATTGGGAGATATCTTAAAAAGCAGAATTTTTTTTTTTTTCTGTTTTAAAGGAAAACCCATCACTTTTAGAGCCAAATTATATTCACAGAGGAGGGACTTTTATCCTGGAAGTTTGTAATAAGCATTTGGGGCTTCCTAGGTGGCTCAGTGGGTAAAGAATCCACCTGCAATGCAGGAGACACGGGTTCGATCCCTGGGTTGGGAATGTCCCCTGGAGAAGGAAATGGCAACCCACTCTAGTATTCTTGCCTAGAGAATTCCATGGACAGAGGAATCTGGTGGGCTATAGTACATGGGGTCACAGAGAGTTGGACACGAGTGAGCAACTGAGCATGCACTTATAAGCATTTATTGAGTGTCCACTCTGAACCAGAAGAGGTATCATTCTAGGTATTTAAGAGTTTTGCAAGAGTAATGAAAACGTTCTAACAGGATGAGATGATTTACATTGTCATTTTTGTTAATATGTGAAAGTCACTCAGTTGTGTCTGACTCTTTGTGATCCCATGGATTACTCAGTCCATGGAATTCTCCAGGCCAGAATACTGGGATGGGTAGCCTATCCCTTCTCCAGCGGATCTTCCCAACCCAGGAATTGAACTGGGGTCTCCTGCATTACAGGCGAGTTCTTTACCAACTGAGCTTTGAGGGAAGCCCTTTTTGTTAATATAGGTTGGCCAAAAAGTTCATTTGGGTTTTTCCAGAAACTCAAACATACCAGAAACATGGTATGGAAACACCTGAACGAACTTTTTGGCCAACCAAATGTTTTAGCATTGTTTTTTCAATTGACTGTTAAGGTCTATTGAGAATCTACTGTGTGCCAGGACAGTGTGGATCAATGCCTTCCAGAAGCTTCCAGCATAGCTGAATCGATGAGGACCAGTGATGAGGATATGGGGATGTGGCAGTGTCTGATGGAGAACCTGCAAAAATGACATTGACAGGACACTTACCTGTTGGTCACCCATTGGGGGCGGTTGTTTTTCAGTCACTAGGTCATGTCCAACTCTTTGTGATCCCACAGACTGAAGCATGCCAGGCTTCCCTGTCCTTCACTATCTCCTGGAGTTTGCTCAAACTCATGTCCATTGAGTTGGTGATGCCATCCAACCATCTCATTCTCTGCCACACCCTTCTCCTCCTGCCTTCAATCTTTCCCAGCGTCAGGATCTTTTCCAACGAGTCAACTCTTTGCATCAGGTGGCCAGTGTATTGGAACTTTAGCTTCAGGATCAGTCCTTCCAATGAATACTCAGGGTTGATTTCCTTTCGGATTGACTGGATGATGAGAAACAGTTATTCCTCGTTACAGGTGAACATTTTGAGGCCAAGAAGCAGATGAATTGTTCAGACTACTTGGGCACGTCGGGGATGGAACCTGCAACCTGAGTGTTTGATTCCCATAGCAGAGGGCCCTCTGCTTCACGGGGCTCCCCCCACAGTCCAGAATGCGTGAGCCCAGAGCATATGGTGGTACCCACCCCACAGGGGGATTCTTGGGGCCAAAGAAAGGTGCATGACATGGTGCTCAGTGACCTGAGATGCTGCCTATACTGGTGGAAGCGTACCTGGCATCGGGGTGCTGAGAGGTCGGGAGACAAGGGTGCTCCTAGCCCCGCCTCCTCCTTGTTCCAGCTTGGCTTCAGCTCCCCTTCCAGGGCTTACCTGGAGCCTCGCCTCCCAGGGACCATTTTCCCTGCTCTGTGTGGTTCTGCTGAATGCATACTCAGCAGGGGACAGATTTTCTTGGTGCCCACAGTGCCATCCCCATCCCTGACAATGTCACTGGACCTCTCTGGGATCTCCACTTCCCCGCCTGGAGCGACAGATGCATTGTGGGTGGGAGGGGAAGGTGGGAGAAGGGGCTGACGGCTCCAGACCGGAAGGTCTTTGCCAAGGGGCCACCTGTCCCTGAGCTCTGAGCGACTCTGGCCTCCTCTCTTCATGGAGCTGCTTCTCAGCTCTGACTTGACAGGGGTCAGGGAAGAGGCTTCTAGAATCCTGGGATGAGGGTGCTGGTTTGAAGCTCACCATGAGCTTGAAACACTTTAAGGCGTGTTATTAAAGTCAATCTCACCATTTTACCAATGAAGAAACTGAGGCACAAGGAAGTTAAGGGACGTGTCCCTGTTGACCCAGCCTGTAAATATTAGCGCTAACAACTGAACTTGGCCATGTGAACTCAGAGCCCGCTCAGAGCAAGACAACTGTCTCCAGCCTCAGCAAAACTGTTGGTGGGGATTGTGTTTGTAACGGATCTGAGTGTGTGTTGAAGCCAGCTGGAAAGCTCTCTGTTAGGAATGTGATTTGACAGAATGAGGAACCATCCCCTGGTTTTCCTCTTTGGCGTCTTTCGATTTTTTTATGCTTTTTTGGGAACAGCTTTGTGCCAAGTCTCTTCAGTTGTGTCCAGCTCTTTTCGACCCCATGGGCTGTAACCTGCCAGGCTCTTCCGGCTGTGGGATTCCCCAGGCGAGAGTATTGAAGTAGGTTGCCATTTCCTCCAGGGGATCTTCCAGACCCAGGGAGTGAACCCGAGTTTCTTCTGTCTCCTGCACTGGCAGGCGGGCTGTTTACCACTAATGCCACCTGCGGTCACAACTTGATTGAGATATAATTCACATACTATAGAGGTCATCTGTTTAAAACACAGAATTCAGTGGCTCTTCATATTTAGAATTGTGTGAGCATCACTGCAAACATCACCCCAGAAAGAAATGCAGTACCTCTTAGCTGTCATCCCCCAAACCCCATTCCTTCCAGCCTGGGGCAACCATTAATCTATCTCCATCTTTATGGATTGGCCTCTTCTGGATATTTTATATTAATGGAATCATACAGTAAGTAGTCTTGTGACTGACTTCTTACAATTCTTTCACTTAGCAAAATGTCTTCAAGTATCTTCCATGTTGTAACATGTATCAGGACTTCTTTTTATCACCAAATAGTATTCCATTTGTATGGGTGTATCATGCTTTATCATCTCATCAGTTGGTAGATGTTTGGGTTGTTTCTGCACTTTGGTTATTATGAATGATACCACTGTGAACATTCATGTCCAGGTTTTGTGTGAATGTATGTTTTCCATTTCTCCTGGGAAGATATTTGGGAGTAAAATTTCTGGGTCACTATTTTGCATTCCTACTAGTAATGTATGAGGGTTCCAGCCTCCTTGCCAACACTTGTTTTTATCTCTCTTTTTGCTTATAGCCATCCTAGTGGTTGTGATTGGAGAAGGAAATGGCACTCCACTCCAGTACTCTTGCCTGGAAAATCCCATGGATGGAGGAGACTGGTGGGCTGCAGCCCATGGGGTTGCTAAGAGTCAGAAACGACTGAGCGACTTCACTTTTCACTTTCCTGCATTGGAGAAGGAAATGGCAACCCATTCCAGTGTTCTTGCCTGGAGAGTCCCAGGGACGGGAGAGCCTGGTGAGCTGGCATCTATGGGGTCGCACAGAGTCAGACACGACTGAAGCGACTTAGCAGCAGCAGCAGCAGCGGTTGTGATGTGTTTCATGCTCTCTTTTTTTAACTGCAAGGATATACAAACCATGGTTGACTCTAAGGTATAGAATATCTGGATAATCTATATCCAGCAACGTTTTCCTAAGAGCTCAGATCTGCCACTAACAGGAGAAATAGCCAGTCTCTCCCCAGGTCCAACACCAGCGGCCTCCACAGTTCCATGGCCAAACCCTAGGGACGCTCCTTGATAACTAACCCCTTACCCTGTCCTCTTGTCTTGCAGCGATTCACGAGTTCCCCACAGACCTGTTCTCCAACAACGAGCGACAGCACGGGGCCGTCCTGCTGCATATTCTTGGTGTAAGTGGCCCTCGGGGGTGGGACATCCCTCAATTTCCAGCAGGGAAAGCCTGTCTGCAGAGCACAACGTGTCAGTGATCTCACCGTGTTCTTATAAGAGCCCTCTGAGAACAGTTCCTGGACGTGTTTTACCCGCAAAGAAGTGAAGTCTTAAGGGTGTGAAGTGACCTGCTCAGTGTCACACGCAGTGAATGGCCCCAGAGCCAGGACAAAGATTCACGCCTTCTTGAGCCTCCTTTTCTGCTTTTTGTAAAACGGGAGTGACAGCATCTCTTCCCCAGATGTGGAAATACAAGCGAACATGGGTCACATCCTTCAGACATAGCAGGGAGTGGGACAATGCTCTCCAGTACCCCAGCCCACCCCCACGTTTCACCATCCTGGCATCACTGCGGTTTGAGACTTTGGTGCCCTTCTTCTCAAACTTCCTCGGTGTTAAATGAGCCTGGTGAGCAGTGGCAGAGTTCGCGTAGCAGCTCAAAAAGGCAGAGTGGGCTCAAACCTAGATGATAGGTAATAGTTGCTCTTCTCTGCGTGCGAACCGCAGCCCACAGCCATTGCTCACACTTAGAAATGAAGTTTCGGGGAAGGCAATGGCACCCCACCCCAGTACTCTTGCCTGGAAAATCCAATGGATGGAGTAGCCTGGTGGGCTGCAGTCCATGGGGTCGCTAACAGTCGGACAGACTGAGCGACTTCACTTTCACTTTTCTCTTTCATGCATTGGAGAAGGAAATGGCAACCCACTCCAGTGTTCTTGCCTGGAGAATCCCAGGGACGGGGAAGCCTGGTGGGCTGCCGTCTATGGGGTCACACAGAGTCGGACACGATTGAAGTGACTTAGCAGCAGCAGCAGCAGAAATGAAGTTTTATTGGAACACAGCCATTCTTGTTCATTTGTATATCATCTGTGGCTGCTTTTCTGCTTCACTGGCCAACCTGAGTAGTTGTGACGAAGACTCTGGGATCCACAAAGCCAAAAAAGATTTTCTGTCTGTCTCTCTATAGAAAAAGTTTGCAAGGCTCGTTGTCTGATGCAGGGAAATGAAAGCGCTCAGGGTTTAATTTTCTACTTTGGATCAACCACAGCACATGTTCCTCCTGATGTGGTTCCCTGGCTGCTCAGCACCATCTGCTTCTATATTTAAACCCAACCAAGTGTTCTTCTTTGCAAGAGATAATTAAGCAAGGGAAAGCTGAGATTCTCACATAGATGGTAGCCAGCTGAGAATAAGGGGTGAGTGAAGTTTTAATTAATGGGATAAACCATTAATGAAAATGAAGATTGTAGGCAAATTTCAAGTGACAGTCTTGTGTATTATTTCTCAAATGGAGTGATTATCTTTCTAGTGTCTCTGGCTTTCCCCTGCCCTCCCTGTTCACTGAGGGGATGTGGATTTGACCAGTTAGTCCCACAATCTGTCCCTCTGCCTCACCAATGTCTTGTCAAAGCCTTTTTTCCTGAACTTGAGAGGTCCTCGGGAATTTTGCAGGAACCCTTTTAGAGCAAGCACTACCCAGCTACATCTGGAGAACAAAATCCAGCCCACTTCCTGTTTTTATAAATAAAGTTTTATCGGTTGGCAACCACCCTCGCGCCCTTGGCTGCTCTTCTACAGCAGCAGAGCTATGACAGGCTGTATGGCCTATAGAGACTCGTCAGACACTTTAAGAAAAACTTTGCTGAGCCCTTCTTTAGAGCAAGGAAACACTTGAGGTTTGGAGCCAGGTTTTGTCTGCAGCACTAAGAAGCTTCTCAGAACTTCCCGCCCAAGTGAAGGAAATAGTGGTGCCATCTTGGCCCCCTTTTCTCTCCTGTGTTTCTGAGACGTCAGGGGAACCAGAAGCTCTTTGCCTGGGAAATGCTGTAGAGGCGAATTTCTGAGCGTATGAATTTAGGTTGGGATCCTGAGATTTGTAGCAGTGTCTCCTCTCTCTCTCTCCACGTTTCCCACACCCCTGGTATTTGTTTCTTTTTGCTTCCCCCTCAAAAGATACTGAGTCAAATTCAGGGAGAGCCACAGCTGGACTCCAGCACGCATTTGCCTTGGATGCTGCGGTCACAGTTGATACATCTTCCACTTCATTTGTGGGCTTCCCTGATAGCTCAGTTGGTAAAGAATTCACCTGCCAATGCAGGAGGCACAAGAGACATGGGTTCAACCCTTGGGTCAGGAAGATCCCCTGGAGTAGGGAATGGAAACCTACTCTAGTATTCTTGCTTGGAAAATTCCACGGACAGAGGAGCCTGGAGTTGGATACAACTGACGACTGAGCATGCCAGCATGCATGCAATTAATTGTAAAGTTGTTGGAATATCACACCATTTTAGCTGAAGCAGCCCAGCCTTTTCCTCTTTTGTGAATAGGGCATTCATATCGCTTTTTCTCTGAAGAAAAAAATGGCTTCCTGGTGTTCAGCATAAAATCCCATCTCCTTTCCACAGATTCTGGTCCTTGCCTCTCCCTCCAACCTCACATTAGTCATTTTCTACTTTACTTTCAGTCTGTTCTGCCTGCACCAATGTCCTTGCTGTTTTTCAAATGCATCAAACACACTCCTGCCTCAGGACCTTTTCATGTGCTGTTTCCCAGCCATTAGAGATACTTTATTTGCCTATTTGTGACCCACAAAGAGGCAGAGGCTTTTCCTGGCATCCTTGTCACCTTGTCCCTAATAGAATAGTACCTGGCATACAAGATGAGCTCAGTAAAGTCATGTTGGGTGGACAGGTCAGAGAGGAGTTCTGCAGATAACATCATCTAAAAACTACTGATCTGTTCTTGCTCTGTCATCAAACAGAAGAAAATGAGACTTGGAGACATGACTATCCAAAATCACAAGGCAAAAAGTTCCCAGGATCAGCCCTAGAATCTGGATTCTGTTCCATGAGCCTCCCAATGTTCGGTGGCTCGTGTATTTTAACCTGGACCAACATCAAGCAGCATCCCAGGAAATGCTGGGCCTCAAGTTGTCTGTTTTGGCAGGAGGTGGGCAGTTGGTGACAAGAAATGATGCCTTCGCTAAAACTCGAAGAGGGGAAATCAGGATGATGATTATTTTAAACTCTTAAGACGATGTTTTTAAATGCTTTCCTTCTCGGCCCTTGAGGTTTGGATCTTGCCTGTCGAGGGCCTACTTGTGTGTTGGAGAGAGAGGGTTGCTTGTTTAAGAAGAGAGGAAGGCAGACAGGACCCTGTGGACTGACTTTTAGTCCCCTCTGATGTTCAGCAGGTTATTTCTCCTGTCTGGGCCCCATCTGCCAGTGAGAGGATTGAGGAAAACACACCCCAGTGGTGCTGGAATTTTCCTAACCCAAGCAGGCTGGTTTGGAGTGTGATGGATTCCTGGCCATACCCATTGCTGGCGGGAGTCCCGGCTGATGGCTATCTCCGTTTCCTTTGCAGGCTCTGTACATGTTCTACGCCTTGGCCATAGTGTGTGATGACTTCTTTGTTCCGTCTCTAGAGAAGATCTGCGAGGTGCGTGGGAAGGACTTAGGACCTTAGGCAAAGCCTGGGTCGGGGGCTGGGGGTGACTGACACTTGGCATATCAGTACCAAGCCGAGAAGCGGGGAGCACTCTGGCAATGAAGGTTGTCAGGCCAAGTACTTGGCATTGCCAGTGCAAAGCCTCAGTCTGAAGCTCCAGATTACAATTAGGGGGTGGTGTCCTCCCCCAGAGCTTGGCAGAAGAAAATGCTCCCCCAGTGAAATTATTACCCAGGACCTCTGGCTTCATAGCAGGTGCTGGTAGTTAAGCCAAAGCTGGTTAGCTAGGGAGCATTTGCCAAAACCAGCTGCAAGTGACAGGTACCAGGTGGGGCTCTGTGTCCCCAGGGAAGATGCTGAGCTGCAATGGCAGGGAATGCCCTTGGTCCTAACCTTTGCAGCCTGACATTTTCTCCTTTTAATTCTTTTGTTACGTTTTCCCAGTCGTGCCCCATCCTCCCTCAGCTTCTAGCCAAGGAAGGAAAACTCTCTGTTTTTAGCATCTGCTGTGTTCAGACTGGGGGCTTCCCAGGTGGTGCTAGTGGTAAAGAACCTGCCTGCCAATGCAGGAGACACAGGAGATGTGGGTTCAGTCCCGGGGCTGGGAAGACCCCCTGGAGAGTGGGCACAGCAACCCGCTCCAGTATCCTTGCCTGGAGTCTCCCATGGGCAGAGGAACCTGGCAGGCTGCAGTCCATAGGGTTGCACAGAGTCGGGCAGGACTGAAGCAGCTTAACACACATGCACAAGTGCAGACTGATCTGGGTGTCACTGCACTTTATCCACTTGAAGTCTCCCGGCTGTTTTAAGCCATACTGTCCTTGGGACATTTGCCGGTTGGACATGGATTGTTGGGGTGGGCACGTCCCCATTACTTTATCCCCTGTTGGTTCCCAGGAGGACTGGCTGCTTTTGACCAAGTTCACTAAGTGATGAGTGGCCTGGCAAAAGTGTGCAGAGACCCTGCCTTCCCTTTGCTCCACGCTTGACCCCTCGCCCCACCCAGATCAAACCATATGCTCTTCTCTAAGACACTTGTCAGCGAGAGAATGAGCCAGAGGAGGAACAGAATCAGGAAATGGCTGCTGGGATGTCAGGGTTGAATGTTCAACCTAGAGGCAGCCCTGGGGTGGTGGGCTATCACTTCTTCAGGGGAGGCCCTCGGGAAAAACAGTCAACTGGTCTTTCCATAATACACACCCCAGAATATGTTGTGGGTCACAGCAACAAGGTTGGGTCCCCTGTCCCCTTTGGGGTGACAGAAAGCCCATCGACACAGGACCACATTCAGTGGAGATGCTAGACGAGGTTACTCATCTCCCTAAAAACACAGAGGTGAGCAAGGGTGATGGTCCTGGCCTCAGAGGGAAGACTGATGGAAGGGACCTGGTGAGAGCCATCAAAGGTACTGAGGATTCCAAAGGAGGGAGGGAGCATCTCTGGGGAGAAACCAAGGAAGTCTTCATGGAGGAGGTGGTATTTGGTCCAGGCTTTGGAAGTGAGAAGTTCCAGCAGCTGAGTGGAAGGAGAAGGTCATTCCAGAGGGAAGGAGTGACCCAGGCAGAGGTAGGAAGGAGGCAGGACAGGATATAGCATGGTTTGGATTCTGCTAAAAGCTATCACAGGGGCTTTGATGGCTGAAACTCTGTGAAACCTCCTCTTTGGCAGGGCTGGGGTGGGTGGGCTTCTGCCTGGGGGAGTCAATGCTATGCCCCCATCCCATTTTCCACCAATCTCACAGCTCCAACCCTTCTGAGGACTCCTTCCATAGCAAGCTTGCTGAGGAGGTTGTACTGGCCCAGGGAAAGGATTCCTCAGTGGCTTCAGAGCCCAGGCTCCCCAGGAATGCTTTGGGAGGTGGAGGCTGGAGGAGACCAAGTCCTGCTCTGAGCCAGTCTTCCCAGAGGCCTTCTAAGGACCATAGCTAGGCACCTTCAAGTTGACATTCAGGGGGACCCAGAATTTCCATGGTTTTCCCAAGCACCCAAAGCCTCCAGCCCCAAATTCCAGATCAGAGGATGGGCCTCTGTGTCCAGAACATGGTCTCACCAAGCAGAGTGGGCCTAGATAGTCCTAGCCCTGCCCCAGGGCTTGGCAGAAGAAAACGCTCCCCCAGTGAAATTATCACCCAGGGCCGACTCAACTCTGGGGACAGGAGGGGAGGTCTATTCCAGTGGGCAGCCAGGTGTCCGGCCTGCAATTGGGAGGGCCTTCTGGGATGCAGAGGCCAGGCTGTGCACCTGAGTTTTCCACCTGGGGGGGCTTCTGCCTGGGGGAGTCAATGCTATGCCCCCATCCCATTTTCCACCAATCTCACAGCTCCAACCCTTCTGAGGACTCCTTCCATAGCAAGCTTGCTGAGGAGGTTGTACTGGCCCAGGGAAAGGATTCCTCAGTGGCTTCAGAGCCCAGGCTCCCCAGGAATGCTTTGGGAGGTGGAGGCTGGAGGAGACCAAGTCCTGCTCTGAGCCAGTCTTCCCAGAGGCCTTCTAAGGACCATGGCTGGGCACCTTCAAGTTGACATTCAGGGGGACCCAGAATTTCCATGGTTTTCCCAAGCACCCAAAGCCTCCAGCCCCAAATTCCAGATCAGAGGATGGGCCTCTGTGTCCAGAACATGGTCTCACCAAGCAGAGTGGGCCTAGATAGTCCTAGCCCTGCCCCAGGGCTTGGCAGAAGAAAACGCTCCCCCAGGGAAATTATCACCCAGGGCCGACTCAACTCTGGGGACAGGAGGGGAGGTCTATTCCAGTGGGCAGCCAGGTGTCCGGCCTGCAATTGGGAGGGCCTTCTGGGATGCAGAGGCCAGGCTGTGCACCTGAGTTTTCCACCGTCAGTCCCACAACCTGCTGTATGGATGTTCACATGGTACCCAAGGTCTGCGTGAGCCCCAGGAGTGACAGGCGCTAGACTAGCGGACTCCCCGATGATCCCCAGCTCCTGCTCCAGGCATCCAAAGATGGAAAAGACCCATCTTGTCATCCAGTGGGGGAAGCACGCACATGGACCTCAGATCCCCACTGCATGAGTCACGTTTCAGTTTCTCTTCCCTGGGGGAGTGGCTGACTCGTGGTGGCCCTTTTAAAAAGTCTTCATCAAAGAGAGACTGTTTAAGCGTTCAGACAATGAACAAAAATTGACAGGTGGGGGAAGGGGAGAGGGGACTCTGGGGTGAATATCAGGCAAAGTGGAGGAGGGTGTGTGCTCAGGATGAGCTCAGAGAGGCCACCAGCCCTGAAGCTTGACTCTGGCTGCGGGGCTATGCCCCGCGCTCTCCGTAAGTGGCCAGTAGGCATGCTTACTGCACCTGCAGTACAGCCTGAGGGTCTGCGGTCACTTCTGTTTCAGAAACTCCATCTAAGCGAAGATGTGGCTGGAGCCACCTTCATGGCTGCGGGAAGCTCAACACCAGAGCTGTTTGCCTCTGTTATTGGTAAGAAATCCTATCAGCTTGAGACACGGGATATAGGAAGAACCCAGGTTGGGTGCCCAGACTCTTGTGGGCATGTTTTTTCAGCTCTGAGTGTCAGTTTTCCTGTCTGTAAAATGGGAGATGTGGAGAGGAAGTGAATTAGTGGTTCCCTGGGGTGTGGAGTGGAGTAGGGTACTCACAGGTATGGGTTTTTTTTTGAAGTGATAACGTTCTAAAATTAGATTGCAGTGATGATTGTATGATTCTGACTATACCAGAAAACGCTAAAGTGATATTTTAAATGGGTGAATTTTACAGCATGTGAATTATCAATGAAGCTGTTCCCCAAACNGTTTTTTTTTGAAGTGATAACGTTCTAAAATTAGATTGCAGTGATGATTGTATAATTCTGACTATACCAGAAAACGCTAAAGTGATATTTTAAATGGGTGAATTTTACAGCATGTGAATTATCAATGAAGCTGTTCCCCAAATGGGAGGATTGGTGTAGCAGGCCCCTAAGGACTCTTTCACCTCTGCTGGCTTTGGTGTTCTCAGCAGCATCTCGGGTGTTCCCTGGTAGTAAGAACACGTCCTGTCCATTCCTGGGGTGGGGGCACAGAGCCAGCCAGGGTCTGAGGAAGGGGCAGGCCTGGGCTTGCACATGAGGTTTGTGCCTCTTTCTTCCCAGGCGTGTTCATCACCCATGGAGATGTCGGGGTCGGGACCATCGTGGGCTCTGCTGTGTTCAACATCCTGTGTATAATCGGAGTTTGTGGATTATTCGCAGGGCAGGTCAGTGGTGTCTCTCTTCTCATGAAATGACATAGGGATAGCGTGGGAGAGACCCAAGGCCCAGCCTTAGCCATGCCTGTAACTCCCTGTGGCTTTGAGCGGGGGTGTCTGTTCAACATCCTGTGTATAATCGGAGTTTGTGGATTATTCGCAGGGCAGGTCAGTGGTGCCTCTCTTCTCATGAAATGACACAGGGATAGCGTGGGAGAGACCCAAGGCCCAGCCTTAGCCATGCCTGTAACTCCCTGTGGCTTTGAGCGGGGGTGTCCCCTCCAGGCCCTTTTCCTTGTGTGTAACAGGGGTGTCCTGTGTTCCTTCCACCCATGGGTCTGAGAGCAGAAAGCGCGTCAGCCGCCCCCTTGGCTGGTCTCGAGGGTGGGTTGTGGGGCATTTATTTGACAGCAGTAAATATTTAAGAAGCGTTTCCTGTAACCCTGACCATGAGCTAGACCCTGGACTTACTTGGGGCCTGTCTTCTACCTCCCTGTGGGTGCATGAAGCTGGCTTGTTGATTTCCTATCACATCTTCCTGATCCTTGGAGCTATAGGGAGACATTAGACTTGACCTCAGAGAGTCGGGCTCATGGAAAGCTCCTTCTGGCCAAGGGGGGTAGAGGGAGGCAGCCAATCACCCCCAGAAAGTTCTAGCACTGAGAGAAGAGTGAATGTCTCTGGCCTCCCCNACCCCACCCCACCCCATCCTACTCCACACAGAAGTACCAAAAATGGAGGGAGGGATAGATAGATAGAAAGAGAGAGAGAGAGAGAGAGATGCAAGCACAAACATACATACAGAGATATCTTTTCAGTTTTTAAGATTCTTGATTTCAGCAACCCTATTCCATTAATGAGGGCAGACACCTGCAGATGGGCCCCCATGGCTACTTGGATTATCAGAAGGCTAGACCAGTTCTCTTTGGAGACCCACACTAGGCCTCATCCTGCAGCATCTGCAGACCAAGGTTTCCACTAAGGAAGGGCCACTTCTACGTTTGAGAAACCCAGACCCAGAGAGAGGTGCCAGCTTTCTGTGAAAATCAGAGCAAGCTGGTGTGTGTCACCTCACGGTACTTAGGGGCCTGTGTTTGTTCTCCTTTTGGAGTAAATCTGTCCCCTTCTTCTTGTTTCTTTTGCCTTCCCAGTTCATATATGATGAAGAAATTGTGTGGTAAGTTTTAAACATTTGTTTCTTTTTCATTTTTCATTAGTAGCCTTGTTTGTTGGGTTCACTGAATCTTTTTAAAAATTGTTTTTACGAACAAAGAACTTGTGAAAGTAAAAAAGGCTATCATTCTTTCATAATATTTATTTATTCTTGACTGTATAGAGCCTTAGTTGCAATATACAGAATCTTCATCGCAATGTGCGGGCTTCTCTCTACTTGTGGCGTGGCCCCAGAGATCATAGGCTCTCTAGTTGTGGTGCATGGGCTGAATTGCCTGTGACACGTGGGATCTTAGTTCCCCAACAATGGATGGAATATACATCCCCTGCATTGGAAGGTGACTTCTTAACCACTTGGCCACCAGGGATGTCCCCAAAAGGGTATCATTCTAAGCAGTCATAACTTTATCTGTCCTTTCAAAGTGACAAAGATTGTTTTCCTTAATATCCCCTCCCTGCCAGATAGCAAGATATTTTATAAAGCTAAAAGAATGAAAACAGTATGATGTTTTGCACAGGAATAAACATGGGCCAGTGTGGAATATGGAACCGAGAATAGAGTAATGGGCCCAGTTCTGGGATGGGGCATCATGACAAGGCAGAGAGATGGGGATGGGGAGGGGGGCAGCCTCAGATGTTGCAAAAACAAGGAATCCATGTAGAATCCCTCACACCTTATATAAGAATAAATCCCAGATGAATTCAAGATTTTGCTGCAAAAAGCAAAATTAAAGCATTTCAGGGTAGAATATAAAACTCATCTCTATGACACTGAGGTTGGAAATGATTTCTTAATTAAGATACAAAAGGCACAAACTTCTGAAGAGAAGGTTGATATTTCCACTCTAACCTTTAAGGCATGAATGTATTGGGTTGGCCAAAAAGTTCATTCAGATTTGCCCCATGATGTTGCTGTATTGTTCAGTCACTAAGTCATGTCTGACTCTTTGCAACCCCATGGACTACAGCATGCCAGGCTTATCTGTCCATCACTCTCTCCCTGAGTTTTCTCAAACTCATGTCCATTGAGTCAGTGATGCCATCCAACCATCTCATCCTGTCGCCCCCGTCACCTCTTGCCCTCGGTTTTTCCCAGCATCAGCGTCTTTTCCAATGAGTTAGCTCTTCGCATCAGGTGGCCAAAGTATTGGAGCTTCACCATCACATCGCATTTTCCATAATATGTTATGGTAAAAACCCGAGCAAACTTTTTGGCCAACCCAATATCTTCCACAAGCCATAAAAACATTCTCTTCATTGACAGTGATTGAGATCTGTATCCTGTATGTGATTATTTGTGGGAATGTATTCATGAGGCCTGACGGGAGCAGCTGCATGCTTTGGGACCAGACCGTGCTGGTTCTGGATCTACCCCACCTGTGAGCCAGAAAGTCTCTTTCCTCTGGGTCTCCTCCTCCTCACCTGTAGACGGAGTTCTGAGGGTGCTCAGATCATCGACAAACCCCTTTGTCACTCTGCTGGGCTCTGGGCTCTGTCAGCAGAGGAAGAACTCCCCAAGACTGCAGCTCATGTTGGGCCCTTAGTAGGTCTTCAGGACACATTCCTCAGATGACCCAACAAGTTAAGCCATGGAACTGCCCAGAGGCTTGTGTNGGGTGCTCAGATCATCGACAAACCCCTTTGTCACTCTGCTGGGCTCTGGGCTCTGTCAGCAGAGGAAGAACTCCCCAAGACTGCAGCTCATGTTGGGCCCTTAGTAGGTCTTCAGGACACATTCCTCAGATGACCCAACAAGTTAAGCCATGGAACTGCCCAGAGGCTTGTGTTCTGAGCTACAGAAATCCATACCACGTGTGGAGTTGGATGCTGTTTCTGCAGGACGACAGGGAGAGTGCACCCCAGAAAGACCCCCACCCCGCCGGCCCCACCTCGTGTTCTACCCAAGAGGCTACTGTGTCCGGCCTGTCTCTTCAGGCAGTTCTTAGGGCACCTTCCCACCTGCACCCCCAGCTCCTCTGGTCTCTGGCCGGGATCTCGCGTGACCACAGGGCCCTTTAGGGTCAAGTCTGCATGACCCCTGGCCACTCTTGCCCCTGGGATGAAGTGCTGTGCTTAGTCACTCAGTCGTGTCCGACTCTTTGCGACCCCATGGACTGTAGCCCCCCAGGCTCTTCTGCCCATAGAGATTCTCCAGGCAAGAATACTGGAGTGGGTTGCCTTTCCCTTCCCCAAGGCATCTTCCCAACCCAGGAATCAAACCCATGTCTCCCACATTGCGGGTAGATTCTGAGCCACCAGGGAAGCCCAAGAATACTGGAGTGGGTATTAATACTGGAGTGGTATCCCTCTCCCAGAGGATCTTCCTGACCCAGGAATTGAACTGGGGTCTTCTGCATTGCAGGCAGACTCTTTACCAGCTGAGCTACCAGGGAAGCCCTGGGATGAGGTGGTTCCTCCCTTTTCTAGGCAGCTAGAGGAGCTCCTCCTGAGCCCCGCAGAGCCCCTGTAGTTGAGAAGACCCAGCCCAGCCTTCTCTGTTACCACGCAAGTGCCAGACGGCAGGACAGATGGGGGCCGGGTCCCGGGTCCGGGGAGGTGGCAGGACACCCCGCGGCGCCCACCCACCGTGCCGGGCACGCCCAGCCGCGGGCTCCCCCGGCTCTAACCAGCCTCCTTTCTCTCTCTGAGGTGGGAAGGCCTGGTGCTCATCATCCTGTACGTGTTTTACATCCTGATCATGAAGTAAGTGCCCTGCTCCTCTCCTGGGTTGTCTCACCCCTGGTCCCACACCCTGCTGCAGCCTTTCGTCAGAGGCAGAGGAAAACCTCGGGCAGCCCTTTTGGTCATTTTTGGCCACCACCCCGTTTCTCCAGGGGACACCCTGCTGGTGCAGCCAAGGTGGGAGAGAGAGATTCAGACTCTGTAGCACGGTACCGTCCACACATGGGCCAGGGCGGGCGGCTGGTGGCAGGAGGCTGAGGCCGCTCCCCAAATGAATAGCAGTCAAGGACCTCTCTCCTACCCTGTTCCACGGCCTTGGCCCCAGGGTAACTGCTCTTGCTTGCTGTCTCTATAAATCCCCTGATAATTGAATGCCACTCTTTCAAAAGAGCCAAGCAGCTCCAGTCTCTCCAGACTCACAAAATGCCACCTCTGGAGGCTGTCACCCTTGCACAACTGCAGAGGGTACCGCAGGCAGTTCCAAAGGTGCAGACCCTGGGTGGAGGGTGTGCACCCATGAGGCCCTCTGGAAGCTTCCCCAGGTCAGAATCATCTCAAAACTCCCCATGATGAGTAGCATTCAGTCATAAAAAGGAAAGTATGACTCATGCCATGATGCGGAGGGCCCCTGAGGGCATTATACTGAGTGAAAGGAGTCAGGTCACAAAAGGACAAATACTGGGCCTTTCCACTTCTGTGAGGTGCTGAGGAGACTCAGATTCCTAGAGGCAGGCAGCAGATGAGAGCTTGGTTAACAAGGGCCTGGGGGAGGATGTCATTAATGATTCCTTGAGAACAGAGTTCTGTGAATGTGGTGACGGTTGCACCACCTTAGAGATGTAATTATGGCCACCGAAACGTGAGCCTGAAAATGGAAAATAGTTAAAACAGAAAATTTTATGTCAGATGTATTTTTCCACAGTTGAAAAAAAAATAAAGCTACCCATGAGCTAAGCCACATTCAGATTTTTAACTTTCTCCTCACACCTCCGCAGATAATTTAAAAAGAAAACACCACTGAGGTTTATGAGACTAAGAATCCCCACGCTGACATAAAACACGTATCGTGTTTCTAAAAATGGATGGTAAGCTGTCAAAACGGCAGGAGAGTTGTCTTTAAAGGTCTCCTCTCTGAGTGCCTTTGGGTGAGGCCACCAGCCTGGGGTCTGGGACGGAGTCTCCTCTCTGTGGGGACAGTAGCCTCGGGGCACCCACGGGAGCAAGGCCAGGCCTGGGAGCGCCTGCTTTGGGCCTCTCCCGAGGCTGGACTGAGCTGCTTTTGTTAGGACAGGCTAATGGTGTGCAGAAGTAGGCGTCAGTCAAGAAAATTCTTGAGCTAAAAGGTCTCTTATGACCCCAGGAAGCCCATTCAAAAGGGGCAGGCCTCATTGTTCCAGGGTTCCTGTCAGGAAATTCTGTCCGCACAGCTGAAAAGATTAGGATTAACATAAATAGGCTATTGATACTATGTATAAAATAGATAATGGGAACCTACTGTATAGTACAGGGAACCCTACTCGTTGCTCTGGGATAAATTTAATTGAATTCGCAAAAAAGAAGGGCTGTCTGTGTGAACAGAGCTGATTCACCTTGCTATACGGTAGAAACTCACACAACATTGTAAAGCAACTATTAATATAATTGAATAAAAAGTAAAAAAAAAAAAAAAACCTTAGCTCCCCAGCCCCTCACCCAAGGTCAAGCTCACTGCAGGTGTGCAGGGGAGGGGGAGGAGGCCCCTGCCCGCTGCCCTGCCCCTAGCCACTCCCCTGCCCGGCCTCTCCTGCTGCTCTGACCTCCCTTAACTAACTTGCAGGTACAATGTGAAGATGCAGGCCTTTTTCACAATCAAACAAAAGAGTATTGCAAATGGCAACACGGTCAACAGTGAGCTGGAGGATGGTAATGATTACTGTGATAGTAGCTCTGATGACCCTTCCCTGCCATTGCTGGGGCAAGGTAAGGCTGAGCAGACAGGAGGGGGCGAACGTGCCATTAAAACCACACACACACACCATAAGCTGTCACTGTCTCCGTTGGTCACAGGACTATACATGAGGAGGGCAAGTGATTGGGAGCTGTGGCTCAGATGGGACAAAGATGAGCCCAGCGTGCACAGTCACGTCCCCAGGGGTCACCCCAGGCCTCCTGAGGAAGGCTCAAGGCCTGCCTGGCTTTCCTGACATGCCATGAACCATATCTCTGACCTGGGTCAAAGGCCAGTACCAGGAAGCTGAGGACTTGGGAAGACAGAGCAGGTGGGGTCTCCCTGTGGTTTCTCAGATGCCAGGCCCAGTTCTGGAGAGCTCTGTTCTGGAGAGACCGTTGACTCGTTGCCCAGAGGAACAGCAAGGCTGGGAAGGACGCCATGGAGCTGGAGAGGAATTCCAGACCTGCCCCCAAGAGCCCCACCGGAAGCCCCTTCTCCTGGGGGCTGTGGCCTGGTCTCAGCTTCTCCCTGGAACCTTGTCTGGGGATTCTGGACCTCCGAAGTCAGCCCCTGTCTGTCAAGTACCCCCAAATGTTTGGGCTTGACCAGCTACTGCCTTGCGAATCTTGTCCTCAATTCTTTTTATTTTTTGTGGCCTGTGGGATCTTAGTTCACTAACTAGGAATATCCCCTGCAGTGGAAGCTCAGAGTCTTAACCACTGGACCACCAGGGAAGTCCCTATTCTCATTTCTTAATCAGCCAGTTACCAGGTGATTCCATCCAGAGGGGGCAGTTCTGCCAGGGAGCCAAGAGTGTTGACGCCCTCTCCCACACAAGACTTGTGTTAAGGTCTGAATAGCTTCTTGAAGTCAGGATCTGGGGGAAAAAACAGCTTTAACTGGCATTGCCGATGAGTTCCACCCACGGTGTTGGTAAAGCTCTCCTTTAACCAGGAGAAAGCACCGTGGACCGGCCTCCAGAGGGGTATTTCTCTTTTATTCCTCATGGCTTTGGGCAAGTCACTGTCTCTTTTAGGTCACTTTAATACCTAATTCCTATAGGCTCAGAGGGGACTGTTTGCCCATGTCTGGGACACGTAGGGGCCAAAATCTATACTCCTAGGCACTCCCCCAGCCTTCACCCTGGGGGTGGGTCAAGGTAGGAGATTCCTCACATGTGCACTTTGAGCAAGTGCTGGGTTAGCCAACAAGTTCGTTTGGATTTGGGGGAAACCTGAACAAACTTTTTGGCCAATCCAATATGTTCTGTCCTGTCTCAGGTAACCCCCAGGAGGAAGGTACCTGTCGTGGGTGCTGAGTGAGGGGTGGATCTCTCCATGTGGATGGAGGAAGGCTGCTGGGGAGAGGGTATGGGTGCAGCCAAGGTGACAGGCCCACCCCTGGGGGCCCCAGGAAGGAGCCCAGCAGAGCACGGGCCGGTGCCGTGCGCCTGTTTCTTAAAAGCAAGTAGGCTGCTGCAGAAGAAAGCTGTTTCCAGAACAGCCTTGTCAGGAGGGGAGGAAACGGTGTGGCTGCTGTTTGGGATTTTTAGCTCCACAGACATGGCAGCTCCAAGGCGGGGTATAAGACAGAGGCTCTTCCTGGCCATCCTTGTACGTAGACATCAGGGCTCCTGGGGTCCTCTGGACCTTCACGGTGAGAGGAGTGATTCTGTTTACCAGGTCAGTGGGAGATGCCCGCATCCTCAGGTGCCAGCCCCGGGAGCTACCTGCTGCCCACGTGGCTGATAGAGGAGGCTGGTTCCCGGTGCCGCGAGTCAGGGATGTGAGCATTTCCTCTTCCAGGCAAATCCAGGCTGCCCTGAGGCCTCGTGGGGCCTTGCCAGCGGCTCTCTGGTGGCCCTCACTTTTGCATTTTTGTCAGTAGGGTTTCCCACAGGTTTATTGCTTTCCCCCAGTCCTCGAAGTACAGGACAATTTCTGGAAAATTGGAAGATTAGACACAAGACTGTCCCCTAAGGCCAAGGAAAGGCGGGGACATAGGTCTCCCTCCAGCTCTTATCAGGGTGAATGCACTTAGATAAAAGCCAAGGAGGAAACGGGCTGGGGCAGGGTTTGGGGACGTAGGCCTGGAACTGGAGAGGTTGGGGCCCGGAGATGCAGCCCCGGATGGTGGCCGCTCCTTTCCTCTTGGGCCCATGCTCTTCAGGTCTCCCTGCTGGGTCTCCTTCAGTGGGCCCTTCTCCCCAGCAGCCTTCCTCCTTCCATGTGGAGAGATCCACCCCTCACTCAGCACCCACGACAGGTACCTTCCTCCTGGGGGTTACCTGAGACAGGACAGAGCAGATTGGGTTGGCCAAAAAGTTTGTTCAGGTTTCCCATCCACACAGAATTTTTGGCCGACCCAATACTTGCACAGTGTGCACACAGGGTCGGGGGTGGGGATGGGCAAGTGGGGAAGAGTTTGTGACTCACTGAAGGGCATTGTCCCCTAGAAGCAGATTGACTGGGGCAAGAGATTACACCCTGGAGGCGGAGGGTGGCGGGCCTGAGGAGAACAGGGCTTTGGGATTTTACCCTTTCTGACAGTGTTGCCACAGAATCTTTCAAACTCAGAGCTCATCTCCCCTGGTCCTTGGTCTCCAGGCAGGCCCCATAAACCACACCATCCAGGGTTGTCAAAGATTGTTGGCTTATAGATGCTTTCAGGAAGACACATACACACAAAACCCTGATTTTGCTATTTTGCAGTTTGGGTGTTTCCCATAGATGTAAAATCAAACTTTTTTTTAAACCCAACCTCTTGACAGGAGAGGAGATGGTACCTTTTCACCCCCCACTCCTATAAAATGCCATTATGTACTTGAATGCTCCTAAAGATCATGCAGGTCAGCTCACCAGATCAGCGCAAGCTGGTGTTCTGGGGGGAATAGCATCCTCCAGTTTTGTTCTGCATACAGTTTTTGTTCCCCCTAAAAGTTTTACACATTTTTTTATACCACACTTCAATTCTGCTCAAGGAAGCAGAGCACAATTCAGCAAGGAAAGTGTCCAGAATGGAGGCAGGCAGGCACCCCATTTCCCACCGTGGCTGGAGGTCTGGCCTCTCCTTGCTGGCTCTCCGGTGGCGTTGCACATGACCCAGTAGCTGGGGCTATTTTGACCACCAGCTGGGCTCACTGTAGGACCTTTCCAAGCTTCCCTGGCCAGGGACACAACTTTGTCTTGGAATGGGGAGGGAGCAGGTGATAGCTGGCCTTAGGTTGAACTTCCAAGGCAACATGCTGACATTGGCTGGGTTACCTGCTAAGCACGTGGTGGGTGGTGCCAGGATGAGATGCCCAAGAAGCCAAGGAGGAGAGGGGCCGTCCCCACGGCCAGAGGTCCCAAGCATTGAAGTCCCCCTACTAACACCCTCCTTCACATAACCCCTGGCATCTTGGCCACCATCAAGAATGCTGCCCCAGACTCCCGGCGTCCACCGCACGCTAATCATCTCTGCAATCTCTGTTGGCCTCTGTCTCCTTAACACTTCTCCTCTTCTAAATTGTAAGTAATCTGCTTTGACCCAGGCAATAACACATGCATTTAAGAAGCAGAACCCACGAGTCCAATGCACGCCTCACTGGCGGTTAATATTTGTCTCCCACAAATGCATGGTCCTCCCGGCTTTGGTTCTAACCACATGCCTCCTGTCTGCTGAGCCTTGCTGCCTGTTGGGTGAGAAGGAATTCCAGACCTGCCCCCAAGAGCCCCACCGGAAGCCCCTTCTCCTGGGGGCTGTGGCCTGGTCTCCTCAGCTTCTCCCTGGACCCTTATCTGGGGATTCTGGACCTCCGAAGCTAGCCCGTGTCTGTCAAGTACCCCCAAATGTTTGGGCTTGACCAGCTACTGCCTTGGGAATCTTGTCCTCAGTTCTTTTTATTTTTTGCAGCATGTGGGATCTTAGTTCACTAACTAGGAATATCCCCTGCAGTGGAAGCTCAGAGTCTTAACCACTGGACCACCAGAGAAGTCCCTATTCTCAATTCTTAATCCAGCCAGTTACCAGGTGATTCCATCCAGGGGGGCAGTTCTGCCAGGGAGCCAAGAGCGTTGACGCCCTCTCCCACCCAAGACTTGTGTTAAGGTCTGAATAGGTTCTTGGAGTCAGGATCTGGGGGAAAAAACAGCTTTAACTGGCATTGCCAATGAGTTCCACCCACGGTGTTGGTAAAGCTCTCCTTTAACCAGGAGAAAGCACCGTGGACCAGCCTCCAGAGGGGTATTTCTCTTTTATTCCTCATGGCTTTGGGCAAGTCACTGTCTCTTTTAGGTCACTTTAATTCCTAATTCCTATAGGCTCAGAGGGGACTGTTTGCCCATGTCTGGGACACGTAGGGGCCGAAATCTATACTCCTAGGCACTCCCCCAGCCTTCACCCTGGGGGTGGCCTTCACCCTGGGGGTGGGTCAAGGTAGGAGATTACTCACATGTGCACTTTGAGCAAGTGCTGGGTTAGCCAACAAGTTCGTTTGGATTTGGGGGAAACCTGAACAAACTTTTTGGCCAACCCAATCTGCTCTGTCCTGTCTCAGGTAACCCCCAGGAGGAAGGTACCTGTCGTGGATGCTGAGTGAGGGGTGGATCTCTCCATGTGGAAGGAGGAAGGCTGCTAGGGAGAGGGTATGGGTGCAGCCAAGGTGACAGGCCCACCCCTGGGGGCCCCAGGAAGGAGCCCAGCAGAGCACAGGCCGGTGCCGTGTGCCTGTTTCTTAAAAGCAAGCAGGCTGCTGCAGAAGAAAGCTGTTTCCAGAACAGCCTTGTCAGGAGGGGAGGAAACGGTGTGGCCGCTGTTTGGGATTTTTAGCTCCACAGACATGGCAGCTCCAAGGCTAGGTATAAGACAGAGGCTCTTCCTGGCCATCCTTGTACATAGAGATCAGGGCTCCTGGGGTCCTCTGGACCTTCATGGTGAGAGGAGCGATTCTGTTTACCAGGTCAGTGGGAGATGCCCGCATCCTCAGGTGCCAGCCCCGGGAGCTACCTGCTGCCCACGTGGCTGATAGAGGAGGCTGGTTCCCGGTGCCGCGAGTCAGGGATGTGAGCATTTCCTCTTCCAGGCAAATCCAGGCTGCCCTGAGGCCTCGTGGGGCCTTGCCAGCGGCTCTCTGGTGGCCCTCACTTTTGCATTTTTGTCAGTAGGGTTTCCCACAGGTTTATTGCTTTCCCCCAGTCCTCGAAGTACAGGACAATTTCTGGAAAATTGGAAGATTAGACACAAGACTGTCCCCTAAGGCCAAGGAAAGGCGGGGACATAGGTCCCCCTCCAGCTCTTATCAGGGTGAATGCACTTAGATAAAAGCCAAGGAGGAAACGGGCTGGGGCAGGGTTTGGGGACGTAGGCCTGGAACTGGAGAGGTTGGGGCCCGGAGATGCAGCCCCGGATGGTGGCCGCTCCTTTCCTCTTGGGCCCATGCTCTTCAGGTCTCCCTGCTGGGTCTCCTTCAGTGGGCCCTTCTCCCCAGCAGCCTTCCTCCTTCCACGTGGAGAGATCCACCCCTCACTCAGCACCCACGACAGGTACCTTCCTCCTGGGGGTTACCTGAGACAGGACAGAGCAGATTGGGTTGGCCAAAAAGTTTGTTCAGGTTTCCCATCCACACAGAATTTTTGGCCGACCCAATACTTGCACAGTGTGCACACAGGGTCGGGGGTGGGGATGGGCAAGTGGGGAAGAGTTTGTGACTCACTGAAGGGCATTGTCCCCTAGAAGCAGATTGACTGGGGCAAGAGATTACACCCTGGAGGCGGAGGGTGGCGGGCCTGAGGAGAACAGGGCTTTGGGATTTTACCCTTTCTGACAGTGTTGCCACAGAATCTTTCAAACTCAGAGCTCATCTCCCCTGGTCCTTGGTCTCCAGGCAGGCCCCATAAACCACACCATCCAGGGTTGTCAAAGATTGTTGGCTTATAGATGCTTTCAGGAAGACACATACACACAAAACCCTGATTTTGCTATTTTGCAGTTTGGGTGTTTCCCATAGATGTAAAATCAAACTTTTTTTTAAACCCAACCTCTTGACAGGAGAGGAGATGGTACCTTTTCACCCCCCACTCCTATAAAATGCCATTATGTACTTGAATGCTCCTAAAGATCATGCAGGTCAGCTCACCAGATCAGCGCAAGCTGGTGTTCTGGGGGGAATAGCATCCTCCAGTTTTGTTCTGCATACAGTTTTTGTTCCCCCTAAAAGTTTTACACATTTTTTTATACCACACTTCAATTCTGCTCAAGGAAGCAGAGCACAATTCAGCAAGGAAAGTGTCCAGAATGGAGGCAGGCAGGCACCCCATTTCCCACCGTGGCTGGAGGTCTGGCCTCTCCTTGCTGGCTCTCCGGTGGCGTTGCACATGACCCAGTAGCTGGGGCTATTTTGACCACCAGCTGGGCTCACTGTAGGACCTTTCCAAGCTTCCCTGGCCAGGGACACAACTTTGTCTTGGAATGGGGAGGGAGCAGGTGATAGCTGGCCTTAGGTTGAACTTCCAAGGCAACATGCTGACATTGGCTGGGTTACCTGCTAAGCACGTGGTGGGTGGTGCCAGGATGAGATGCCCAAGAAGCCAAGGAGGAGAGGGGCCGTCCCCACGGCCAGAGGTCCCAAGCATTGAAGTCCCCCTACTAACACCCTCCTTCACATAACCCCTGGCATCTTGGCCACCATCAAGAATGCTGCCCCAGACTCCCGGCGTCCACCGCACGCTAATCATCTCTGCAATCTCTGTTGGCCTCTGTCTCCTTAACACTTCTCCTCTTCTAAATTGTAAGTAATCTGCTTTGACCCAGGCAATAACACATGCATTTAAGAAGCAGAACCCACGAGTCCAATGCACGCCTCACTGGCGGTTAATATTTGTCTCCCACAAATGCATGGTCCTCCCGGCTTTGGTTCTAACCACATGCCTCCTGTCTGCTGAGCCTTGCTGCCTGTTGGGTGAGGGCGTGTGTGTCTGGTGTGCATTTGTTCGTGTTTGTGCTATTAACTCTCATGCAGGTTTGCTCTGACTGCTCCTAGTTACCCTGAAATCCAGGAAGGATACTCATCAGGAGCGGGTGACCAGTGGAGAGGGACGGGCATACCTGCTTTGGCAGCCCCTCAGAGGGGAAAGGCTTCCCTGCTTCTGTGTGCTGTGTCCAAGAGTGTTTCTATTTCTGGACCCTTCTGGGCTCTGGAGTTGACTGTCAAGCCCCCCAGGGACTCCAGCCCAGAGGATGTTCCTGAAGGTGGCGGGGAGGGTCCAGGGACCAAGGAGATTTGTTCTTCAGCCTCATGAGTGGAAGCAAAGGGTCAGAGAGAGTGGCCTCCCTGCTGGAGGGTGCTGGTTTCACTGGAGACACTGGTCTTGGCCAGCAGCTCACTGTGCACCCCTCATAAGCAGGCTCCTCTCCGGGGTCTCAGTTGCCTCATCAGGGCCTGTGAGCCAGATCTTTGACCTCGCTCCTACCGCCTCATGGAGAGCAAATTTGGAAGCATAGTGTGCCACGTGGAGATGGTTCCTCTAAGACCTGGCTGGTAGCTTCACAGGAAGCTTAGAACCAGTGCTGTTACCTCCCAGCATTTTCCCGTTAGGAGGCCCTTGTCCATTTGTTAAGTTTTGTCTGAGCCTCTGTAAATAGTGGGAAAGAAAGGTCCCCCTCAGAGTTATTGGTGAGAGGTGGCAGGGATCCAGTCTACTTTGAGGGGGGCTGCCCCATGAGACTTAGGTGAGGAACTGAAAGACCCTTACATTTAGCCAAGACTGGGCGCCAGAAGAGAGGGTCATCAGTCAGCAGAGGGACTAGCCCTGGAGATGTGCATGTGGTCCTGTAAAAGAGGGACCCTGGGGATCTGTTCAATACTTGTGGGTGGTTCAGACCCAGGTGGTTCGCTCTACTAATGGGAGGATCTGCAGCCAGCCTCCCATGTGGCTACCAGCTGCTGAGACCACAGCCCAAGAAGTCTGCCCCTCGGGGGGGATGTCAGTCCCCCCAGCCCTGGAGTTTTGCCCTGGCGGTCCTCAGCACTAATCATGGCTTTGTGCTCAATATAGTGAAGGAGGAGCCGCAGTACAACAAACACCCAGTGGTAATGGTGGACGAGGTCACGAGCTCCAGCCCTCCCAAGCTCACCTTCCCAGAAGCGGGCTTACGCGTAATGATCACCAATAAATTTGGGCCCAGGACTCGTCTGCGGATGGCCAGCAGGATCATAATTAATGAGGTAAGTTTCCTTCAAGGCCCATGAGACCACGTGAGCCTGAGGCCTTGGATGGATTCCAGCACTGCAGGAAGCCCTGGCTTGTCAGGACACTTCCTGGCGTTGGGCCCGAAGTGTCCTCTGCCGGGCTGCTGTTTATCACCAGCCTGCTGAAGCAAGGAAGCCCAGACAACACCCACGGGCAGCAAATGATCCTATCAGGAAGGAGTTTAAGGCAGGTAGCAATCGAATACCATGTCTGCCACAGACCACTAAGTATTTTGTCAAGTACTGCTGCTGCTGCTAAGTCGCTTCAGTCGTGTCCAACTCTGTGCGACCCCATAGACGCCAGCCCACCAGGCTCCCCCTTCCCTGGGATTCTCCAGGCAAGAACACTGGAGTGGGTTGCCATTTCCTTCTCCAATGCATGAAAGTGAAAAGTGAAAGTGATGTCGCTCAGTCGTGTCCGACTCAGCGACCCCATGGACTGTAGCCCACCAGGCTCCTCCATCCATGGGGTTTTCCAGGCAAGAGTACTGGAGTGGGGTGCCATCACCTTCTTCGTTTGTCAAGTACTAGAGAAAGACTAATTGGAGAAAGACTGGTCTGAAGTACAGATTTTTTTTTTTTTTTTTAATGTTACTCAGGACCAAAAAAAAAAAAAAATACATACCTATTCTCATGGATAGAGCAACTCTAGAAGAAAACTGAAAGACTATAGAAGCCTTCTGGTTTGTCTCTCAGCATGTGGATCCATTACCTCCTTTGTTATAATGGAAAGTGAAGCAGAAGCGAAAGTTGCTCAGTCGTGTCCAACTCTTTGCAACCCCATGGACTATATAGTTCATGGAATTCCCCAGGCCAGAATACCAGAATGGGTATCTGCTCCCTTCTCCAGGGGATCTTCCCAACCCAGGGATCAAACCCAGGTCTCCCACATTGCAGGCAGATTCTTTACCAGCTGAGCCATCAGGAAGCCCAAGAATACTGGAGTGGGCAGCCTATCCCTTCTCCAGTGGATCTTTGCAATCCAGGACTTGAACCAAGGTCTCCTGCATTGCAGGTGGAGTCTTTACTAGCTGAGCTACCAGTGTTATAACTTATGTCTCTTTTAATGCAGCCTCAAGGTAGCTGCAGATGTTCTTTTTCCAAGGATAATTCTCTCTTGATTCCTATAAAGCTGGAGTCATGACCCCCTTCCCATTGCTACCATTCATACTCATACTGAGTCACACCCCACCTCCTTACAATTCTGTCCTTGCACAGCTGTTGCTGAGTCCAGACTTGGTCTGTTTGCCACAAGACAGGCCAATTAACTGAGAGATTAGGTGTTGAAGCAATGACTAGGACATTATTTGGAAAGCTACTGATTGAGAAGATGGCAGACTAATGTCTCAATAGGACAGAGGTGGGGAGGGGCATAGTTGAGTAGATAAAGACCTTTATCTTGCAGAAATCTCCTGGAATGGCCAACCTGGGGGAAGAGGGGTGATGTGTTAATCAGAGGGGCAGGCTCCTCTGAGGCAGGCCTTTAGGGAAGGAATGTGTTAATCTCTTCAGGAAGAGGGTCAGGGTTCCTTGAAAAGTATTAGTCACGCAATCGTGTTCAACTCTTTGTAACCCCATGGACTGTAGCCTGCCAGGCTCCTCTGCCCATGGAATTCTCCAGGCAAGAATACCGAAGCTGGTGGCCATTCCCTTCTCCAGGGGCCCCAGTCCCTTCTCCAGGGGATCTTCCTGGCCCAGGTTCCCTGAAGCATGTTGTTACGTATGATTATAATAACAAAGGGTGGCACCAGCGGTAAGGAACCCGCCTGCTAATGCTGGAGACAAAAGACACTGGCTGGAAGACCCCTTGGTGGGGGAGGCGTGGCAACCCTCTCCAGTATTCTTGCCTACAGAGTCCCATGGACAGAGGTGGGCTCACCTGGTGGGCTCCAGGTGAAAAATGCAGTTTTTCAAAGGTTAAAGTCAAACAGATCCATCACGGAGTCAGAATTGGTTCTTCCCTGCAACACAGCTATTTGCGGGGGTTTTTGTTTGTTTTGACTATGAGGAAGACCTTTCATTTAACCCTTTTTGGGTAGTAAAATATTATGCCTGGGCATGCATCTCAGATGTAGACCACTTTTCTCTTTAGGTGGCTAAATGTTGTGGACATGTTTATAGGAAAAATGTTTTAGAATTCCACCCAGTCCTAGACTTCATGATTTAGGAGTCCCCGCCTAAAACCAGTTTGAAGCCAGTTAATGGTCAACTCATCTTTCTTTTGGAAAAAATAACATGCTTCCATTTTAAGTAATAATGACTTTTTTTGCCCATCTTTTTGCTTCCAGTAACCACAAGGATAAGTGTTAGGCACACAGTTATGGAGGATTGCCGTGGGGGCACGTGCACTGGCTCTTGGTTTCTTACTGATGTAACTGGGAAGGAGATATGTGTCCATGTGTGATGATTATTACCCACCAGGCTTTAATCCTAAAGCATAAATGTTTTTGATGAGAGCCAGATAAAGATGAGCTGTGCAAAGGCAAACAGACTTTCAGAAACATGGAAACCTGTTAATTTCTTGGTATATGGTTTCTCCCTTTCTCCGGTTTAGTAGAAACCCACTGACTTGGCTTCTGCTTAGGTGGAAAGAAGGCAGACTTGGCGACAGCTATAAGGAAATAGGGGAGGGAAGAGGTCTGATTGGTTCAGAGGACACCCATTACACAGGGTGAAAGATTTGGACAGCAGAAGCCTTCCAAATGGCTACTAACCCTATAAGATGCTCAAATTAAAAGGGAAATGCAAATTAAAACCACAATTAGATTCCACCACATATCCACCAGAGTGACTAAAATGGGAAGAATTGACAATATCAAGCATTGACAAGGATGGGAAGCAACTGAAATTAAAATCCATTTCTGGTACAAATATGAAATGGTTCAACTTGTACATACCTTATGACCTCACAATCCCACTTCTAGATAAATACCCCAGAGAAATGAGTGCATATGTCCACAAAAAGGCATGGTCATGGCATGCTTCCTGATAACCAAAAAGAGGAAATAACCCAAATGCCCATCAAACGGCAAAGGACATACTGTGTGTTATTCACACAGTGGAGTACTATAAACCCCTGGAAAATAACAAACTACTGGTTCATGCAACAAGATGGATGAACCTCACAGATATTAGGCTGAGTGAGAGAAGCCAAATATAAAATAATATGTACTCTCTGAATCCATTTATAGGAAATTCAAGTTCAGGAAAAAATTGATGTGTATAAAAGTCAGAATGGGGTTACCTTAATTACTTCTGGAGAGAGGGGATCCTTAGCGAGTTGTCTGAGAGGGTGGAAATGTTCTACATCTTAATATGAACCATCGCTGGACCGTTGCACACAATGTAAATGCAATTTTTGCATGATATCCCTGAAATAAGGCTTTTTAACTATGCAGAGCCTCTCCTGTGACTGTGGCTAATGACCGTCCACTGGGAAAGTCAGAATGATTGCTTTGATCCAGGGTCATGGGCCAGTTTGTCAGGCTGACACTAAGAAGAAACCCTGGGCTCTGACCGATCCCCTTGCTGATACTGGTCCGAGTGGAAATGAGCAAACTTAGCTGGCTTCTAAGGTCTTGGAGCCATTTCTCAGGCAAACCTGAAGCCAGGGGTGTCGTTCCAGAAACCCTTAAGTGCCACCTGCCTGTGAGGAACCAAGCAACAGGATTCAGCTTTGTCACACGCCTAGGTGTCTGTCTTGCCTCCTGTCCACACAGAGGCAGAGGCTGATCAACTCAGCCAACGGCGTGAGCAGCAAGCCGCTTCAAAACGGGAGGCACGAGAGCATCGAGAACGGGAACGTGCCCGTGGAACACCTGGAAGAGACACAGCAGGCCCAAGAGCCCCCGCCGCAGCCCCCGCCGCCTCCCCAGGAGCCAGAGCCCGTGGAGGCCGCCTTCCTGTCCCCCTTCTCCGTGCCTGGTGAGTCCTGGGGGGCGGGGCTCTCAGGCCACACTGCTGGGGGCTCCGAGGGTCCAAGCCCGGGTCTTCAGGATGGAGAGCTGGGCCCAGGAGGGCGGGGGAGGCAGGTGTGAGGGTCCGACATTAAGTCACTCAATGAACACCTCCTTGGTAGTAAACTGTGGGTTAGAGCCACTGTAGGAGGCAGCTACTGCCCAGGGTTGGGGAGCCTGGGATGCCAGACAGCTGGCCAAGTGGAGGCCTGGGAAGTGCACCGGCAACCCCTAGAAACTGCACGCAAATGCCCAGGGCAGTGGGGCTTTCTCGTGCAGTAAGGAAAAACAAGCACATACGTTATTTTTATGGACATGCTCAGACTCTCCAGCCCTTCCAGTGTGGGCAGCCCGTTTTGCCCATGTGTTGCATATTTGCTGGGACAGGATACATTAAAGCCACACATGATCTTTAGACAGTTACACCTTCTGTGTTTGACAGTAACCCCTACCTATAAATAAGTTAGAGCCGTTGTGGCTCCAGCCCACACCTGAGCGTCCTCCATCTCATTGGATGGGCCTGGTGTCATCTGACCGCCAGCTCCTCGCTGACCTCACCTCTGCTCCAGCCACACTGGCCTCCTCACTGTCCTTCTCAGAAAGTAGCAGATATGCTCCTGCCCAGGACCTTTGTTGAAATGCGCTTTCTTCTGCTGCCTGTATCACTCACTTCCTTACCTTCCTCGGGTCTCTGCTTAAAGGTCACCTTCTCGGTGTGGCCTTCTCTGACCACCCTAATTTAAGTATTTTGTATATATGTATTTTTTATCTTGTGTGTCTCCCCAGCTAAAATATCAGCTCCGTGCCAGCAGGTATCTTTGTCTGTTTCATTCACTGTTGTATCCCCAGTGCCCAAGCATGACATAGTAGGTACTTAGTAGATGTCCATCAAGTGAATGATTTCTGGAATTTGTGTGTGAGAGGATCCGCAGACACACCCAACCTGTCTTCATCTTTAGCCATACTCCTCTGCAGTCCATGATGAGAAATAAAGGCCTGAGCTCTTTAGCCCCATCTCAGAGATTTTTTCTTAGTGTTCTGCCATCCTGAATGGCAGCAGAATTCCAAGATCTTCAAGTCCAAAACTTGATGTTTTTCCAAAAAGACTTCTGTGTTTAACAACAGGTTCACGGATGGCACCTGATTTGGAAGATGGCTTGGGGTGGAGAGAGGAGAGGAGAGGCAATATGTCCCAGGGAGGAAGATGCAGGCACAGTCCAGAAAGCAGCCTACTTTGCTGGGGGTGCGGACTGAGAAGAAGCTACCCTTTGGGGGTTCTGGTGTCCAGCCCCAGGAGGTGGATGGAATCCCCGTTTTACAGATGTGGGGCCTGACAGGGTCATCACCACCACCCCCTGCTTCTGCTTCATCTAGATGCTGTTCCTGACCAGGGATGCTTATTGTCCAGGGATGCTTATTGTCCAGGGCTCTGCAGGAAACCAGGGAAGGGATCTGCCCTTTGGGGCAGCTGCCCTTCTATAAAAGAAGGCAGCCTCAAACAAGGGCAACTCATCTTTCCATTTCCTTGAAGCTTTGAGTTTGGCAGGACTGAACTGGGTGGTCCCCAGGGCCAACCATCCCCCCTCCTCTCATCCTGGTGCCAGAATCTGATGCTCCTTGGACAAGTGGCTTGTGGGAAACCGGGTCTAGCTCCCTGCAGGGATTCTGGGCAAGTCACCTCCTGAGGTGAGGAGCTCAGAATGCTGTTCTCTTGCAAGGGCTGGGACCAGATTGCTCCCAGGTTCTCTGCACCCACGAACCCTTTCCCAGGGAGCTCCGCCTTTCCTGGCGGGTGGGAACTTCCTGTTGAAGTTGGTTCCACATTCCGCTTCAAGCCAGAGGCTCCGGGACATTCCCCTGGGCTGGCCCTCAGCAGAGCTTCCGCCCAGGGCTCACCTCTGGAATGGGCCGGGGCTGCCTGTGTCCCTGCGGAAGCTCCCTTTGTGTCCCTGCGGAAGTGTTTCCAGGTGGCGCCCTGGGAAACCGCAAGTACTTCCTTTCCATCTCCTCTAACTTCAATGTGAGAAGCGGGGCGGGGGAACGGGGTTGTGTGGCTGCTGCCTGTTTAGGTGTGTCCAGCGGCCGAGGGAAATTGAGGCCAGTGTGGACAGGGGTTCACAGGAACGTGGAGCCCGGCAGCGGGACACAGCACCTGTGAGAGATTCCGCACAGCCAGCTGCAGGCCCTCCGGCCACCCACTCATCCTCGTCATCTTTTCAGCTCCTCTCTGGTTGTGGCTCAGTGGTGAAGACTCCGCCTGCAGTGCAAGAGACTTGGAGGAGACACGGGTCCGATCCCTAGGTTGGGAAGATCCCCTGGAGAAGGAAATGGCACCCCACTCCAGTCCCTGGGAAATCCCATGAACAAAGGAGCCTGGTGGGCAACAGCCCATGGGGTTGCAAAGAGTTGGACACAACTGAGCGACTAAACAACTGGTTGTGGCAACACAATGATCTGAGACTGTGGGGAGGCCCTGAGGGGCTTTAGGGGCCGGTGGAGCTGGTGTTCCCCTAAACTGGGGCCCAGGAAGGAAGCTGGGGCCCGGGGAGGGATAAGGGGCGGGGCACTGGGAAGAGGGGAGGGTCTGTTCCACTCAGAACTGGCGTGGCTGCAGGTATCAAGGAATGAGGCCAGGCTCTCTGGTGTGCAGCTCTTCTGTGTGGTTAGGGACAGGCTGGAGGCAGGCGCTGGAGGCTAGAAGTCCTGGGTTGGAATCTTGGTTCTACTACTCACCAGCTCTGTGACTCTGTTTCATCCCCTAGACCTCAGTTCTTCATCCACAAAATGGGATGAAGGCATCCTCTGTAAGCAGTACATAGGTCTTTATTCACCCCTTCTGTGTGACACACGGGTGCTCAGTAAGCATTCGTTTGGATGACATGCCTGCATGTTAAGTCGCTTCAGTCATGTCCAACTCTTTGCAACCCTATGGATTATAGCCCACCAAGCTCCTCTCTCCATGGGATTCTCCAAGCAAGAATACTGGAGTGGGTTGTCATTTCCTACTGCACGGGATTTTCCCAACCCAGAGATCAAACCTGTGTCTATACTGTCTCCTGCATTGGGAGGTAGGTTCTTTATCACTAGGGCCACCTGGGATGACAACATGCTTTAATCACATGGTTTCTGTTACATCCAGCTTCTCGCGCTCTCTCCTGCTTGGACCATAAACAATGTTCTAGAAAGTTCACAGGAGTCAGAATCCCTGGAGGTCTGGCACCATGGTCATTCCCAGAGTCAGGAAGAGGGAACTGGTATCTGTTATGCTATCCACCTGTTTCGTGCTAGGCACTGGGCTTCAGGTACTTTGCAGACAAGATGATTATTTCAGTCAGTAAATATCTGGGTACCATACTCTTGTGGGCCTTGGTGATCCAGGCAGAAACAGGACACCCATGGACTCTGGGAGCTTCCAGGCAGGCGGGTTAAATCTGAGCAGATGATCGCACAATACATTTTATGTATCATCTCCTGCCCTCACTACATAGCTGAAGGTTGGGGATGGTGGAAATGCCAGCCCATAGACCCCAGGCTCTGCCCACCCACATGATGTGTCACTGGGCTTGTAGACCAGAGCCCGAGGGCACCCAGCCACAGCCTGGCTCGGTTGCCCGCCTGGTCTGATGCTGGATTTACATCTACACCCGGTGCAGCTGTGCTCTTCCCACTTCAGGCCACAGAGGCTGGTAATTGGGCCTCCTGAGCCAGCTGTTGGTTGGGGGAGAGGAAAAGCAGAAGGAGCTCTTTCTCCCATGGGAACTGTGGTCTGCAGCACAGGCATTGCTCTGCAATGGCCAGCCAGTGACCCTGAGCCCCAGTCTGGCTGGGGAGAACCCTTAAAACATGCTGTTTGTGGCTGATGTACTCTCTGGGACATTCTCCTGCCCCATGGGCCACACCCTTGCCCTCCCGCTGGACTCCTCCTCCTCCCATAAGGGTAAGGAAATCACATCTTGTGTCCGGTATGCTGGCCCTTGTGTCTATCATTATTATAAGTGGCTGCATCTATTGGGGTCTTGTGTGTCAGGCATTGAATGAAAAATAGGGAATTCTTAGAGGGCTCTTTCGGAGCTTCTGTGTGCCATGTCCTGTTCTAAGAGCTTTACATGTATTCCCTCATTTAATCCTCATGACAACGTATAAGGTGGGGACGATGATCATCTCCAGTTTATGGAGAAGGAAAGGGAAGCACAGAGAGGTTCAGTGATTTGCCCACAGTCAGCCAGCTACTAAGTGGAAATCAAGGTTTTCCAGCCTGGGTGGCCCGGGCTCACCACTGTCTCTTTGTACCATGCATTTTCATTCCATCCTTGCAGCTATCTTGAGACGGAGGCATTACCATTATCTCCATTTTACAGAGAGGGAAACTGAGGCTCTGAGAGGCTGTGGGGCTTCCCAAGTCACACAGCTATTATATGGGGAGCCACCTTTCCACCCTGCACCTCCTGATCTACAAACACCATCTCAGACTGGTCCGGTCAGGAGCAGAAGTCTAGGCCCTTTGAGGTTCTTAAACCATGTGTGTGTTAGTCACTCAGTCAAGTCTGACTCTTTGTGACCCCATGGACTGTAACGTGCCAGGCTCCTCTGTCCACGGAATTTTCCAGTCAAGAAGACTGGAGTAGATATTTCCTTCTCCAGGGGATCTTCCTGACCCAGGGATAGAACCTAGGTCTCCTGCATTGCAGGCAGATTCTTTACCATTTGCACCACCAGGAAAGCCCTTGAATGGTAACAGGAGGTAAAGTGTCCTGAGTGCTTCCTATGGACTGGGCAGGGTGGTTCACACACGCACTCATTAAGTCCCCAGGACCACCCTGGAGGGTGGGTACTGTTATTATCCCCATTTCCCAGGTGAAGAAGCCGAGGCTCAGAGAGGTTTAGTTGCCCACGATCACACAGGAAGAAGGGACAGTACCCCACACTGGCATTTTCACCCCAGTCGTGCTTAAGGGACAGTACTGTGGCCAACCAGTGGAGTCTTCTGCGTTCTTCCTGTGGAGCCTTAAGAAAATGCTTGTCTCTGTCCATGGTGTCTCCCAGCTGGTACCTAGGTACCAAGGAACTTGTCTGTGTTAAGAAACCATGTTGAATTGAGTTTGAATTATAGGCCTTTGGGGACCTGGCAGGCTCTCTTCAGTCCTTGGATGACACAGCTAAACATTTTCTTCATCAGAAAACTCAGCACAAGCCAGCTGAAGATTTCAGGAAGTTTCTAGAATGTCTTTTCCCCACCCCATCCCCATCTTCCTCTGTCCTACACGGAACTAGAGAGCCGTGCTGGCTGGGAGGAGAGGGGTCTGCTTATTCTCTCTGAGCCCAGTAAGGGGGACTGCAGAAATGGAGCTCTAGAAAACTCTGCACTGCTCTTTCCTCTCAGCCGCTCGGCATGGCTGGGAGCACAGAGGAGAAGCTGCTGCTGCCATGGGCTCACGTACATGTGAAATTCCACACCCAATTTCTGTCTGCCCCAGGCCCCCAGAGGCACATGGCACTTCACGGTAAAAATGATTTGTTCTTGCCTGGGTCGTGGGAGCCGCCAGAGAAATCACACAGTCGGTAGACTGTCTCGTAAGTCAAGGTCAGGATTTCAGAGAAGTGGCCTTGTCAGTCACTNTTCTGTCTGCCCCAGGCCCCCAGAGGCACATGGCACTTCACGGTAAAAATGATTTGTTCTTGCCTGGGTCGTGGGAGCCGCCAGAGAAATCACACAGTCGGTAGACTGTCTCGTAAGTCAAGGTCAGGATTTCAGAGAAGTGGCCTTGTCAGTCACTGTGACGCCCTGAGGTGTCAGCTCACACCTAATTAGAACAAACACTGGCTGAGCACTGTAATTTCTTGATATAACAGCTTCACTGAAGTGTAATTTACTTGCCGTAATAGTCACACCTTTGAAGTACACAGTTGAGTGGTTTTTCATCTGCTCACCAAGTTGTGCAACCACTACCACAATCTGTTTTCTTGAGCACCCCCAGAGGAGCCCCCTACCTGCTAGCAATTATTCTCCTCGCCACCCCCGCCCCGCCCATCTCCTGGCAACTGCGACTCTGTCTCTTTGGGTTCATCTATTCTGGACATTTTATATAAATGGAATCATTGAATAAGTGGCCTTTTGGGTCTGCCTTCTTTCTTGTTGTTCAGCTGCTCGGGCATGTCCACCTCTTTGCGACCCCATGGACGGCAGCACCCCAGGCTTCCCTGTCCTTCTCTGTCTCCCAGGGTCTGCCTTCTTAGCACATTTTCAAGGTTCATCTGCATTGTGGCATGTGTTGGGCCTTCCTTTCTTTTTCATGACTGAATAATAGTCCATTGTGTGGATGTACCACGTTTCTCCATCAGTGGATGAACAATTGGATTATTTCCGCTTTCTGGTGAGAAGTGGTTTATAAAAACCGCTGCTAACGCATAATAGAGAACGAGGGTCTTTTTTTTGAGGGGGGGTTGTTTTTAAATGAAAGCAATATTCCTCTGAATTCTCTGTGGTTAACAATAGATGGCCTCTGAATGGTCTCTGAATACTATGGTTGAAAGCGATCTGGGGGACTTTAGACTAGCTTTCTTGTATTCCAAAGCAGAAAACTGAAGGGTCGGGGCTTGCCCAGGGGTCAGTACTGACCAGATGGAGCTAGGCATCTGGGCCACCTGCCCTGGAGTCTACTCTGTGATCACCCCACAGCCAGACCAGAGCAGTCCAAACTGGGAGGTGGGAAGTAAAGGGGCTCAGGACCTGTCATGAGCTGGGCATGTGCTGGGGACCTGAAATGTCTACAGATGCTGGCAACAGAACCCCGCATGAGCTTCCTTTGGGATAAAAGGGGACCTCTGTTATCACAAGGATATAAGGGTGGTGTGTTGTGGATCCCATGAACAGTTGGACTCACCCAGGGGCTGGACTCAGAACCTTCATGCGTGTTGAGGCTCTTCCTGGCTCTTGTCTTCCTTTCACATGCCTGCCTGTCTCACTCTGCTCCTTGGCTGTAGACTGGCTTTTCTCAAATCCACTGTCAGTGCCCATGGAAGACCATGGCCTCCCACTGGCCCCGGACTGACTTCTGCCATTTCCTGCCTCCCTCACTTGGTTGCCTAGGGTTGTGTCTGAATTCCAGAGTCCTAAGAGGGAGAATGCTATCAGCCCAGAGGTCAGGGGCCCACCCCTGGTCAGTAGCCATGCTGGCCAGCATGGCTTTGGTGTCCCCTGGGAGGGCTGTTTGGAGAGAAGAGATGCTGAGCACACACGCCCGCACCCCTTGTAGGTCTATGACAGGTGCCTCGGGCGTTATCAGGAGATGATGGATACTGATCACTGATGTGGGAGAAATAGAAATTGATAGACCTGGTAGGTGGTGGGACGGACACTCCAGACTGGGTACCAGTAATGACTCCAACTGAACCGGCTGCCACCACCTCTCAGAACTGAGGAGGTGGGGGACTGAGATGCGCTGGAATGTTCAAAAACTCACTGTCAGAGTCACAACCCAGGGACCAGGAGGCCACTGTCACCAGAAGCTGTCACCGGGCTGCTGGTCAGGCCTGAGAAGGCATCCCTGGTGCCCACTCAGCTAGCTCCTGGGCAGGAATGCGCCGCTGTAGCCAATGCAGCATCCCCAGAGGCCTGTTTCACAGCAGTGCATCGAAAGCAGCAGAAAGGTGGCCCAGCCCCTCCTCAGTCTGTTTTTCAAAATAAGGAGCCCAATTTGAGTTTAGAACTTCAACTGCAAGGGAGTCTGGGAAGTGCTCTATGGACACCCTAGGAGGAGGTTGGCGTGGGGGCTGCTGAGAGCCGGCTCAGCATGTCCACTCCCGTGGGAGCTGCAGGGATGCCTGGAAAAAACCAGGGAAACTAATCTTTGCTGATGACTTAGACCAGAGCAGACCTGGTGAGGGGCTCATGTGGCTTCCAGTCGCATAGTGAGGCAGAGGAAGGGGCTGGGCCCTGACCTATAGCTTGGCAGACACGTTCTTCATGGAGCTTGGGCCATACACGCCTTATATTTGGGGCTTAGGGTCTGCACACAGCCCTGCTTGCGTGTCTGGTGTGGTCCCCATTTCCCAGGTAACTGCACACAGGTTAATAAGGGCCTCAGGCAGGGCTGGTACCCCAGGTCTGCCTGACTCCTGAGGGCTGTCCTCGGCCTGGTTCCAGTGTTGACTTTGGCCAGGGGGGCACTCTGCCAGGCTGGAGTGTGTGCTCTGGAATACAGGGGCAGCAGGAAGGAAGGGGAGGAGGCGGCCAGCTGCTGGGTCTATGTGGTTTGTAAGCACTGGGAACCCACAGGCCTGCCCTGGATGTTTGCTGGATGTTTAAGGTGAGAGGGCCTGCCGTTGGGCCTGTCAAGCATTCCTGACTCTTATTTCACTCCCCAGGGCCTCCAGACTCGAGGCGCAACCTTCAGAGGCAGGACGGTCAGCTTCGTACTTCTTGCCTTTCTTTTGTTCCCCCATATATCCTTGGGGTGGGTGAGATGGGGGAAGTTATCACGTCTCAGCTGAGGATGGGGTGGCTCAGAGAGGTTGAAGGTCCACCCACTGCCACACAGTCACGAGTGACAGAGGACAGACCAGCTCTCTGGCCCCAGCCTTGAGGTTCCTGTGGTGGAGTGCAGAGCTGGCCGTAGCTTGAGGTCATCTTTAGAACAAGAGAGGTGACTCACTGACCTCAGCTCTGGGACCCACTGACAGCCAGTCCAGAAGCTTGACTTGGTGGGGGCTGTGGGCATGGATGCAGAGCTGGGGTAAGGGTCCCTGGGGTCTGCGCCTGCTGAGGGAACTCTGGGCCTGGCTTCTGTGTTGACCAGGGGGTCCTGGTCTGCATGTCTGATCTCTCCCCCTTTTCCAAGGGGAGGAACACTTCTTGGGGAAGCATGAACAGGGTCCCAGAGGCTGAACCATGGTACCTGACTGCCGTGAGAGGGGGAGACCAAGCCAAGGCTGCCTCCTGGGGACGGCCTTTCACAGCCCCCCGCAGGCTCTCCAGGCTCTACACTGGGCTGCCAGGGCGTCTCTTACTGGGCCTTCGGTCCCTGTGCACTCAGGCCTGACTGCCCTGTCTCCATGTCAGCCCCCAGCAGGCCCTGCCCTCTGACCTCGCTGAAGCCTCTTGTTTCCTCACACGCTCCTCTTCTGTCTTCCCCTTCTTCCCAAACTCCAGCTTGGCAGCTAAGCTACTTACAACCCCGATCTGATCTACTTCCCACAGGGTCCCCCCTTGTCTCTCTAATGCCCTTAGGCTCAAAACCCACACTCTAGGGTTCAACGTGGTGTCAGTAAGAGGCTTTGGTATTGGACATCTGGGTCTGCCACTTCCTAACTATGTGACCTTGGGCTAGACAGCTTACTTCTTGAAACCTCTTTTCAGTTCAGTTCAGTCGCTCAGTCGTGTCTCTTTGAGACCCCATGGACTGCAGCACGCCAGGCCTCCCTGTCCATCACCAACTCCCAGAGTTTGCTCAAACTCATGCCCATTGAACAAGTGATGCCATCCAACCATCTCATCCTCTGTCGTCCCCTTCTCCTCCCACCAATCTTTCCCAGCACCAGGGTCTTAAAACCTGTTTTAGTTTCCATAAAAGCACCCAACCCAGTGCTTGACAGTTGTAGGTACTCAGTAAGTGGAACTTAATTAACCATTATTATCAAAGAAAGCTAAAATTTAGTGCGTACTCTGCACCAAGTATGGGCTAAATGCATCTCATGTATTGGCTCACTTTAGTCTCATGATAGCACTGTGTGGTAACAGCTGTTGTTATCCCCATTTCACAGTTTAGGAAACTGAGATGCTCAGAGGCTAAATACTTTTCTAAGGTCACAGAGGTAGAATATGCCAGAACTGGAGTTTGAACCTGACAATGTAGCTGTCATTAACCATGAAGTTTCTATGCCCCTCAGAGAGCAGTTTAATGGTAAGTCTAAGGATAAAACAAAAATGTATTAGAAGTAACTAAAAATTGATGGTAAGATTCATTCACTCCCAAGGAATAAGAAAACTTTAATGGTTCCCCTACTTAAGAGGATTTTTCTGTTTAGATCACAGCCATGAGCTAAAAGTGTAAGGCTCTAATCTGACAGTTGATGCTGTCCACCAGTGGGCAGCAAAATGACTTTCACAGGCTTTGAAATCATGAGACTCAGAGGGCAGGCAAGTAGTATAGTACAGAGGACTCAAGATTTAGGCTCTAAAGACCTGCATTCAAGTCCTGGTACTGCCTCTGAGCTTGTGATGTTTAAGTCACCGAACTTTACCAAACCTTACCTGTGAAATGGTGAGAATATCTCCCCAAAATTGATATGAAAAATAGTGTTTGTGAAAACCACCTCCAAAATGTGTGAGGCACAACACAAATATTGAATAATGGTGACAACCCATCCCTGACAATGCTCCACTCTTAACCGCATCCCCTTCAGTTCAGTTCAGTCACTCAGTCGTGTCCGACTTTCTGCAACTCCATGAATCACAGCACACCAGGCCTCCCTGTCCATCACCAACTCCCGGAGTTCACTCAAACTCATGTCCATCGAGTCAGTGATGCCATCCAGCCATCTCATCCTCGGTCGTCCCTTCTCTTCCTGCCCCCAATCCCTCCCAGCATCAGAGTCTTTTCCAGTGAGTCAACTCTTCACATGAGGTGGCCAAAGTACTGGAGTTTCAGCTTTAGCATCATTCCTTCCAAAGAAATCCCAGGGCTGATCTCCTTCAGAATGGACTGGTTGGATCTCCTTGCAGTCCAAGGGACTCTCAAGAGTCTTCTCCAACACCACAGTTCAAAAGCATCAATTCTTCGGTGCTCAGCCTTCTTCACAGTCCAACTCTCACATTCATACATAACCACAGGAAAAACCATAGCCTTGACTCGACTGCATCCCCTTACCTCCCCATAAGGACCAGCTCAGAAGTCACTGGCTGGGCATGCAGGGTCTGTTTATGGCTCTGCCACTAATTTTCTGTGAGATTTGGGCAGTTCATTAACCTTCATGGGACTTGGTTTTTCTCTTTATAAACAGTTAATCAAGTGAGATTTATCTCAGGAATGCAAGGTTGGTTCAACACGTGAAAAACAATAAGACACGCTGTATTATTAGAATAAAGGCCAAAAATTGCACAATCATCTCAACAGACACAGAAAAAGCATTGGTAAAAATCCAACATCTTTTCTTAATGGGGGAAAAAACACAAACTAGGAATAGCGTGAATTTCCTCAATCTGATAAAGGGCATCTGCAAAAACACCCAAATTAATGTCATATTTAGTGGTGAAAGACAGAAAACTTTCCCCTTAAGATTAGAAACAAGCCACCTCTCACCCTTCTATTCAGCTTTGTGCTGGAGGTTCTATCCAGGGTAAATAGGCAAGAAAAAACAAAAGCATTCAGTTTGGAAAGGAGGAAGTAAAAGTGTGTTCATAGATGACATGACCTTATATATAGAAAATCCTAGGGAATCTACCAAAAAACAACCTAGAATTAATAAACTTGCAGGCTCCAAAGTCAATATAGAAAATTCAACTCTATTTCTATACATTAAGAATATGAAAAATGAATGTAAGAAACTTCATTTATAATGCCATCAAAAAGTAATAAAATACTTAGGGATAAATTTAACAAAAATAGAACAAGACTTATACACTGAAAACTATAAAGCACCATTGAAAGAAATGAAAGAAGATCTAAATAAATGGGAAAACATCCTAAGTTTATGGTTGAAAGATTTAAAATTTTTAAGGTGGCAGTAGTCCTCAAATTGATCTATAGATTTCATGCAATCATGAAAATCCATGCTAGGTTTTTTTTGGTTTTGTTTTTGTTTTTATTTTTTGCAGAAATTGACAAGCTGATCCTAAAATTCACATGCAGATACAGGGGACCCAAAATAGCCAAAACAATCTTGAACAAAATTGAAAGACCTTCTGACTTCAAAACTTATTACAAAGAAATAGTCATCAAGACTGCCTGATAGTGGCATGGGATAGACATATAGCTTGATGAAATAGAACTGAGAGTCCGGAAATATGCCCAGACATTGCAGGAGATGCAGGAGACATGTGTTCAAACCCTGAGTTGGGAAGATCCCCTGGAGGAGGAAATGGCAATCCACTCTGGTATTCATGCTTAAAATATCCCACGGACAGAGAAGCCTGGCAGGTTACAGTCATGGGGTCACAAAGAGTTGGATGCAACTGAGCGTTAAAAGAAAAAGAACTTTAAGATCAATAATTCTTGGTAAGGGTGCCAAAATAATTCAGTGGGGGAAGGAATAGTCTTCCCAACAAATGTGAATGCTAGGAAAACCAGATAGCCATATTAAAAAAAAAAAAGTTGGACCCTTAATTCACACCACATATGAAACTTAACATAAGACAGACTTAAATGTAGTAGATAAAAATATGAAATTCTTAGAAAACGTAGGTGTACATATTTGTGACCGTGGTTTCTTATATATATCAATAGCAGAAGTGGCCAAAATATGAAAATTAAAAAACAGACTTCATCAAAATTAAAACCCTATGGGATTTAGGGAACTATGAGGTGAGTCAAAGAACTCCTGGGATGGGAGAAAATATTTGTAAATTATATTTCTGATAGGAATCTAGTATCTGAAATATATAGTTCTATATATAGAACTATAGAACTCAACAGTAAAAAGACAAGCCAGCCTTTAAAATGGGCAAAGGATTTGAGTCAACAGTTCTCCCAAGATTTGTAAATAGCCAGTAAATCCATGACAGATACTCAGCATTATTAGTCATCAGGGGAAGGCAAACCAAAACCACGGTGTGATACCACTCATCACTCAGTAGAATGGCTGTAATTAAGAGAGACAGCACTAACGTGTTGGCAAGAATGTGGGTATATTGGAAACCTCATACACTGCTGATGGGAATGTAAAACGGTGCAGCATCTTGGACACCAGGCGGGAAGGCTTTCAGAAGGTTAAATGTAACGTCAGCGTTGTTGTTGTTCAGGCACTCAGTTGTGTCCTAACTCTTGGCGACCCGGTGGACTGCGGCATGCCAGGCTTCCCTGTCCTCCCCATAGTTTGCTCAAACTCACGTCCATACTGCACCATGCTGTGTGGTGCATCAATTCTAGTTAAAATTCCTAGTTACATATGCGAGAGAAATGAAAACATATGTCCACAGAAAAACTTGTACATACATATTCATAACAGCATTATTCATAGTGGCTTAAAAGTAGAAATAACCCAAATATCCAAGTGATGAACAGGTTAAGCAAAATATAATATATTCATGTGATGAAATATTATTTGGCCATAAAAGGGAATGAGACACTGTTCATGCTACAACATGGATGAACTTTGAAAACATTCTGCTAAGTGAAAGAAGCCAGGCATGAAAGGCCGCATACTATGATTCCAGGTATATAGAATGTCCAGAATAGGCAAATCTACAGAGACAGGGTAGATCACTCACAGAGCGTGAGAGGAAGAGAAATGGGGAATATTGGTAACAGGGAGGGGGTTTCTTTTCAGGGTCCTGAAAATCTTCTGGAATTATATAGCCTGAAGGAAATGGCAACCCACTCCAGTATTCTTGCCTGGAAAATCCCCTGGATGGAGGAGCCTGGTAGGCTACAGACGGTCCATGGGGTCGCAAAGAGCGACTTGAGCAACTTCACTTTCACTTTCTAATATACTAAAACCATCTAATATACTTTAAAAGTGGTGAATATTATATCTTTATTATCTCACTGTTTTAAATGGAGTCAGTCTAGAATGGTGCTTCTCAAGCTGAATAAGCAGGATCAGTAGCACCAGGGAACTTCTTACAAACGCAAATTCTCAAACCACCTCCCTCACCAAATCCACAGCTGCCTAATCACTAGTTCCAGGGGATTCTGGTTTATATTCCAGTTTGAGAACCACTGGTCTTAGACCTATGCTCTCGTGTAAACAGTCCTAGTTTAGGGCCCATGAATATCTACTTCGTCCAGTAGCACACACCTCCTCACACCACAAGTTAACCACTCTAGGTAGTTAATTGTCCACATTATTTTGTTTGAAGTTTTCATTAGCAACTGCATCTGTTCTTCATTTTTTGTACCAGTATGATTAGCCATCTGTTTTGTTAGAGTTCATTTGTAAAGATTTTTTTCGCATAATTAAATTGTGATTTCCTGCTTCAAAAAAGAAATCCAAGCAGCTCTTCTTTCTCTTGCTTATGTTTGCACATCAGAGTCCACAGTGAGCGTCTCTCAGATGTCCTTGACATTGCACTTGAAGGATGGCAGTTGGCAGTGGGTGGGAGGGGCTCCTTGTCAGAGCAGTGTCCCTCAGGATAAACATTGTCACCCTGTAAACCCCCAAACTCTTATCGCTTTGCCCCATAAATTAGTCTAGGCTTGATGTTACAGAAATCCAACTCAGGTTGGTTTAAGGCAAAGGACCCACAGTGGCAGATTCAATGGGAGAATCTACCTCCAGGCAAAGCTTGACATTGGGCTCAAGTGGTTACAAGACCCTGTCTATCTCTCAGCAAGGCTTTCCCCTGCACTAGCTTCATCCTCAGGTAGCTGGCAAAGATGACCACCAGCCGTCTAGGTTTATATCCCATTGGGTTAACCAAGTGTACATACAAGTGGTGCCTCGGGCTGACTAAGGATTGCATTGGGCTGCATGACACAGAAAATTTAAGTGACAGACTTCACCTCAAGGGGTTTATTTTTAATCACATAATAAGTCCTGAGATTAGGGAGTCCTGTAGCTCTGTTCTACCATCAGTGTTCCATTTCCATTCCTCCATCCTTAGCAGGTGACTTTTGTCTTCGAGTTTGCCAAGCAGCTCCTGTGGCTTGTCTGTTCATGCTCCAGGCAGGAACGAGGAGGAAGAACAAAGGACAAGAGGCGTGTCAATAAACTGTCTCTTCTTATCAGGAAGACTGTCACATTCCTGGAAACCCCACCACATGGACATCTACTTACATCTCATTGTCCAGAACTCTACGTGGCCACTCCTTCCTGCCAGAATGCCTAGGAAATTAAGGTTTTTAGCTGGGAACCTACTGTCCAGTGCAAAATAAGGTTCTGTTAATAAGGAAGAAGGGATAATGGATATTATAGTTAGTGATTCTCAGCAAAATCCACACATAGGTCTCTAAATGGGTTATCCACTCAAGCCCAAACCTATGTAAGCTACTCAATGGCAAGGGTTGTTGACTTGTCCCCTGGCAGATTCTCAGAACCTAGAATAGCGCCAGCACAGAGAATGGTCACACTAAGTATTTATGGACTGCACGGTTAGCCAAGCTTGACTCGCACACCCCACCCATAGAGCTAGGAAGTAAGCCCTCCAAACCATGTGAATGATGTGGCATGAAGGGTTGGTTCCCTAAAAAAAAATTAGCGTGCTGTTACCAGTAAAGGGGAAGGGATGCTGGGCAGACAAGAACAATAAATGCCCAGCACAACCGAGCGTTGCCCCAGCTAACCATTTCTTAGAGAGAGCAAACTACCCATCCAGAACTACATTTTTCATATGCAGACTAACCAAGCCTGAGCCCAGTGTTCTGAATCACCGGCCTCCATCTGGCTCTCACACGCCAGGAGGCTCTGTTCCCTGGTGCTGATCAACCAGGGTTCCATCTGGCTTTCTCACTGCAGGAGGCTCTATTCTCTTACCCTGATCACTCATGGTCAAGTACCAGATAATTGGAGAAAGCCCTGTCCCCAAGAACCTCCTGAGATTGTTCAAACAAGCCAGTCCTAAGCCTGCTCACCCTGCCTTGCATTTGCTCCTGGAAACCACAGTAATCATTTCCTGTTTGGTGTCTTACAATGCCTGATTAAACAATGTAGATGCTGAAGACCAGTGGAAGGTGAGGGTAGGGGGTGAGGGTAAGGGGCACAGCATGATCACTGTGAATGTTTTCCACACTTGGACCATGACCCACAGTAATAAATTGCATGCATGCGTGCATGCGCGTATACACACACACACACACACACACACACACACACACACGGATATCTATAAAAAGGAAACAGAAGTCTTCTGAATAATATTTAACTCACTATATACCATAGCTATAATACTTTCTTCTTTTTAGGGGAACACTAGATGCCACCTACTTAATTGATTTCACAATCCCATCCACTAATGGGTCTCATCCAACAGTTGAAAAAAGCCATAGAACAGGTCAAATGGAGCATTGTGTCTTAGGAAACAACTGTGGGCCTTGAGGCTTGCTAGCTGAGTGGGGCCAGATCAGATGTCCAAACCAGATGTGAAATCCCTACTAGGCAAACTGACATCAGATGCAGTTTGGTGCCTATGAAAATAAATTATCCTTCTGCTATGGCATGTATATGTACCTGCAAAGACACTCCTAAGCCTGTAAGTGTCCAGGTTTACAACTCCCCAAAGTAAATCCTTCCCTTATATGCAGGGGTTTAGGTCATTTATGAGGATGCCTTCCTTCTCTGGCAGCCTGGATGAGCTGGGATGTGGGTTGAAATTTTGTACAAACTAATCAGGAAAACTTTCTTTATTACAAAATACAGAAAGGTGTATGTAGAGGAAGATCTGGGAAGACAGATGTTTTCTAGGTGTAGCATCTAGAATGAATTTGCTGATTCTAGCTAACCGTATTTTCTTGATTCATAAACAGGCTGGGTGTTTTTTCTTAGCAAATACGATTTTAGTGACTTAGGAAGATTCAGGCACAGGTGTTCAGAGCTAAAACTGCTATTGCCAGCCTACTCTGCAATTTCTTTTTTATTGAGCTATAATTTATCAACCATAAAATTCATACTTACAAAGTATACAAGTCAATGTTTTGTAATTGTTTGTTTGTTTTTTGGCTATACTGGGTGTTCCCTGCTACACGGGCCCTGCATTGGCAGACAGATTCCTATCCTCCGTACCACCAAGGAAGTCCTGGCTTCTTTCATTTCATACAGTGTCTTATAGGTTCATCTATGCAATGGAGTATCAATGCTTCATTCCTTCTTATGCATGAAAAACATTCCATTGATTTATATGCTACATTCTGTTTATCCATTTATATCCATTTATTTGGGTTGTTTCCTCTTTGGGGCTGTTATGAAAAATGCTGCTATACATATTTGAGTACAGATTTTTGTGGGACATATTGAGGAATTGCCTACTGTTCCTGACTCAAACTTCCAAAATAGTGTTAAATAAAAGTTCTAAGAGCAGACATCCTCATCTTGTTGAAGGTTTTCAGCCTTTCACCATTAAATGTGTTGTGAAGTGTCGGACATTTGTAGGTGCCCTTTATCAAGCTAAGGAAATTCTTTTCTATTCCTAGTTTGCTAAGTGTTTTATCATAAAAGAGTGTTGGATTTTGTATCAGTTAAGAGGATTGTGCTTTTTCGTTCATTATTCTGTTAATGTGGTTTATGATTGAATTTCATATGTCAAACCAACCTTACATTCCTGGGATAAATTCTGCTTGGTGCTGGTGTATAATTCTTTTTATGTGTTGCTGGATTCAGTTTGCCAGAATTTTAAGAATTTTTGCATCTATATTCATAAAGGATAGTGGTATGTAGCTTTGTTTTCTCTTGATGTCTGGCTTTGGTATCAGGGTACCTAGAGCAAATTGGGAAGTGTTCTCTCCGCCTTTATCTTTTGAAGACTTTGCAAAGGACTCATGCTAATTCTTCTTTAAACACTTGGCAGAAGTACCCATGAAGCCATCTGGTCCTGGCTTTACCTTAAGGGAAGTTTTCTGATCACTATTTCAGTTTCTTGTTATGTGTCTCTTCAGGCTTTCTCTTTCTGTTTGAGTCCGTTTGTTTCTGCCTTTGTGGAATGTTTTTTCTGTTTCACCGAGGTTACCTAATTTTTTGGCACACAGTTGTTCATAGTCTTCCTTAATAATTGTTTTTATTTCTGTAAGATTCATAGTGGAATCCCTCTTTAATTTCTGATTTTAGTAATTTGAGTCTTCTCTCTTTTTTTCTTGGTCACTCTATCTAAAGATTTGTCAACTGTGTTATCTTTTTAAGAATCAGTTTTTCATTTAATTCCTTCTGGGATTTCTTCCTATTTCACATACATCTGCTTCAATCTTGATTATTTCCTTTCTTCTTTTCTTGGACTTAATTGGCTTTTTTGATTTGTTTGTTTCTTAAAGGTGTAAAGTTAGGTCATTGATTTGCATCCTTTCCTCCTTTTTAATATAGGAATTTATAGTTATAAATCTCTCTCTAAGCACTGATTTCACTGCATTCCATATGTTTTGGTGTGCTCTCTTTTCATTTTCATTCATCTCAAAGTATTTTCTAATTTCCCTTATTAGTTCTTCTTTGAACCATTGGTCACTTAGGAGTGTGTTATTTAATATCTACGTATTTGTAAATGTTCCATTTTTCCTTCTGTTATTTCTAATTTCTTTCCAATGTGGAAAGGTTGTAGAATAAATGTTACATGATTTAAATCCTTCTAAGCCTTTGACTGTGTGGATCACAATAAACTGTGGTAAATTCTGAAAGAGATGGGAATACCAGACCACCTGAGCTGCTTCTTGAGAAACCTATATGTAGGTCAGGAAGCAACAGTTAGAACTGGACATGGAACAACAGACTGGTTCCAAATAGGAAAAGGAGTACGTCAAGGCTGTATATTGTCACCCTGCTTATTCAACTTATATGCAGAGTACATCATGAGAAGAGTGGGGCTGGAAGAAGCACAAGCTGGAATCAAGATTGCCGGGAGAAATATCAATAACCTCAGATATGCACATGACACCACCCTTATGGCAGAAAGTGAGGAGGAACTAAAAAGCCTCTTGATGAAAGTGAA
>SJYX01005718.1:185725-204024 GCA_006410675.1 Oreotragus oreotragus
CATCACCGACTCGATGGTCATGAGTCTGAGTGAACTCCGGGAGATGGTGATGGACAGGGAGGCCTGGCGTGCTGCGATTCATGGGGTTGCAGAGAGTCGGACACGACTGAGCGGCTGAACTGAACTGAACATGAAGTAATAATAGGAAATCAGGTTCTTTCCCATCCCCATGGCTGTTTGTTGTTGCTTTACTATTGTTGTTTGTTTGGTGACTTTTCTAATTCTGTAAAATCTATATTGTTTGTTGTGTGACCCCTGAAATATCTGCTAATGATTACACAGAGATTTCTTTAGATGCCTGGCTCAAAACAAGTCTCCTTCTCTTTGCGGGGTTCTGTGTGTGTTTGGGGGCACGCCTTTGACACTCAGTCAGGCAGTTTACAACTCCACCTTAGCCTTTTACTTCTTGTTTTCTCAGAGTCTCAATGTTAGGCAGAAGTGAAAGATTAAGGTGTTCTCAAATCTTTCCTGCATGCTCAGTTGCGCAGTCCTGTCTAACTCTTTACAACCACGTAGACTGGGGCCTACCAGACTCCTCTGACCATGGGATTATCCTGGCAAGAATACTGGAATGGATTTCCTCCTCCAAAGGAAGTTCCCGACCCAGACTCAAATCCGAATCTCCTGTGGCTCCTACATGGGCAGCTAGAATCTTTACCACTGAGCCGTCTGGGAAGCCAAGTCTTTCCTAAGAATGCAAATAACACTGGGAACAGCCCTTTGCCTGTTATGAACTTTCATATTCCTAGAACTACCTGGGAGCTTTTCCAAGTCCTCTAGGGATATCTCATTCCCAGCTTTTCCTTTTAAGCTTTTTCATTAACCTATTGTTTGTCCAGCTGTTTTCCACCACCGCAGGCAGCACAGTTTTCAACAACTGTCTCTGTTTTCAACAAATGCCCTCAAGGAAAAGTCTGTTCATATTTGGCGAGCTCTGATTCAGGTAAAATAAAGACACCTTGAAAGTAGGGTCTTCCAGGAAACCAGCAGACAGGTCAGATAATGCCAGTCCTCTGGTGAACAGACTTGGAAGGAACTCTAATCCTGTCCTTCCCCTCTGGTGGATGCCAGGCTACTGGTTTTTCAAGACTGCTCCAAAGCTGATGAAATAAAATGAAAACAAGACAAGTTAAAACTCTATAAAGTTCACTGTTCTTAATTTTACCCAGATTATTTTCTTAAATAAACACTCCCTGGATGGCTACAAGGCTTTGGTTAATTTCCAGAGTTCTAAAACAAGTTGACTCAGACTATTTTTGCTAATGTTTTCATTGCTTTTATGGAGGAGAGAATTTTCAGAGGCACTTCCTCCACCAAATCATTGGCATTACCCACAAGCCTGCTTTGAGCATGCATGTGCTCAAAATACCCAGTGGCTTATTAAGGATAAGCCACTTATTAAGGATGATTACACTATGCTTGTACTCAGTGGCCACTTTTCCTCAGTTAAATTGTTTGTGGATTCCCTTGGTAGGGGTCACTGAGGTCATACCTGTCAGCTGAATACCACATTTTAGTCTTGCATCTGTCACTGATTGAGTATATGACCTTGGAGCAAATGAGCTAAGATTTCTAGAGCACCTTCTTTGCCAAGTTGCTTGTGCTGGGTGTTTTATATACATTGTATCATGTCATTTTTGCAACAACCAAGGAGATAATGTTCCCTTTTAACAGATGAAGAAACTACCAAAATGCAAAATGCTTAGCTAGCATTATGCCTGCTCCACATAGCAAATATTCCCTGCATCAACTGTTGTGCTGTCACTTAGATCTATTATTATCAGAGGAGGAAGTGGAGTTGAGGGGGTTGCTCAAGGTCATTTGAATTCCAACCGCACTTTGACTCCAAGGCCTATTCATATTCCACATCCCATTCCAGCTGCCCTGTACAAATTTGTTCCAGCTCTGGGTCTCATTTTCCTCACCCTGTCAAATGAAGGATTTGGACTGACAGTGGTTATTCAGTCCACAAACACTCAACTGTTTTGCTGAGATCACGTCCAGGTTGACGATACGGAGGTGTGTCACTCTGCGAAGTCCGTTGCTGGGAGTCATATTCGTAGCATCTTCTTGTTTGGCATGAAAAGGCAAATGTGCAGGTAGAGTGGCAGGCGTGTAACCTAGAGTGTCTTTCTCACCCTTCTGGCTCCACCCCATCCCTCTGCAGAGGCGAGAGGGGACAAAGTCAAGTGGGTGTTCACCTGGCCGCTCGTCTTGCTCCTGTGCATCACCATCCCCAACTGCAGCAAGCCCCGCTGGGAGAAGTTCTTCATGCTCACCTTCGTCATCGCCACGCTCTGGATCGCTGTCTTCTCCTACCTGATGGTGTGGCTGGTGAGTGGCGGGGGAGGGGGTGGACCGTGCGGACAGCCCCCGCCCGGCACCTGCCAGACGTGGGAGAGCTGGGGTCAAGAGTGACCACAGGCACTGCTGGGTCACCTTCAGCAACTCCCCTACCTTGAAAGACCTTGGCTTATTTCTCAGCAGGAAGGGGTTTCAGCGGTCATTTGAAGCTGTGCTGTGTATCGGGGATACCCAGGTAGACACGGCATGGTCCACAGTGGCCATGGGAGGGAAGGTTACCTTCACATGGACAGCCTGGGACATGCCACCCTGGTGTGATGGGAAGCGGAATGTGGCAGGGATGGCAGACACTGTCTAGAAAGAGCTCTGGAGGGCTAATCACTAGGCCCCCTTCCTTTTCAGCATCCATAGAGGAATGTGATGGAGACTGGAGTCGGAGGGAGACAAACACCAGGCGGCCCTTTCCATGGCCCTTGCCCAGGGGTGTTCTTCCCCCCTTCTTATGTCCAGGCACAGATATAAACTTTAGGTAAACTGTTCTAGTCCTCACAGCAACCCAATGGGGTAAGCAGTTTTATTGTGCCCATTTCACAGATGAGGAACCTGAGGCCTAGAGATTGAGTCATTTGTCCGGTTAGTTAGGCGGTTAACAACTATTGCACAACTAGTTACACAATTACTGAATTCTAGAGTTGGGATTGGGAAAGGCAATGGCACCCCACCCCAGTACTCTTGCCTGGAAAATCCAATGGACGGAGTAGCCTGGTGGGCTGCAGTCCATGGGGTCGCTAACAGTCGGACAGACTGAGCGACTTCACTTTCACTTTTCTCTTCCATGCATTGGAGGAGGAAATGGCAACGCACTCCAGTATTCTTGCCTGGAGAATCCCAGGGATGGGGGAGCCTGGTGGGCTGCCGTCTATGGGGTCACATAGAGTCGGACACGACTGAAGTGACTTAGCAGCAGCAGCAGCAGAGTTGGGATTAGAACCTGGGACTGAATTCTAGAGTTGGGATTAGAACCTGGGTATTGATCCCCCAGAGTCTAGGATCTCAGCCACTCGCCTGAATGGCCTCTCAGTTGCTCTTAGAATCTTCAGGCAGAGAGGCTTTGGCCTAGCCCCTCTAGCCCCATGTGAGTGCTCCCTGGGCAAGCCTTTCATGGGCTAGATGGGGGCAAACAGGAGCCCCCTTCTTCTGACTCTGTATATCATCTTGTGGGGGTCCCCCTCTTCCTTTCACCCACCTGGGGAGCCCGTGAACAGCGAGAGAAGTGGGTGCAGAACCTCTGCGTTTCTATTCTGAAGTTCACCTGCAAGCCACTCACACCTCAGTAGTATCCACGCAGCTACTTCACTCTCCTCCTGACACCTGGTGCCACCTAACACACAGGGCAAAGGTGTGTGTTGGCCTCAGAGGCACAAGGGCAACATTCTCTTAACCCAAGAGGAACAGTTTGGTGGGAGAAGAGCCGTGGGGTCACATGGGACTGGCTGTGGATCCTGGTTCTCCCCACTGGAGCCACGAAACCTGGACAGGTGACTCAGCTTCCATGAGCCACAGTTGTCCCCTCTGCGAAATGGACATGATCGCCACTGTCTGCAGGTTATTGGGAGGTGAAAGGGTTCTGTTCAGGCAGCAGGTGTGAGCTAGCAACATAGCAAATTGATCAGCCATGTTCACCATGAGATGCAGCCGACACTGCTTCCAAGCTTGTTCAGCTAGAGGTTTAAGTCCCCATAGATGCCAAGGGGGGTGTGTGTTTTCTTATGTAGAAAAGAACTTGGAAATAGCCACTAACGGACTCCCCACCCGCCCCCCGGAAAGGATGAGTCAGAGGTGGTGTTGTTCAGTCACCGAGTTGTGCCCAGCGCTTTCTGACCCCGTGGGCTTTAGCACTCCAGGCTTCCCTGTCCTTCACTGTCTCCCGGAGTTTGCTCAGATTCATATCCCTTGTGTTGGTGGTGCTGTCTAACCATCTCATCCTCTGCCGCCCTCCTCTCCTTTTGCCTTCAGCCTTTCCCAGCATCAGGGTCTTTTCCAATGAGTCAGCTCTTGGCATCGAGTGGCCAAAGTGTTGGAGCTTCAGCATCAGCTCTTCCAGTGAATATTCAGCCTTGATGTCCTCTAGGACTGATTGGTTTGATCTCCCTCCAGTCCGAGAGACTCTCAAGAGTCTTCTCCAACACCACAATTGGAAAGCATCAGTCCTTCAGCACTCAGCCTGCTTTAGGGCCCAACTCTCTCATCCGTACATGACTACCGAGTAGGGTTAAAGGCCAGCCCATGCTTACATTTGATAAAAGGATCCAGCAATTTCTTTTACTAAAGTGTATTCCACAAACAGTATTGCAAGTGAAAAAAGTATTTCATGACATTTGAGTGGGTGTGAGAGTTAGGGAAGATCAAATTAATGAATGTGTGAAATTTTTTCTTCTTTTTAATTAATGGAAACAACAGTATTATGAAATCAGTTCTACTAATTAGTGTGAGATAGGACATTGAATAACATTCCCATCCCCCTCGCCTTGTCTTACAAACCCCATTCCTACTTCTTAGAAGAGTCTTAGCAGTGGCTTGGCCGAGTCATAGGAACCATCTTGCTGCGGCACTCTTACCTGTGATTTGGAACTTCAGCTGGCCTCAGTTTTGGGTAATTGAGTGGTTTCCACAGTAGAAAGTGGTAAAGACGACAGTGCCACGTTAGCCTGATTTCTGTGAAAGCAAGATATGCCAGGGGCCCGGCGCTTACTTTCCTCATGGGGGCGCCAGGGAGCACTGAAGTCTCCCCTGATCGTCTTTTACCCCCACCATCCTTCACATCTCTCACCCCTAAGGCTTTGGGGAAAACGATTCTTGATTGTCAGTATCCAAAGGGAGGGAACCTCAAAAATAAGTCATCTGATACAGCACCTTCACCGAACTGGGGAGACTGAGGACCAAGGAGGAGGTGTGACTCCAACAAAGTCAGGTGGATCATCAGCCCAGCTCTGGACTTGGCTCTGCTTCCCTTTCTGAAACCCCGGCATCAGGAGCTCAGAGGGCCCCAGGCTGGAGTCCAAGGATAAGCCACGCTCAGGTAGCATCTCTGGTCCTGCATGCTTGGAGTGCGTTCAAGTGCTAGTCGCTCAGTCATGTCCAACTCTTTGTGACCCCATGGACGATAGCCTGCCAGCCTCCTCTGCCCAGGGAATTCTCCAAGCAAGAATACTGGAGTGGGTTGCCATTGTGTGTACACACACAGAGCCTTCCTTCTGTCCTTCCACCCTCCAGCTTCTTATCCAGGTAGTCCAGTGATATAAGGAAAGGAAAACAAAGGAAGCAACTTCGTTATTGCCAGAATACTCCAGCTCCTATACTTATGACATCTGGTATCACGCATTAGGAACATGTCAGCCGCGCCAGGCTGTGCTTGTGGAGACCTCCCTCTTGGTCACTGTGGGTTAAGCACTGATGCATCAGCTCTGTGGCTTTGTGTCCTCGGTCTTTCTCCTTACACAGCCCAGAGCAGGCCAGTCAGCGCACACACTGCCCGGTTCCTGGCGCGGCTGAACTGAGCACTGTCTTTGGAGGGTCGAGCATCTCCAAACCCATCTGCAGGCTTTGTCCTAGGAGGGATATGGTTTTAGTCCACAAGCTCTGGCTTCATTCCAGGCCTAAGCTCTGCCCTTGGAAAGCACACTTCATCTGGGCTAATCACTCACATCTTCTGTGCCCCATAGATTGCAAGATGAGTGACTGAAAATGAAGGGAAACACACACCTATGAATGTCTCTCGCAGCCCGTGCACAGTCACCTCATCTTTTCTCTTAATCCTCATTTAAAAGCCCATTTCACAGATGAGGGAACTGAGGCTCAGAGAAGTAAACTAGCTTACCCAAACATTTGCTGGGACTGGAGCCATCAGCTGAGATGTGAACAACCCTGAAAGATCCTGCTGTTCACATTTTCTAGATGGGGAGGTGAGCCATCTAAGGGGTGTTTTGAGTGACGTTGTCCAAGTGCTTCTAGGGCTTTCCATTCAGCTGCTGCTCACCATTTCCCGAGTGTCAGGCCTTTCTTAGAGGAGTTATGTGACCATGCGTCAGGATCCTTAAAAGCCTATGTATCCTTCAATCCAGAGATTCTATTTCTTGTAACTTTTCCTAAGGATATAATAGCAAGATGAGAACCCAGAGATGTTCACACAAGACAAAATGATGTTCCAGAGGGAGGATATATATGTACTTATGTATGTATGTGTATGTGTGTGTATGTATATATATAAAACACACACATACATACACTCACAGCTGATCTGCATTGTTGAATGACAAAAACCAACACAACTTTGTAAAGCAGTTATCATCCAATTAAAAAAGCATGATGGCAAGGTTGGAGTGCAGGCTTTAGAGTCAGAAAGACTTGGCTTGGAATCCCTGCTCTGCTGCTCAGTGACCTGACGCCCACCTGCTTGTAACTTCTCCCCCTCTGACCCTCGTTTCCTTGGGCGTAATAATGGTGCCTTCCTCAGCAGTGGGTGATGCCTAGAGCAGATGAGATTGTGAAAGTGAAACACGTGGAAAGGACCTGGTACATAGGAGGTGCTCAGTAAATGTTACATGTTACAACACAGTGATATTTTAAGGAGGAAAACAAGCCATTTCCTATCCATCGGTGATGGATGGACAGGAACTTTTACAGCTATGCAGTGGAATCCACACACCAGTGTAAAATAAGACTGTAAATGAATATTTATGATGGCAAGATACTCACATTGTATCATTGCGTGAAACATATAGTCACAAAATATGTGTTGATAGTATGATCTGATTTCATTTTTTTCTAATACAAACACCAAAAAGAAGGTCAAGGATATATTCTAAAGCCCAGGGATCAAACCCAGGTCTCCCACATTGTAAGCAGATTGTTTACCAGCTGAGCCACAAGGGAAGCCCAAGAATACTGGAGTAGGTAGCCTATCCCTTCTCCAGAGAATCTTCCTGACCCAGGAATTGAACCGGGGTCTCCTGCATTGCAGGAGGATTCTTTGCCAACTGAGCTGTTAGGGAAGACCAGATTCTAAAGCGGGGGTTTTAAAACACGGTTCCCAGGTCAGCAGCCTCAAGGTCTCAACCAACTAGGAACTTGTTAGGAATGCAGATTCCTGGGCTTTCCCCCAGACCTCCTGAATCAGAAACTCTGGGGGTGGGGCCTGGCAGGTCTTATTTTAACAGCTCACTACAGGATTTCCTACATTTTCAAGTCTAAGACTCACTGGCTCATAAAAAGTGTTAATAGTGGTTGTCTGAGGGTCTTGAGAAATGGTAGGCGATTTTTACTAATACTTTCATTTGACTTTTTTTTAACTTTTTAAAACAGTAAACCCAGATTACTCATGTAATCTGGAAAAAAGAATACTCAAAAGACAGTTTTAAAAAAAGAAACCATATTCCAGATTTTTCTGTTGGATACAGGAGTACTATGTTTAAGTTAAAAACTTGAGTTGTAAGCAGGGTTTTCAGGGGTGCTCCTCTGTGAGTTGATGTTTCCCCCCTCTTCTGCAGGTGACTATTATTGGATACACCCTTGGGATCCCCGATGTCATCATGGGCATTACTTTCCTTGCAGCAGGCACGAGCGTCCCCGACTGCATGGCCAGCTTGATTGTGGCCAGACAAGGTACGGATGGTGTCTCGAGCCCCTAGCCATCAGCATCAACACGTGGGCCCGTCCCCCTGCCAGCGTTATAGTTCATAGCTCTCAGGACTGATAGTCACTAAGTCCCGCCACGGAGGAAACAGTGATGCCTAGAAAGCTCGTGTAGATTCCATCCATGGAGAGAATCACCACCAAGATCACCTCCTCTAGGCCTCTAGAAGCATCTGTGTGGAGGTGAATAAAAATGGACTTGTTCTGGGAGTTCCCTGATGCCCTAGTGGTTAAAATTCCAGGCTTTCACTGCAGGAACTGAGATCCCAATAGCTGTGTTGCTAAAAAAAAAAAAAAAAAGAACTTGTTCTGACATCACCAATGTGAGAATGAACAGAGTGGGAGCCCAGAATTTTTATAGCACGTGCACTAATGTTCTGATCCCAGGCAGGCCAAGAGGGGATATCCTATGTCTCCAATTATTTTCTGATTCCTCTTCAAATTCTAGAACTTATGTAATGTTATGGTTTGCTTGGTGGATTTTCTTTGGAGCTAAGTGCTTTGGGGGTGAGCAGGCTAAGGAACACCGTATACTCCTCAATGGCAGAACAGAAGGGCTATGAAGAGCCAGCCTTCCTCCGCTGCTCCTTTGCTACCTGTGAGATAGCATCCACCCCTGGACTTCCACCCACCTTCCTCCGTAGGCAGCAGTGTGAAAGTATGGAAGGCAGGAAGGGCAAATAGTGGCAAGAAATCTCAGAGGAGACAGAAGGGGAGAGAAGTGTCCAAACAGAAAATGGGTTCAGAAAGCAGGAAAATGTTTTATTTCTTCAAAATGAAAAAAAGGTTGATTAGTTGGCTGATCGGTCCTGAGAAAAGATAAAATGAGAGGAAGGGAAGGGTGGGAGTATGTTTGGCAGGAGGCTGGAGCCTCATGGAGAATGGGGACGGCAGCAGAGCGGAGTGGAATTGAAATGAGTGACCTCTGAGGTGAGTGTATTCATTTCCCAGGGCTGTCATAACCAAAGTACCCCAACTGGGTGACTTAAAACAACAGAAATGGATTCTCCAGTCCTGGACGCTACAAGTCCAGGGTCAAGGTGTTGGTAGGACTATACTTATCTGGAGGCTCTGGGAAGGAATCCAGTCCCCGAGGTTGCAGAATCCTTCCTTGTTCTCTGCCAGCTTCGGCGGGTGCCAGGAATCCTTGGCTTGTGGCTACCTCCCTCCAGTGTCTGCCTGTGTTTTCACAAGTTGTTCTTCCCTCTGTGTGTGTCTGTGTCCAAAGACACACCAGTCACTGAATTAGGGCCCACCTTAATTCAGTATGGTCTCGTTTTAATTGGATCACATCTGCAAAGATACTATTGGCCAATTAGGTAACGTTCACAGGTTTTGGGTGGACGTGAGTGGGGGCCGCTATTCAACCCGGTACAGGGAGGAAAAGGAAGGCCAATAAGCCCTGAGAGCCTGGCTGACGTTAGGGGTTGTGAATTTGGTTGGGGTTCCAGCATGAATTTGGAGTTGTACCAGCTCCCGCAACACACAGATGAGTTCATCCAGAGCTGGGGGTGGCTGGGTGGACACAGTGGAAGGTCAAGGGGCCAAGAGAATCTGCCGTTTAAACAACTGGCCTTGGAGTCCAGGCTAATGGGTCAGGAAAGGGGTCATAATAGGAGAAGATTAAGAACTTGGAGGGGAGGGTCCCAGTGTAGTCCAAAGGGGCTCTGTAGGAACAAGAACAGGTGGGGATATTATCCCAGAGTGGCTCCTGTGAAATGTAGAAAGACAGAAACAGAGGAAGGCTGACGTGGGGGTGGGAGTGTATAGCTGTCCTGAGGGTGATGCTGATGTGAGTGACAGAGGATCCAGCGGACAACATTAAACAGATTCGTTATGGCGGAGGATGCAGAAACCTCTGCCCAGAGCCCCCTGCATGAGGCAGGAGCCGTGCAGTGAGCTCTAACATGCAGAGACTGCATTCTGGGCTCCCTAAAGCCTCGCAGCCCACAGTGTGGTCCAGGCTGGCAGCATCAGCTTGAGAGAAATACAGAGTCTCAGGCACCATCCCAGACCTACTTAACCAGAGTCTGCTTTTCAGCAAGACCTCAGCGAGTTGTTTGCTCTTTTTTGTCCATTAAAAATTATTTTATTGGAGTATAATCACTATTTACAATGTTGTGTTAATTTCTGCTAAACAACAAAATGAATCAACTATATGTATACGTATGTCCTCTTCCTCGTGGACCTCCCTCCCCCCCCCTCCCACCCCATCCCACCCGTCTAGGTCATCACAGAGCACCGAGCTGAGCTCCCTGGGCTTTGTAGCAGATTCTCACTAGCTGTCTATTTTACACATGGTAGCAGATACGTGGGCTTCCCAGGTGGCCCAGTGGTAAAGCATCCACCTGCCAATGCAGAAGATGCAAGAGACATGGGTTTGATCCCTGGGTCGGGATGATCCCCTGGAGAAGGAAATGGCAACCCACTCCAGTATCCTTGCCTAGGAAATCCCATGGACAGAGGAGNTGTTTGCTCTTTTTTGTCCATTAAAAATTATTTTATTGGAGTATAATCACTATTTACAATGTTGTGTTAATTTCTGCTAAACAACAAAATGAATCAACTATATGTATACGTATGTCCTCTTCCTCGTGGACCTCCCTCCCACCCCATCCCACCCCATCCCACCCGTCTAGGTCATCACAGAGCACCGAGCTGAGCTCCCTGGGCTTTGTAGCAGATTCTCACTAGCTGTCTATTTTACACATGGTAGCAGATACGTGGGCTTCCCAGGTGGCCCAGTGGTAAAGCATCCACCTGCCAATGCAGAAGATGCAAGAGACATGGGTTTGATCCCTGGGTCGGGATGATCCCCTGGAGAAGGAAATGGCAACCCACTCCAGTATCCTTGCCTAGGAAATCCCATGGACAGAGGAGTCTGATGGGCTACAGTCCCCAGGGTTGCAGAGTCAAACATGACTGAGTAACTGGGTACACACAGAGTATACATGTGTCAATCCTAATCCTAAATACACATCTCTCCAAAGAAGACATACAGAGAGCCAAGAGGCACATGAAAAGATGCTCAACATCACTAATTATTAGAGAAATGCAAATCAAAGCTGCAATGAGGTATCAACCCACACTGGTCAGAATGGCCATCTTCAAAGAAACCAAACAACACATGCTGGAGAGGGTGTGGAGAAAAGGGAACCCCTCTTGGACTGTGGTTGGTGGGAATGGAAATTTGAGTCGTGTGCTCTCAAAGTCTGAGAATTGCTGCTGTAAGATTCCTTAGGGGGCTGCACCCACACAGAGCCTGGAAGTCCAACCTGAGAACACGCTCGCTCTTCTTGCCCAGACCCAGGCACCTTGGTGCCTCCTGACCCATCCAGCTAGTGCCTGCCTCCTCACCAGGAACGACTAGCTGGCCCAAAACAGGAGCTGCACGTTCCTGTTTCACAGGATCCTGGGAGACTGGAAGGGATGTTTCCCAGAGATACTGCCCCCAGTAGGACTAAGCTGCCAGGATTTCAAAGGCACTCAAATAGGTGCTCAGGCAGACAGGGAGGGAGCTGTGAGGCCCTCGGGGAGACACTGTGTGCTCTGGAGGTCAGTGGATGTCAGCAACAGGGTGGGAAGAGGTAGCCTGGCTAATACCTGGGGGCAGGTGGTTGAACAGAGGTGAGGCGGTCGTCCAGTTGCTGATCTGAGTCTCTGCAAGCCACCAGTGACCAAGGTGACTTTATGGTTATAGGCACGTGCATTTCAGGCCTGTTCTTTCCACGGACGTTTGTGGCCAGATTATGACAGTCGTGTTGAATTTGGGCTAGGGAGCCAGGTTAGAACAGATTTCAGCCAGCATTAAAAGTTTGTTTTCTAACTTTTGGTACCTCTCAAGTTATTGAGTTCCTAAGATTGTTTGGCTGGTAAGAGACTGGACAGTGGGGCAGGAGGGGAAAGTGATGACGTGGCCCCTTGCCTCTAAGATGCTTCTAGTCTGGCTGGGGGCAAAGAGTCCACTCTTGGGAGGCCAGCTGGGCTTAAGACCTGCTGCCCTGTCATCTGGGTCAAGTTCATGGTGCCATCGCCTGGGTCACAAGTATGCATCGAGGACAAGGCCCCTCCCTCCCAGAGAAAGTGGGCATCTCAAATAAGGAGAGGCACATAGTGGGTCATCCCAGAACACAGGCAGGAGAAATAATGAAGGGCTCTGGGTAAGCTTCCTAGGGCAGCCATAATTACCGCAAACTGGGAGACAGGAAAACAGAAACTGACTGTCCCACAGTCCTGGAGGCTAGAGGTCAAGGTGTTGGGAAAATCTGGTTCTTTCTGTCTGCTCCAGGCCTCTCTCCTTGGCTTGTAGGAGGCGGTCTTCATGTTCGGTTGGAGTTCTCCCTGTGTGCAGGCCTGTGCACAAATTTCCCCTTTTAATGAAAACACCAATCATACCGAATTAGGAGTCATCCTCATGTTAACCTGATTACCCCTGTCTGATTCTTTGTGACCCCATGGACTGTAGCCCTCCAGTCTCCTTTGTCTGTGTAACTCTCCAGGCAAGAATACTAGAGTGGGTAGCCATTCCTTCTCCAAGGGATCTTCCCAACCCAGGAGTCGAACCTGGGTCTCCTGCATTACAGGCAGATTCTTTACTATCTGAGCCACCATAGAAGCCCTGCAGAGACCCTGTCTCTGAATAAAATCTCATTCTGAGGTACTGGGGGTTAGGAATAACCTGTCGGTTGTCCCCGCAGGCCTTGGTGACATGGCGGTCTCTAACACCATAGGAAGCAACGTGTTCGACATCCTCGTGGGACTCGGCATACCATGGGGGCTGCAGACCATGGTCGTTAATTATGGGTCCACGGTAAGTTTGTCTCACTTCCTTATGAGATGACACTGGACACTTGTGCTTCACAGGGAGCAAGCGTGGTGTTGGCCCTGCAGCTAAGAGCTTCAGGGGAGGCACTGCCCCCGTCTCCTCTGCAGGCTGGCAGCTACTTTGTGCAAAGGCATCCAGAGCAGCCTGGGGGTGCCTGCAAGAGGCAACCCATGTTTGCTTGGAACTCACAGGTGCTTTGGCTATGAATACCCACCTGTGGCTTCCAGAGGAGGGAAAGGATAAGCCCAAGTGCAGTGGGCTCCCAGAACAGCTGGGCCCCTGAGCAGCCCAGAGGTTCAGGGCGTGTGTGTTTGTTTCTCCAGGTGAAGATCAACAGTCGGGGTCTAGTCTACTCCGTGGCATTGCTGCTGGGCTCCGTCGCTCTCACCGTGAGTTTTTACAGTTCCAGAATGGCAGTTTGACACACATGTGGTTTCTTCTGATTCTGCACAGTCTCTGAATTCTTCCCCTTGGCCGTGAGGGATAAAGCTGAAAAACACATATAAATTCACAGATACCCCCAGACACAGTTTGTGCCAAGAACGTTGGCATCCACCACGACACTTTTCCCTGAGCTGGTGAGAAGTCCCCAGAAGGAGGGACTTACGTCTCCTCTCTTCTTCCTGCCCGGTCTGTCTCCCCTCAATGATGCGAGTGGGAGGCACATTCCCCCCACCCCCAGTCCATCAGAGCTGCCTTGGGGGTATGATGTTCAGGCCTCAGGGATGGTACATGGTGACTCGGAGGCCTCCTTACTTCATAGGCCCCAAACTGTAGTAAACAACGCCTCGTCTTACTTTATTCCATCCTTATAAGCACTCGATGATTTTCTACTTTGCAGAAGAAATCAAGGCTCAGGAATTAAGTAACTTGTCCCAGGTCACAGGGCTAGGAAATGGCTATTTGCTATAACTGTTCTTTCCCATAATTGTCCCATTAGTGCTATTGCTTGGAAAGGAATCCCTTCTTCATGGACCCCACATTTCTAAAACCTTTTAATGAGGACTCAGATCCACTCCCTTCATGAAGTCTACAGGGATAGGAAAAGCTGGGATTTGAACCCCTATTGGTCTGTCTCTGAGGACCCACAGCATTGGCGGTAACTATGATTCAACTCTTGGGGAGCCTTGATTCATGGATAAGAAAGAAGGTAGTTTCAGAATGGAGGGGACACGTGTATACCCATGGCTGATTCATGTCGGTGTATGGCAAAAACCACCACAGTATCATAAAGTAATTAGCCTCCAATTAAAATAAATTAATTTTAAAAAAGAAGGTAGTAATAGGAGGTAGCCAAGTATGAAACAAATGTAGAAAGAAGAAGCATTCCAACCCTAACACACACACACACACACTCACACTCACACACACACACACACACATTCTCTCTCCAAGCTGAAGCTGTCCAGACAGTGGGCCAATGGGAGCCTTGAAGGTTTTGCTGAAGAGGGTTGAGGATGCCAAATTCTAAAGCAAGGGAAGGAGCCAGTGGCAGTCCCTGGTCGTCACTAAAGAAGGCTTGGGAGGCCTGTGCATCCCCCAAAAAGGAATGTGCCTACCAGGGGAGGGCCTGTCCCCTGAGGACAGCTGCTCTGCATGCCTGGAGTCAGCATCCTTTCATCAGACGAATCTAAAGCCTGTGGGCTCATTCTGATCAAACCAAGGATACACCCGGCAGCACCCCTCTGTTCTTGTCCACAGTTTGGAGGAAGTTCTGGGGCTCACCGTTCGTGTGTAATTTTCCAGCAAAAGTGCCATTTGTATTTCTCTGCTACCCCAGCCCAGCACTCGCTCTGTCTCCTTCTAGGTCCTCGGCATCCATTTGAACAAGTGGAAGCTGGACCGGAAGCTGGGGGTGTACGTGCTGGTCCTCTACGCCGTCTTCTTGTGCTTCTCCATAATGATAGAGTTCAACGTCTTTACCTTTGTCAACCTGCCAATGTGCCGAGAAGACGATTAAAACGAAGCCACTGCCCCCCGCCCGGGAGCTGTTCTGGACACTCCGGCGCTGGCGTCCCTTTCTCCCTGCCCCTCCCCACCACGGATCTCTCCTGCATCGGCCGCCACCGTCCGTTCTTTCATCCATGGGAAGAAAGCGCCATCGTGGTCTGTGTCTGGTCACAGGCCAGGCTGCCGGGCGTCATCCTCCTCCTCGGAATTCTGCCCCCACAAAAAGGCAAGATTCAGGGGCCGCTGTTGGAGCAGCTTCGCAGACCTCCGAGCCGCCGGCCATAGGGCCGATACATGCGTTGCACGTATCTCCTCTCGGACCCCTGGATCAGAAGGACTTCTGTACGTGGGTTGTCTTTCTGTCGCCCGGCAGCCTCGGAAATGAGGTGGTCGGTGAACACAAGGTCTCCCGGGGCAAGTGCAAGATAGGAGTGTTGTTCTTAAGGGGCCCCTCTGGACCCGAGGGTGTGGGTTCCTTGGGCAGCATGTGCTCCTTAGAGCTTCTGAATCCTGCTGGAAGCACTCAAGGTTTGGAGAGAGCAAGGCTCAACCTGTTGGGAGTTTGGGGCCATGACAACAAACACTCCACCCCTTTTCCTGGACAAATTTGGAAGAATAGAAACAGTTGTTCACAGCAGAAGAGAGAAAATGAGTGCATACTCTTCTCATGTTCATTGATATATTCAGAGAATGAGCAATGACACAGTCAAAATAAAATGTCAACTCTAGATCATCATACTTGAAAAATGCCATCACACACAAATGACCTTGATGGGGACCAGAAAGGTAATACTTACGGGAAACAAATCCTATGTGTATCACGTTGCGTTGACTCTTAAGACGTTTGGTTTGGAACATAGAGAAAGTTGAAGACTAACATCTAAATGGGTGCTAACTCAGAGACACAGTGGAGATAGTGCTTTACAGCCATTCATTCCAGACCTGTGGCATGGGACGTGCTGTCAGTTTGGGTTTGTCATTTCTTTGTTAATGCCCTGCCCTCAAAATCACCCTGTTCAAAGACCCAATTGTTTATATGCCCAACAAATTTCATAGCCTGCTGAACTGGAATGCGTGTGCCAGAAGTAATGATTAATGAATGACAAGAGAGATTTCCTGCAAAACCACCAATTGCTCTCTGGTGAGCTGGAGGCAAGTATGGAAACCGTAACTTGGAAAATTTTAGAGCTAAGGTTCTTGAATCTTACAGTTTGCTATGCATGAAAGGCCAAAGATGGGAGGTTAATTGAAAAATAGAAACATTAAACAATTTTGACTGCTTCGTAGCTCTCAAATATATATTAAAAAGATTTACGAACACAAACCATTTGTGGTTTCTGAAAAGAAAGCACAATTCATTTTATAGAGAGGTGTTCTTTTTTATTTTTTTTAATGTTTCTATTGCAGAGTCTATCAGATTTGATGCACTTTAATACTGGGCTTTTTTGCACAGAAGACTATGGGGAATGCCTCCATGATGGTATGAGGAAAGAAGGGTTTTAGTGATTCACTGATAATTAATCATGGGTGATGAGTGTAAATCCAATAGCTGATTCTTTCCCGAGACACAACAGTGGTAACCCGCAGTGGGATCTGTGGCTGTGCTCTCTGTGACCTCCTGAATTTCAGAAGGAGGGCATGTTTAAGCTTGTGTCCCTAAAATGTCCTTAGCATGAGCCTCAGACGGGACAGCCCCATCACCGGGTTTCTATTCTGGATCCTCATCAGTGTTAGTAGCTACACCAAGTCAAGACTTCTCCTTTTGTTTCTCTGCTTAGATACTCAGTGGTCTTCCAGTTGAGGACAAGGGTCATTTTCCTGAGAAATTAGCTATGTGGGTGGCCAGGGAGCCCCTAGGTTCATCAGCACAAACGTTTAGATGCAGAGGGTTTCAGAGTTGTCGGAACCACTCTGCCCACAGAGAATAGCCACCTGGTCTCCTCTGTCTTACAGCCTCATCCAGGTTTCAGAGTGCATCTGTGTCCATTTTTGAATCTCAGAAATGCCCTGTGATGTAAATAGGGATGATCTTCCCCATTTAACAGGAAGTTCAGTCTTGGAGAGGTCAGGTGACTCTGGGTCAATGGCTAGTAAGTTGCAAGCAGGAGCTGAGCCCCAGAGCGCCACCCGGCTCGGCCAGTCCAGCGTGTGGTCATCCTTGGTCGTGCAGGTGGGGATGTGTCCTTGTCCTTGGGGTTGGCCCTTATTGTTTGAGTCAAAACTTCATCACATTTCTAACTGACATCTGGATGCTCTCTCTCCCATCTTAATATTTATCGCCATCCTATGTCCCTATTATTTTCTGATAAAGATCAAAAAATGTTTTTAGCTGGGCCGTATGGGCCCTGATGAGAGCCCTGCTGGTGTTCCGTCTTTGAATCCCTGTGTAGCTTTCAGAGACCACACCCAACCCATCTGAGATGATAAATATGCTGCAGTTCCAGTTTGAGACAAAAACTAATGTTTCTCTTATGTAGAACAGCCCTCCTGGCTAATTCTCTTGTGACTTTAATGTGCCAATATAACTTCCTTAAAGGATCTATGCATTTATTGTAGCTAGGAAACTATATATACATTGTAGGTGAAGAAGTCTCTTTTGTAACTAAATATTTTTTTCCATTTCAAGTGTAAAGAATTGCTTGATTAATTAGGCCTTCATTTGAAAAATGCTTTTGTCACTGCGCAGGGAAACTTCCTTTATTTTATTCCCGAAGCTAATTAGCACAGAGTAATTACTCTGCTATGAAAATAGGCAATCTGAAAAAATAAACTTGGCTCTTTGAATTGGGGGCAGAAAAATGAACCCATTGTACTCAGATAGAAAATGTCTATAAAAGCAGGAGCAGGAGGCTCCTGGCATCTCTGGTTTGGATTTTCCTTTGCCAGCCCAGCATAGTCGAGGGGAAGGTATGCAGTGTCCTGAGAGCCTGGCCCTAGAGGAAGGCTCTGGGTCAGCTGCTGTGACAGACTGATGTTAAGGCAGATCAGAATGGTCTCATTCCCATCCTTCCTGTAACCCACGGTCTCCCGACCTCTGTGTTCACCTTCCGTAAGCACCGACCTTGTGAGTTTTCCTCTGTTCATTACCTGCTCCTCCTCCCCTCACCCCACCTATTAGAACTCGTTCTTGCTTCTCCAGATGGTGCCTAGAGGTAAACAACCAGCCTGCCAATGCAGAAGACATGAGACACCAGTTCAATCCCTGGGTTGGGAAGATCCCCTGGAGAAGGAAATGGCAACCCACTCCAGTATTCTTGCCTGGAGAATCCCATGGACACAGAGGAGCCTGGGGGACTACAGTCCCTGAGCTTGCAGAGTCAGACACAACAGCAACAGGGCACATTGCTTCTCCTTGTCAGTCTTTTGCTTTTACATACCCAAGCAGCTGAAAAGAATGACCCTTCGGGAGCCAGATGGGCATCCCCATCCCTCCGGGGGTGTGGGGGGACAACCCCCTACAGACCCCAACCAAAGACCCCCTCCTGGGCTTCCCAGCGTCTAAGTTCTAAGGGAAGAAACTACCCCCCCC
>SJYX01005718.1:214848-230627 GCA_006410675.1 Oreotragus oreotragus
AAAATTTTTTTAATATTTTTAAAAAGTCTTCTCCACAGGCTCTACTTCAGATGAGAAGTTATACTTCAGATGAGCGTTTAGATGGGTCTGACTCTTTTCTGGGTAAAAGTCAATCCACAAGGTATTGTGGCCTTTGACTTGGTAATTCCAGCTCAATCAGCTCTGAGGATCCCGTAGCCTCAAGTTCTTAATTCTCAGTATCTCATTGTCCCTCAGTCCATCTGGCACTGCGTGGTTTACAAAAACCAGTGGAACACAGGACGGTAACAGAAAATATCTCCATTTCACAGATGTGGGAAATGAGGTTCAGAGAGCATGCGTGCTGTGTGCAGGGTCTCTCGTCCACTAACCGTGAGAGCCAGCCTGAGCAGCCAGGCCTGGGACTGCCCAGACCAGAGAAAGGAGAGGGTGGTTGGTGGAATCTTGGAGCTCATTTCCTAGTTGATTTCACAACTCAGGCTCTATCAGCTTGTTTCTGATGTTTTCTAAAACTTGCTCCAGACAATTCCAAGTTCACCGGGGTGCTGGTACAGGCAGTCCAATGGTCCACTAGTGAGAGAAGCAGGCCTTCTCCTGGGCTTTTGTTGCCCATTCCCAGGTGTCTCAGACGGTAAAGAATCTGCCTGGAATGTGGGAGACTCGGATTCGATCCCTTGGTGATAAAGATCCCCTGGAGAAAGGAACCCACTCCAGCATTCTAGCCTGGAGAATTCCATGGACAGAGGAGCCTGGCAGGCTGCAGTTCCATGGCGTCACAGGAAGTCAGACACAACTGAACAGCTTGCAATTTTTCACTTTGCTAGCTGGTGTCCCCCAGGCAGAGCCAAGGGGAGGAGGAGATTCTGACCCCTGCCCATCCCCACCAATGAGCTCTCTACTGAGATTCAGCCTACACCCACTCCCTTTAAGGTCTCCCAACCCACCCTCTGTCCTGTATGCATCTTCAGACCATGCTACTCCCAGCCTCTGGTTCCTCTCAGTCACTCTGGAGGTTTTAATACTGTGGATTACGTCCTTTCTGATAAACAAACTCACTCTGGTTCTCCACTTCTTTATATCTCCCTCTCTTCTCCTGGCATCTCCTCCACCTGCTCCTTAAATGAAAGTGTTTACCTGCATTCCACCCTGAAGCGTTTCTTCTACCTGGTGGCTCTCAACCCTGGCTGACCATTGGAGTCATCTTGGGAGCTTTAAAATACAGGACTGTCCAATCAAGCTGGCCTGGGCATTAAGGTTTTAAAAGTCCCTGTGCTGTGNCACCTGCTCCTTAAATGAAAGTGTTTACCTGCATTCCACCCTGAAGCGTTTCTTCTACCTGGTGGCTCTCAACCCTGGCTGACCATTGGAGTCATCTTGGGAGCTTTAAAATACAGGACTGTCCAATCAAGCTGGCCTGGGCATTAAGGTTTTAAAAGTTCCTGTGCTGTGCTTAGTCACTCAGTCATGTCCAACTCTCTGTGACCCCGTGGACTGCAGCCTGCCAAGCTCCTCTGTACATAGGATTCTCCAGGCAAAAATACTGGAGTGGGTTGCCATTCCCTTCTCTAGGGGATCTTCCCGACCCAGGGATCAAATCTGGGTCTCCTGCATTGCAGGCAGATTCTTTATCACCTGAGCCACCAGAGAAGGCCTTATTTGCAGATAAAAATCCCAGGTAATTGTAACGTACAACCAAGATTCCATTGATCCAACTCAACCTGCCGAGACACAGCAATGATTAACAGCTTCACTGCTGTCCCTCGAGATAGACACTGCCAGCCACAAGTTTCTCTGTCCCTCCAGACCCCCTCACAGGCACTTTTCACCTCCTGATAGACTATTCAGCTTCCCAAGTGCCTCATAAGTCAGTCTGATTAGAAATAATCCAAATTTTTTAAAAATTTACTTTTGGCTGTGCTAGGTCTTCATGGTTGCCCGTGGGCTTTCTCTAGTTGAGGCAAGCTGGGGCTGCTGTTCGTTGCGGTGCGCAGGCTTCTCATTGCAGCGGCTTTTCTTGTTACGGAGCACGGGCCCCAGGAGCCTGGGCTTCGATAGTTGCCGCTCTTGGTCTCTAGGCCACTGGCTCAGTAGTTGTGGTAACACAGGCTTACTTGCTCTGCAGCATGTGGGATCTTCCTGGACTAGGGATCAAACCCACGTTCCCTGCACTGGCAGGTGGCTCCTTCGCCACTGGACCACCGAAGAGGTCCAAAAGTAATCCAGTTTTTTAAAGAGAGAGATGTGCATAATTTTTTTCATAATAGCCCAAAACTTGAAACAGCTCAAGTGTCCATCAACAGATGGACAGAGTAAAAGAGAATATTTAATAACTTATAGAGATGTTGAGGTTATCAATAGGGGGAAAATCTTAAATATTGAACTCCAGGTGATGATATCCTGGCTCAAGTGTTTAGGGGTGAAGGATATTGATGTCTGCAACTTACTAAGATCCCTGGGTGGGTCATGGACAGACGTGATACAGTGAGTTTGGTAGTGTTAGTGGTAGATTATAGATGGTGGGTGTCTGAATGTTCACAGTACAGGGTGTTTTGTTTTTTTTTTCTGTATGTTTAAAATCTTTCATAATAGAAAGTTGGGGAAAATCACCAAACTCCTCCCACTCCCAATCACCTTTTGCTCTTCCCCAGTATCTCAGCAGTCATCAGCAAAGTGTCAGCTCCTCCCACCGCCCCTAGTGCTATCTTCTTGTTTTCTCCCTTGCGGTCATTTTTGCAACTTCTCACCCCCTTTCTGCTCCAGCCTTCAGGGCCCCACTGGCACTGTTTATGTGATCCAGGGCACAGGCTCCGAACTGGTCTCCCTGCCTCCACCCTCAGTCCCTTCCCAGTCCAGCCTCCATTCGGCAGCTAGACGGATCTTCTAATGCAGAAATATGATTCATCTGTCTTCTAGAACTTAGAAGCATTTTGTTGCTGTTCAATCACTAAGTCATGTCCAATTCTTTGCGATCCAATGGACTGCAGCACCCCAGGCTTCCCTGTCTTTCAAAGTCTCCCAGAGTCTGCTCAAATTCATGTCTATTGCATCGAAGATGCCATCCAACCATCTAGTCTCCTGTCGTCCTCTTCTCCTCCTGCCCTCAGTCTTTTCCAGCATCAGGGTCTTTTCCAATGAATCAGCTCTTCTCACCAGTTCAGTTCAGTCACTCAGTCGTGTCCGACTCTTTGTGACCTCATGAAGTGCAGCCCACCAGGCTTCCCTGTCCATCACCAACTCCTGGAGCTTACTCAAACTCATGTCCATCAAGTTGGTTATACCATCCAACATCTCATCCTCTGTCATCCCCTTCTCCTCCAGCCTTCAGTCTTTCCCAGCATCACATCAGGTGGCCAAAGTATTGGAGTTTCAGCTTCAGCATCAGTCCTTCCAGTGAATATTCAGGGTTGACTTCCTTTAGGATTGATTGATTTGATCTCCTTTCAGTCCTGGTGGCTCAGAGGTTAAAGCGTCTGCCTGCAATGCAGGAGACCTGGGTTCGATCCCTGGGTCGGGAAGATCCCGTGGAGAAGGGCATGGCAACCCACTCCAGTATTCTTGCCTGGAGAATCCCATGGACAGAGGAGCCTGGTGGGCTACAGTCCATGGGGTCGCAAAGAGTCGGACACGACTGAGCGACTTCACTTTCACTTTCACTTTTCAGTCCAAGAGACTCTCAGGAGTCTTCTCCAGCTCCGCAATTCAAAAGCATCAATTCTTCAGTGCTCAGCCTTCTTTACGGTTCAACTCTCACATCCGTACATGACTACTGGAAAAACCATGGCTCCCAATTACCTCACACCCGCCACAATGACGTTATCTTCCTCTTTTTCCTGCATGAGTCTGCCTAGCCTCAGAGACTGTACTGTTTCCTCTGTTTGAAATGGTTTCCCCACCCCTGTCCTGCAGAGGAGGGCCCACACATCTTCTTTCAAGGCCTACCTAGGCCTCCAGGCCAGAATGAATCACTTGCTTCTGTTTGTTTTTTAATTTTTTTTAAAGAGAGCTTGGAAACGGGCTATTTTTTTGGGGGGCGGGGCCATATCCCATGACATGTGGGATCTTAGCTCCCCCACCAAGGATCAAACACACTCCCCTCGCAGTGGAAGCACAGAGTCTTGACCACTGGACTGCTAGGGGAGTCCTCTGTTTTATTTTTAATTATTTGTGTGTGTGTGTGTCTGTAAGCTTGCTTCAGTTATTGATACTTTTTGACAATTATGCATTTGGAATTTTCCAGAACAGTCTCATATTTGCCCACGGCCTCCACCAACTATTGAAGGTCACCAGTTTTGGGGTGTCTGTACTACATCTTTTAGACCAGCCCTTAAAGCTAGAAAGAGCACAGAGTTTTCGGTCACTCCCTGATTTCATCAGTAAACATGTATTGAAATCCTACTTTGCAGCAAGCAGCAAGCCAACTGCTGGTTGAAGAGATGGGAGGCCTCCTGCCTGTCACTTCAAGGGGCCCCCACGTTCTGGGAGGGAGTGAGCACAGGAGGCAAGAGCACAGAGAAGGGGTACCCAGTCATCCTCCCAGCTGGGGAGACGTTGACTCAGGCTGAGCCTTCAGGGATAAGGACAGTCAGGAATCAGGCTGGGAAGTATCATACCCACACACGAGCCATGCAGAAGGGGACACATTCTAATCACAGCAAACATTTCATGGTTTAAAAAGAGTCAGTGAATAACCAGGAGAAAATATGACAGAGATGTTCAAATATTTTGTAGATGAAAACAGTGTTGTGTGCCATTTCAGTAAACCACGAGTGTCGTCCACACCAATCCAGCCAGCCCAGTGCTGCGCCAGAAGGGGAATTCAGGACGGAGAAAAACAGGAATACTGGCTCCAGGTGGTTAAGATGCATATCAAAGGAGTAATTTCAGTGAGCCCAGATTCTTGCATCTTCTGATATGCAGGAAAGCATTAAAATCATTAACTTGAGTTTGTGTGTGTGTGTGATTAGCAGTAATCATTTGATGTTCAGCTAGATGGGTTTGGGGGCATTTTTTCAGCAAACATTTCTACACATTCTGACCCCTCTCTTACCACTTTGGAACAGTCCTCAGAGCAAATCTAAGACTGCTTTTCTGGCCAGAGTCCTCAGTGCTGTGCTGTGCTGTGCTTAGTCGCTCAGTCGTGTCTGACTCTTTGCAACCCCATGACTGCAGCGTGCCAGGTTCCTCTGTCCATGGGATTCCCCAGGCAAGAATACTGGAGGGGGTTGCCATTCCCTTCTCCAGGAGATCTTTTCCACCCAGGGATTGAACTCGGGTCTCCTGCATTGCAGGCAGATTCTTTACTGTCTGAGCCACCAGGGAAGCCCCATAATCCTCAGTAAGTTCCCCAAATAAAATGTAACTCAACTTTTCAGTTCAGTTCAGTCACTCAGTCGTGTCCGACTCTTTGCGACCCCATGAATCACAGCACGCCAGGCCTCCCTGTCCATCACCAACTCTCGGAGTTCACTCAGACTCACGTCCATCGAGTCTGTGATGCCATCCAGCCATCTCGTACTCTGTCGTCCCCTTCTCCTCCTGCCCCCAATCCCTCCCAGCATCAGAGTCTTTTCCAATGAGTCAACTATTCGCATGAGGTGGCCAAAGTACTGGAGTTTCAGCTTTAGCATCATTCCTTCCAAGGAAATCCCAGGGCTGATCTCCTTCAGAGTGGACTGGTTGGATGTCCTTGCAGTCCAAGGGACTCTCAAGAGTCTTCTCCAACACCACNGTCGTGTCTGACTCTTTGCAACCCCATGACTGCAGCCTGCCAGGTTCCTCTGTCCATGGGATTCCCCAGGCAAGAATACTGGAGGGGGTTGCCATTCCCTTCTCCAGGAGATCTTTTCCACCCAGGGATTGAACTCGGGTCTCCTGCATTGCAGGCAGATTCTTTACTGTCTGAGCCACCAGGGAAGCCCCATAATCCTCAGTAAGTTCCCCAAATAAAATGTAACTCAACTTTTCAGTTCAGTTCAGTCACTCAGTCGTGTCCGACTCTTTGCGACCCCATGAATCACAGCACGCCAGGCCTCCCTGTCCATCACCAACTCTCGGAGTTCACTCAGACTCACGTCCATCGAGTCTGTGATGCCATCCAGCCATCTCGTACTCTGTCGTCCCCTTCTCCTCCTGCCCCCAATCCCTCCCAGCATCAGAGTCTTTTCCAATGAGTCAACTATTTGCATGAGGTGGCCAAAGTACTGGAGTTTCAGCTTTAGCATCATTCCTTCCAAGGAAATCCCAGGGCTGATCTCCTTCAGAGTGGACTGGTTGGATGTCCTTGCAGTCCAAGGGACTCTCAAGAGTCTTCTCCAACACCACAGTTCAAAAGCATCAATTCTTCAGCGCTCAGCCTTCTTCACAGTCCAACTCTCACATCCATACGTGACCACTGGAAAAACCATAGCCTTGACTAGACGGACCTTAGTCGGCAAAGTAATGTCTCTGCTTTTGAATATGCTATCTAGGTTGGCCAAACTCAACTTTTAGGTAGTGTTTATTTTTTCAGTCAACACTATCTCATACCGTACACAAAAATCAACTCAAAATGGAATGTAAGACCTGAAACCATAAAACTCCTATAAGGAAGTGAGCAGTATGCTCACTAAAGAAGAAGGCTGTGTGTGTGGGTTCGCTCAGTCGTGTCCGACTCTTTGCTGCCCCATGATCTGTAGCCTGCTAGGCTCCTCTGTCCAAGGAATTTTCCAGGCAAGAATACTTGAGCAGGTTGCCATTTCCTATTCCAGGGGATCTTCTCAACCCAGGGCATGAACCCATATCTCTTATATCTCCTGACCTGGCAGGTGGATTCTTTACCAGTGTGCCACCTGGGTGCCCCAAACAAAGAGGACTACATTAAGCTAAGAAGCTTTTGCACACCAAAGGAGACCATCAATAAAATGAAAAGGCAACCTTCCAAATGGGAGAAGACATTTGCCAATTTTGTATCCAATAAGGGATCAAAATCCAAAATATATAAAGGATTTAGCAACTCAACAGCAAAAAACTTATATTTTAAAAGGACAGAAGACCCAAATAGACATGTTTCCAAGGAAGACATACAGACAGCCAGCAGGCACATGAAAAAATGTTCAGTCTCTATCAGAAATACAATCAAAACCACAATGAGATATCACCTCACACCTGTTAGAGTGGCTATTATCAAAAAGGCAAGAAATAACAGGTATTGGCAAGGATGTGGAGAAAAGAGAACCCTCGTACACTATCGGTAAGAATATAAATTGGTGCAGTCCCTACGGAAAACAGCATGGAAGCTCCTCAAAATTTAAGACTAGAACAACCATATTGCAACCCAGCTATCCCATGTCTGGGTATTTACTCAAAGAATACAAAGACACTAATTCAAAAAGATGTCTATGGACTTCCCTGGTGGTCCGGTGGTTAACAATCTGCCTGGCAAAGCATGGAACGTTGGTTCAATGCCTAGTCCGGGAAGCTTCCACCTGCCGCTGGGCAACAAAGCCCGTGTACCACAACTTCTGAAGCTTACATGCTCTCGAGCCTGAGGGCTGCCAGCTACCGAAGTTTGAGTGCCTACAACCAGTGCTGCACAACAAGAGAAGCCAGCACAGTGAGAAGTCCGTGCCCCACGACAAGAGTAGCCCCAGCTTGCCCAAGCCAGAGAAAGCCCATGCACAGCAACAAAGACCCAAGCAGCCAAAAATATTAGATAAATAAAAATTTTAAAGATATATACACCTTTATGTTCATCACAATGTTTTTTTACAGTAGCCAAGATATGGAAGCAACTGCCCATTAAGTGAGGAGGGATGAATATAAATATATATAGGAAAGTGAAAGTCACTCAGTCGTGTCCGACTCTTTTCGACCCCATGGATTAAGTCTCCAGGCTAGAATACTGGAGTGGGTAGCCAGTTCCCTTCTCTAGGGGATCTTCCCAACCCAGGGATCAAACCCAGGTCTCCCGCATTGCAGGTAGATTCTTTACCAGCTGAGCTATAAGGCAAGCCCAATATATATATATATANCCGCTCCAGATGGGAATTCAGCCTGAAATTAGAGTAAAGAGAAGAGGGAGCGAGAAGGAGAAAGAGAGAGAGACATGGGGGAAGCCAGATTCCCAAGAAACTAGGCCGAGAGACTAGTCCGAGAAACTGGTCCAGTCCTTTATTGTTCAGAAGGCCTTTTATACTTTTGATAATACATAGAGATCAATGGGTAACACAAAGTTATGCAGCGTTAGCAGCCCAGACTCTTATCAAAACCAGGCTTTTCTCTCTGCATACCTAGTTGTATACACAAGTCTTAGGTGATTTACATCATCTTCTGCCCAAAAGGGCCAATTAACATTTTACAGTCCTTTTATGATAAGAGTTTGTCAACCAGAAAACTTATTTATGTTGATCTTCCCAAAGTCTGGTGCCACTCTCAGAAAGCACTAAAGTTACATTCTTACATAGCAAGGACACAAGAGGAGTGCAGTGATATATAACAAAGAGAAGAGTAATTAACTCAAAAGTCTAGTGTTGCTAACATCAAAACTATTATATATCTTTTTCCATATCCCGTTTACATTGATTAATATCCTCCCAGGTGCCTAAAAGATAAAGAATATGGAGGCCTAGCAGCAATCATTGAGTCAACAGTGAAAACCCGTCACCAATATGATTTTTAACTCTCTAGAAAAGGCTCTGTATCTTTAAGATGTTTTTAAGCTTTGTGCCTCTCGTGGTTGGGGGGCTGCAAGCAATTCACAAGCTGTAAGAGGTCTGGGGGAACCTGTTAGGCAAGCTAGAGAGCTATCAGAGGGGTTTAACTGAAACATCCCTTTCAAATGCAGAAAACTAAAGCCCTGATTTGACTTTTTCCAGAGAATATCAGAAGAGCAGAGCACAAAAGCTGGCAGATTTTTTTTTTTTTGGGGGGTGGGTACATGCTCAGGAAATTCCAGGGGGAAACCCTGAAGCCTGATCATGTCCTTGCGTTTTGTCAGGCTTCCTTCCTCATGACCTTGTCACGGGCGGGATTCCTCACGCTGGCTTCTGGCACCACGGCGGTGGTCCTCCTTGAATAAGGCCTGCCTGCTCTTTAACGAGGATCATGAAGACTGTTTTCTTTACTACTCGCCACATGCTGCCTTGGGGCCGGGAGGAGGCACAGTGCATGGTGGTCAAAGCTGGCTGTCTGGGCAGCAGAGTCGAGGGCTGGGTAGCACGGCCAGGCACACAGAGAGGGTGCACCCTAGATCCAGGAGCCAGAGCACCTCCTGTGGGGCTCCTGACCCACAAACCACTGCTGATGTGGGCCTCAGGGCCACAGAGCTGGTGGGGGCTGAGGGGCCCACAGCGCCAGCGAGGCTCCCAGGGGCTGAGCAGGGTAGAGGTGCTACGAGCAAGCTGGCACCTTCCCCTGTCCTGGGAAACCCCTCAGGCCGGGACCAACTAAGGTGCGTGGTTGCCCCAGGCCAGGGCCAGGCTCACAGGTGTATGGCCTGTGCATTCACAGAGCCCACGCTTAGAAGATCCTGCACATAGACGTTCTTGTGCTCGGTTTAATGTTCACTGCTATTGTCTTGAAATCTGTATCACTTTAATATAAATTAATTTATTTTCATTGGCGGTTAATTACTTTACAATATTGTATTGGTTTTGAGCCAAGGGTTCACACATTTTCTTTTTGCGCTTAGTCCTGCAAATCGTGTAGCCAGCCCTGCCCTAGGCCCAGACCCCTGTGAGGGTCACACACTGCAATGCCAGTGGCTGAGGCTTCTGTGAATGACACCCCCTGAAAGGCAGGGACCCCACGCCTTCCTTTCTGGCCCTCAGCATCACCTTGTCTAAGGAGGCAGCATTAATTAATAGCAGCTGAATTGAACTCAAACTTCCTTAAACACACATCTTGGCAGCCCTGTCAGGGGAAGAGCATGGGGTGGAAGGCACTGCCAAGTCCTTGGAGCAGGGCATCCATTCTTCACTTATAAAAATCAATAAATGGGGGATGGGTTCCCTGGTGGTCCAATGGTTAAGAATCTGCCTTACAGTGCAGAGGACACCAGTTCAGTCCCTGGTCTTGGAAGATCACACATGCTGCAGGGTAACAAGACCCATGTACCACCAGCTACTGAGCCTGCATGACCCAGAGCTCGAGCTCTGCAACAAAAGAATAGCCCCCACTTGCCGCAGCTAGAGAAAGCCCAGGCTCAACACCAAAGACCCAGTGCGGCCAAAAATAAAAGTAAATAAAAAAAAAAAATCAATAAGGGAAAAAAATAAAAGGGCTTCCCTGGTGGCTGAGAGGGTAAAAAATTTGCCTGCAGTGCAGGAGTCCTGGGTTTGATCCCAGGGTTGGGAAGATCCTCTGGAGGAGGGCATGGCAACCCATTCCAGTATTCTTGCCTGGAGAATCCCCATGGATAGACGAGCCTGGCGGACTACGGTCCATGGGGTCACAAAGAGTCAGACAGGACTGAAGTGACTAAGCACAGCACAGCACAAGGGAAAAAACAAAAAATAATAAGTCAATGAAGGGAAACTGACATTTATCACAAGCCTGCTACTCAACACACAGGGAGCCACCGTCCACACAATCTTCACATGCAGCTGTGAGGTAGGCTTCCACACATCCTCCAGAAAAAGAAACGTGGGCCCAGAGAGGCTAAGAAATTTCTCCAAGGTCACACAGAGGGCAAGAGTGTCACTGAAAGGGAACTGCACTGTGCGGTTTTGAAGCGGCCAGAGCACGCATCATCTCAGCACCCACCCCACCGCCCAGCATCTCCCGAAGGCAGGGAGCCCACGGTGGGGGAGTTCTTAACCTGAGGTCCCAGGAGCCTCCTACAGGATACACACGCCTCTGGGGACTCTCCCCTGGGATGGCAGCAGAGGCCCAGGTTGGGACTGTGGCCAAGAAGACCAGTGCTGGCTCAGGTTTCCTCTCACTCTGACCGACTCGTTGCAAACCCATGACTCTAAAGGACGCACCCTGGGCTTTCTCATGAGGAAGATGCCTTGAGGACACCCCACTTGATTTTCAGAGGAAGTAAGTAGCCCCAAAGGGAGAAGTGAAATAGAAATAAATCATGGCCTCTCTCCCACATCGTGATAGAACATCTTTTTTGCTGAGCACGCTATACAGAGGTTTAAGATATGATTTTAGGACTTGCCTAGTGGCTCAGTGGTAAAGAGCCTACCAATGTAGGAGGGGCTTCCCTGACAGCCTAGCTGGTAAAGAATCGGCCTGAAATGCAGGAGACCCTGGTTGAATTCCTGGGTTGGGAAGATCCCCTGGAGAAGGGATAGGCTACCCGTTCCAGTATTCTTGGGCTTCCCTGGTGGCTCAGCTGGTAAAGAATCTGCCTGCAGTGCAGGGGACCTGTGTTCAATCCCTGGGTTGGGAAGATCCCCTGGAGAAAGGAAAGGCTACCCACTCCAGTATTCTGGCCTGGAGAACTCCATAGAAAAGAGTGGGACTNAGGCTACCCGTTCCAGTATTCTTGGGCTTCCCTGGTGGCTCAGCTGGTAAAGAATCTGCCTGCAGTGCAGGGGACCTGTGTTCAATCCCTGGGTTGGGAAGATCCCCTGGAGAAAGGAAAGGCTACCCACTCCAGTATTCTGGCCTGGAGAACTCCATAGAAAAGAGTGGGACTCGAGTGAGTGACTTTCACTTTCAGCAGTGCAGAAGGCCCTGGTTCTATCCCTAGTCTGAGAAGATCCCACAGGCCTCGGAGCACCTATGTCTGGGTGCCACAACTCTTGAGCCTGTCCTGTACAGCCCGGGAGCCAGAATTGCTGAAGCCCCCACTTCCTAGAGCCTGCACTCTGCAACAAGATAAGCCACCACGACGTTCACACCTCACCAGAGATAGAGAGTAGCCACCGCTCGCAGCAACTAAAGAGCCTACGCAGCAACAGAGACCCAGCACAGCACAAGCACATAAATAACAAAACACATTTTTAAAAAAGATGCACTCCGTGCCCTCAAGGCAAGAACAAATGAGGAGGATGAGCTATGGTGAGCGTTCCCAGCTCCTCTCAGTGGTGGGCACTTCAGCTTTCTTCAGCAGTAACTCATCTTCCCCTCATTGCTATCTTGACGGCTAAGTAAGGTCCTGCCTCCAGGCCTCTCTTCATACTGCTTTCACCTCCCCCTAGGATGCCCTTCCCTTATTTCTGCCTGTTGGAACCTTCCTCTAGAAAACCACCAGAGACCAGTGGCTTAAACAGGATAGGATTTTATTTCTGTCTCATGTAGAAGAAGACAAGGGTGCTCATTCTGGCCTGTTGGGGCACTCCATGGCACCAGGCAGTCAATCTCTTTACCTGTGGTGGCTCTTTCTTCCTCAGGATATAGATTCTGCCTCATAGCACAAAACAGCTGCCTAACTTCACCTTGACTACAACCTCATGAGAGATCCCAAGTCAGATCCAAGCAGTTAAGCTGCTTCTGAATTCCTGACCCAAGGAAACTGGGTATGATTTTTAAAAAAAGTTTATTACTGTTTAAAGCTGTTAAATCTGGGGCTAATTTGTTACACATCAGTGAATAACTAATACACTGTATATACAGGTTTAGTCTTTATTCAACTGTTCTGAGCCCCTAGTCTGGACACCCATGGATGAATCAGACAAAGTTAAAAACTATCACTTGGAACACGAGGAGAGGGCAGAAATGATCTCCTTTGTGTCCTCACCCTTGGAGCCCTTTCTCCACCTTGACACACAGTAGGGTCACAGGACCTGGCACACAGTAGGAGCTCTGCTTTCCAGAGAAGATCTTCTACCTCCTGGCTTGCCTTCTAGTGAGATGAGCCAGCTTAAGAGATGATGAGCTGTTAATGCTCAATGGTCTGGCCTCCGGTCAAAAATGTGGATTCGTTTCTCAGAGGTCATTGTTTTAAAGCCTCTTTCCATTCCCTCACTCCCCATGCTGCCAAGAGGAAGGACATGCAAACCAGGCAAGCGAGAGCCTTTCCTGAGCCAGCTGCCTGCAGCTGGCGAGAAGGCTGCATCCTTCAAGGCTCTCCAAGGCCTGCCTCCTCCTTCAGGGCTCCCGGGTCATCCTTCACTTGGACAGAGAGGCAGCAAAGAAAGAAAGTGATCTTCTTGAGAAGTGATTCCCCATGCTGAATCTTTATGAACCATACTGTCAGAGCAACTTGAATTATACATCTAACTCATGGCTTTGTTTTCTTAAATAATACATAGACAACAGTCTACTATGAATTCCATAGAGCCTATTGACTCTTGCAGAATGCTTTCACTACTTTTCACTAAACTCTTGAATCTGTAACCAACGCTATGGTTGCAACTGATGAATGACAGGAATATTGTAAATAACACAATTTAATTTACACGAGTGGATACAACCAAAGCAAAACAATAAATATGTATTTAGAATTGTACTCATTCATTGATGACATGAGGACTTCTCTACATAATTAGACAATAGTTTTGAAGACTGGAAGAATATTTGCTTAATTTCTTTGTGCTTTTCATAGCATAATGTCTAAAGAAAATACATACTTTTAGAAGTAGCTTTTTTGAAGTACAATTGACATACAAGAATTGTACATGTTAAAGGTGTATATTTGATGTCAATATATGTAAATACCAATCAAACCATCACCACAATCAAAATAATGAATATAACAATAAGCCACAGGTAAATATTTCCTCACATATGACCTTGTTTTTCTGGTCATCTCTATGCAGATGTAGTTGACATTGTTGGCTATCTACCCTACATCCATTCTCTTCTTCCTTCTCTTAATTTTGCTAGGGTTTCAACTGTTCCCCAACATGATCTGAAGGAAGGTCATCTCCAAGCCCAGGACCAAGTGTGGATTTTAATCAACCTAAGCCAACTGGTGTGTGACATTCTCCTGATGACTCACCTAGACATGTGACCTAAGTTGGCCAATCATACTGTAGGACTTCAGTTGCATGCTTTGGAAACAGATTTTTCCCCTCTCTAGCAGGATGGCCTCATAGAGCATGATGTCAATTGCCATTGGAAGCTGTCTTAGAACAATAGGAGAACCAGCCTGAAGTTGAAGTCAACGCTGAGGAAGCCAGAGCAGAAAGAGGGACCAAACCTAAGTGACTGATGGTAATGTTGAGTCTTTTTACTAGGCAGCATCCAAGATGGTTCCAAATAGTCCTTGCTTGGTCTTCATACCTTTGTTTAAGCCTCTCCTGCTGAGTGTAGGCAGGACTTATGACTTGTTTCTAAAAGAACAGGGCAATGATGATGATTAGGTGGTACGAGGCTGAGACTTCCATCTTTCTGGCAGACTTTTTCCATTACCTTCTAAGCGTGCACATATTAATGAAACAAGTGGCCATATTAGACATTTCCACATGTCCAGGAATGGACATGAAGGTGGCCTCCAGCCAACAGCAGGCAAGGAACCGAGGCCCCTCAAGGAACTAAGTCCTACCAACAGTCAAGTGAGTTCGGAAGCAGACCGTTTCCAAGCTGAGCCTTCAGCTGAGACCCCAGCCCTGGCTGACACCTTGACAGCAGCCTCATGAGAGAGCCTTAAGCAGAGGCAACCATCAAAATCGTGCTAAGAATCGCGAGTCACAGAGACTGTAAGATAATAAATATGTTGTGTTAAGTCACTAAGTTTGAGGTAATAGATAATAGCAATAGATAAGAAGGCTGTATATTGTCATCATGCTTATTTAATTTATATGCAGAGTTCAGTTCAGTTCAGTCACTCATTCGTGTCCGACTCTTTGCAGCCCCATGGACTGCAGCATACCAGGCCTCCCTGTCCATTACCAACTCCCAGAGTTTACTCAGACTCATGCCCATTGAGTTGGTGACGCCATCCAACCATTTCATCCTCTGTTGTCCCCTTCTCCTGTCCTCAATCTTTCCCAGCATCAGGGTCCTTTCAGATGAGTCAGTTCTTCACATCAGGTGGCCAAAGTATTGGAGTTTCAGCTTCAGCATCAGTCCTTCCAATGAATATTCAGAACTGATTTCCTTTAGGATGGACTGGTTGGATCTCGTCCAAGGGACTCTCAAAAGTCTTCTCCAACACTACAGTTCAAAGCATCAGTTCTTTGGCACTCTGCTTTCTTTATATGCAGAGTACATCATGAGAAATGCTGGACTGGATGAAGCACAAGCTGGAATCAAGGTTGCCAGGAGAAACATCAATAATCTCAGATATGCAGATGACACGACCCTTATGGCAGAAAGCAAAAAAGATTAAAGAGCCTCTTGATGAAAGTGAAGGAGGAACGTGAAAACTTTGCCTTAAAGCTTAACATTCAGAAAACTAAGATCATGGCAACTGGTCCCATCACTTCATGGCAAACAGATGGGGAAACAGTGGAAACAGTGACAGGCTTTATTTGGAGCGGCTCCAAACTCACCGCAGATGGTGACTGCAGCCATGAAATTAAAAGACGCTTACTCCTTGGAAGGAAAGTTGTGACCAACCTAACTGCTGCTGGGGCTGCTAAGTCGCTTCACTCGTGTCCAACTCTGTGCGACCCTCTAGACGTCAGCCCACCAGGCTCCCCCGTCTCTGGAATTCTCCAGGCAAGAACACATTAAAAAGCAGAGACATTACTTTTCCAACAAAGGTCCGTCTAGTCAAAGTATTGGTTTTTCATCCAACCAGTCCATTCTGAAGGAGATCAACCCTGGGATTTCTTTGGAAGGAATGATGCTAAAGCTGAAACTCCAGTACTTTGGCCACCTCATGCGAAGAGTTGACTCATTGGAAAAGACTCTGATGCTGGGAGGGATTGGGGGCAGGAGGAGAAGGGGACGACCGAGGATGAGATGGCTGGATGGCATCA
>SJYX01005718.1:232603-320371 GCA_006410675.1 Oreotragus oreotragus
GGAAGTTCACAGTTCACATATTGCTGAAGCCTGGCTTGGAGAATTTTGAGCATTACTTTACTAGCATATGAGATGAGTGCAATTGTGCGGTAGTTTGAGCATTCTTTTGCATTCCCTTTCTTTGGAATTGGAATGAAAACTGACCTTTTCCAGTCAAAGCTATGGTTTTTCCAGTGGTAATGTATGGATGTGAGAGTTGGACTGTGAAGAAAGCTGAGCACCGAAGAATTGATGCTTTTGAACTGTGGTGATGGAGAAGACTCTTGAGAATCCCTTGGACTGCAAGGAGATCTAACCAGTCCATCCTAAAGGAGATCAGTCCTGCGTGTTCATTGGAAGGACTGATGTTGAAGCTGAAGCTCCAGTACTTTGGCCACCTGATGCGAAGAGCTGACTCATTGGAAAAGACCCTGATGCTGGGAAAGATTGAGGGCAGGAAGAGAAGGGGACGACAGAGGATGAGATGGTTAGATGGCATCACCGGCTCGATAGACATGAGTCTGGGTAAACTCCGGGAGTTGGTGATGGACAGGGAGGCTTGGCGTGCTGCGGTTCATGGGGTTGCAAAGAGTCAGACATGACTGAGTGACTGAACTGAACTGAACTCCTGACTCCAGCCCCTACTCTTGACTTAACTACTCCATATACTAGGAAAATTTCTGTTGAACAAACATGCTCTGTTTCCTCAAAGTCTGTAATCCAACTCAGAGCAAGATTTTGAAAAATAAGACTGTGCTGTGAAATATTTTTCTTTGCTAATCTTCCCCAGAAACTCCAGCAAGGTTTGGAGTTAACCTCCTGAAGGTGACTTCCCCCTGAAAATTCACACATTCCTCCTCTGGATCAAGCCTGTTTGCCCTCATCTGAGTGGAGGGAGGGGAAAGCAGAGGAGCTTGTGGAGGTGAAAGCTACCCCAGGAGGACCCAGAGAGGCAAAGCAGCCTTTTCTCTTTTGGGGCAATAAGTTGAAGTGTTTACCTCTGCATTCCTACAGTCCTTCCACAACTGGACATCGTCCAGACCCAGCTGGGAGTGGAAGGTGGAAGGAGGGGCTGCAGTCACGGACAGCTTGGAGTCTTTGTGTGATGGTTAACAGAAACCTGACGGAGATTTGGCTTGAGTTTTTAGAAATGGAAAGAAAATATAAAGGACTATATTGGTTCTTATACATCAGATGTCTAATGCTGCTTTAAGCATCTCAGAATCAAGACCTTAAAAGATGTCATTAGGGCATAGTCTCTCTCTGCATTACTTTCCTCTCTTGACTATCTTTTGAGCACAATTTTACCACATGGTGGCTCAAGTAACTACTGGGCTGCCCTAAGCTTATGCTCTCCCAGGATAAGGCCAGTTTGTGGTTGAGGGGGAAGACTGCTGGCATTTCCTGATAGTACCAACATAAAGTCCCAGGGAGGGATCTTATTGGCCCAGCTTAGGTCATGTGCTCATCCATGACCCAATCACTGGGCCTGGTAAGTATAGGGCTGATTGGTCAGATTAGATTAGTGTATGTCCTCTAAATTGGGGGTAGAATCTGGTTATCTTCCAGTGAACTTAATAGAGGAGGGTTGACTCCTTAAACGGAAACTGTTAACCAAAAAAGGTGAGGGTAGAGGAAGGAGTTTGCAGGCCTAAACAGCTGGAGATTTTTACTTCCCACAAGAGTCCTCAGATTCACTCCAGGGAGAGAAGTGGTGAGTGTGAGGACTTGAGAGTGAAAAGGGGACCCAGGGCTAGCTTGGCAGAGGCCATGACTAAAGGGGGCTGCTCAGATTCCAATCTTGGCAACATCCTCCTCCATCAGTTAGCAGCAACAAGGTCAGGGTGGGGCCTCATCTGGTGTCCACCGGAGGAGTTCTATCTTCACAGAGGAGGTGAGGAGCAGGCCTTGTGGAGGCCTCTGGTGGACATGGTTAGAGCCCTGGAGATGGTTTCATGGAACCCAGGCTTTGAAGAGCTTGTCCTGAGTTTCTCAGACATGGTCCAGGGAGCAGAGTGAGTGCAAGTCGCTGTCATGTCCAACGTTTTGCGACCTCATGGACTGTAGCCTGCCAGGCTCCTCTGTCCATGGGATTTCCCAGGTAAGAAAACTGGAGTGCGCTGCCATTTCCTTCTCCTGGGGATCTTTCCGACCCAGGGATCGAACTCGGGTCTCCTGCCTTGGAGGCAGATTCTCTACCATCTGAGTCACCAGGGAAGCCCACCAGGGTGCTGAAGGAAACCTTTATTTGTAGAGGCCATGGAAGAGTGCAGTTACTTGCAATCCAGATCAGCCTAGAAGGACCTGGAAGACTACTGTAGGTGTGAGAGTTGGATGGACCCTGGGGCCCAGGGAGCCCTGGGAGTGGACTACAGGCTTGTTTTAGCAACAGCAGAGGACTAATAATAATAGCACCCTGGAGTGCCCCCCTCACCCCCTCGCGTTTATACATATCACTTCTACAGATGAGCAAGCAGGGGTAGGGAGGGCAAAGAGGCCTCGCCTCCGAATGCTTTCACCAGAGCCCTGGGCCTCAGTCCTATGGCACCTTACCTTGCCATGTGCCTCAGGCAAGTCACCTCCTTACCTTGTCTCATGTGCCTCAGGCAAGTCACCTCCTTACCTTGTCTCAGTTTCCTTATCTGTGAAATAAAGATGTTAGACCAGAGGGTCTCAACTGGGATGATTGTGGCCACCAGGGATATTTGACAATGTCTGGAGACATTTTGAGGTTGTTACAAGGAGAGGGTGATGCTACAGGCAGAGTGGGCAGAGGCCGTCCTACAAGACACAAGACAGCTCCAACAACCAAGCATTATCTGGCCCCAAATATCAACTGTGCAGAGGCTGAGGAACCCTGCATTAGACTGAGGTCTGTAGGGGGTCAGTGCTGACCAGTCACTGTGAGATATTCTGAGGGCAGCCCGGGCTCAGGAGGCATTTTTGAGTGCCCAGGCCTTTAGAAGAGAGGCCCCCTGGTCCCACTAGAGTAGCTGTAGTTGTATTTGTGTAAACTGACTGGCTTTCTCTCTCTACTCTGATCTAGGCGTGGTACCTAGAATAGGTGAATTAGATGCCTGGCTTGATGGAGGAACAGACGGACTTGTGAGGTAGTGAGTCCACCGTCAGTGGAGGCATTCAACAGAAGGCAGCGTGGCCACCTGTCAGAGACGTGGAGGAGGCGCCCTGCCTCTGGTCTGAGCTGTCCTTGGCATTTTGAGCCTCCTTCGGGCAGAAGGTAAAGCGCGAGAGTGCTCTGCGTAGAGCTCTCGGCTTCCCCACCTGCCGGTCCGGAGCGGAAGCGCGTTGCTTCCCACGGGACTCTCCACCAAGCTGCAAACTTTTCTCCAAGTTTTTCTCCCGGTTCTCCGGGAGCCGCCGGAGCGGCGCAGGCAGCACCCCGCGGCTGGGCGCTCCGACCCGACGCCGCCCGCCGCCAGGCCGGGCCCAGCCCAGGGGGCGCGGCTGCGGGGGCTTCCGAGGGCCCCCGGGGGTGGGGGTGGGGGGCTCCGGGCCGCGAGCCGCTGCCGAAAGGCTTTTGACAAAAAAAAAAAACCCTTGACCACCAAGGCCAGCCTCTTCCTGAAAGCCCCGCTCGCTCCGATACAGGAAGTGGAGGGAGCGAGGGCCCCAGAGCGCGGCGGCGGCCGCGGCGGTCGCTTTCCGAGTCGGCGCGGGGCTGGCGGCGGTGCCCGCCCGGGCCCTTCCCCAGGGCAGCAGCGCCAGGGGCATGCGGGCGCCCGGGCCCCCGCGGCCCGCGCCGCCCGGCGCCTGAGCCCTTGCCTTCACGGTCCCGGAGCCGACGGCGGCATGAGCCGACGAGCCGGCGCGCCCGAGCGCGCGGACCCCGTGGGGTAAGTGCGGGGCCGCGGCGCCCCCTTCTCCCTCGGCGTCCCCGGGCCCCTCTCGTTCCGCGTCCCTCCCGCCCCCGAGAGCGCTCGGAGCTCCGGAGTAGCCCTGCCGCAGGACTTCGGGGTGTGGACTGAGACCGAGCCCCTGGCCACGGCTCGGGCCGGTCCCCCCGGGACTGCGCGGAAGGGGGCGGCCCTGGTGCCTCTTCAGGACCCAAGACTTGGCGAAAGTTTTAAACCCAGATGTCGCTCGCCGGAAAACCGGCCGGCACGTCCGGGGCTAGGTTGGTGGGTATCTGAGGGTCGTCTCTGTCAGAGCCCAAACGGAGGGGCTGTGCGATCGCGGCCCCCTCCCCGGGTTCTGGTCTCGCCTGAACTTCAGATGCGATCACCGCGGGCCGGGCCCCTCCAGCCTATCGCGCCCGCCGCTTCGCCCGTGTCCCGCGCGCGTCCTCGGGTGCTGGCGCTCGGCCGCGCGTGGGGCCGAGGACCCGGGTCCCCGTAAGTTTGGACACGCCCGCGGCCTAATAGCCCACCCGCCCGCCAAGACCGAGGACCCACCGGGATCCCCTCCCCCACCCTTCTTTTGAATTCCCGGACAGTGACCTTCGGACCGGCCTTTGCGAAGCCTGGGGCTTGGGGAGGGTCCAGGGCGCACGAACTGCGCGTGGCCTTAGGAATCCCCTACGGAAGGGAGGAGGCGCTGCTTGGAATGCGTGAAGCCAAACCGGTTTGGGAACCGGCTTTCGGGAGGGGTCTCCAGCGTCTGGTTTCATGTCCCCCACCCCCATCTCGCACCCTCGGACTTCTGGACATTGCTCAGGGCTGCGCTCCGCAGTAGATTCTTTCGATCAGCCCAGCCCAGCAGGCGCCCAGGGAAAGCTTCAGTGGGTTGAAGAGGTTCCTGTTAAGAGGCAGATTACTGGGCAAACCACTTAGAACCCTTCTTTGAATTAAGGATGGTGGGCGCCCTGGGGGAAGCCAGGCTCGCGCTACTTCTGTGATGGACACCCAGTTGCTGCCTGGCTTAGCTCTGTGACCTCAGCTCCGCGGACCCCAGTGTTAAAACAAAGCGACGGGCTGTTCTCCGGCAGCCCCAAACTGGGGAGCAGCTGGAGGTAACTGGCCCTAGGCTAGTGGGAGGGGTGTCTCAGAGGGACCTGAGCACTAGATCCGAATGCCTCCCCTCCTCCCCCTCCCCCATTTCCGTCCCAGCCTGGATCCTTTCCCTTGGAAGTGGAAAGACAAATGTCATCCGCTGGAGGAACTGGAAATTTTGTTGGGGACGGCGTCCCCCCAAGAATCAAATATCTACCGCACCCAATACTGATGGGTTGACATAGGAGGAGATTCCCAGGGAGGAAGGGGAGGTTAGGGGCCAGGGTCCCGAACTCTGTGACTTCCCATAATTGTCGCAAGTTGACCTCTCCTTACCCATTTCCTCTTGCCTTTCTCTGTTTATTACTGGGTCAGTTATTAATACTTAACCTCTCTGTGCCTCATTACTTACCTAGAAAATGAAGATAAGTAATAATAACTACCCTTCAGAGTTTTTTCGAGGATTAAATGAGATAATGCATAAGAAGTTTTGCACCTGGGGTGGAGGGCAAACTTTTAATAGTTATTATTATTACTGCTATTATCATTTGTTGGTAACCTCTGTTTCCCGATTGCTTAACTAGGATGGGATGGCCTTGGCCTCATCTGTCAAATGGGGGCAATAACAACACCTGCTTCTTAAGATTGTTATGAGGATTGGATAAATTACTAATTTAAGTAGCTATCCACAGGCAACCAAGGATTAACACACCAGTGCAAGCTTACTTTAAACTGTGTGGGGCCCATCCATCATAAATAGTAATTGAATATTGGTTTGTTGCCAAAAAAAAAAAATGTTGCTTTATTTAAGAGGATCTTTGGAGTTGGAAGAGTTCTGAGATAGTATCTCATTTAGCCTTGCCCCCAGGACAGGAATCCCATTGACAATATTCCTGAAAGGTGCTTGCATACCACCAGTGATGGGGAACCTAACCACCACTGTGGTAGTCTTTCCAATAGATATCAGAGAAAGTCTGCCTTCTAACTTGTACCATTAGAAACGCTGTTAAGAGGGGCCCAGTCCTTCTTCACTCAGATACTAGGAGGCAACTCTCAGTCTCACCCTGCATCCTCTGTCAGCCCCTGAGCTGCACATCTACCCGTGTTACAGTACCCAAAGATGATGAGGGCCAGTCATCTATGACCCCTCACACCCAGGCCACCCCCAGAGCCTGCCGACCACTCAGGGCTGGCTTCTAAGTCTTTAGCTGAGCTCAGCTTTCCACCCGGCTCCCAAAGCCCCCTCCCTCCTCGCTGGCAGGAGATGGATGTGCAGACAGCTAGGGGAATGCCTCCCACCCCACACCCAGGGGCTCGGAGGGGGCGGCTTGGATGTCAGCCCCCTGGAACAGGAGTATGAGGATCTTGGCAAGCAAGCTCCGTCTGCTTCTTATTGAAACACTGGCTGGGGAGAAGGAGAATGCAGACAGGCTGCCCAGTACTCTGGATGCAGACACTTCTCTTCCTCTATTCATTCAGTGTTCATTCCACAAGTAGTATCTGCATTAGATAGAGGGGGAGCCCAGCCTTAAACCGAACCCCTGCCGGCTTGCAGCTGACCTTCCCAGCAGGAAAGACAAAAAGTCAGGATTAGGGGTATGGGAGCCCAGGGGAACTGTTCTGGAGCAGGTGGTTAGGGAAGGCTGCTCCAAGAAAACTGTGTTTAGTCGAGATCTGAAGGAAGTGGGGAGAGTGAGTCAAGCCCCTGAGGGGTGGGGGGTGGGGGTGGTGGTTGGGGAAAGAAACTGAGTGTTCCGGAAGAGAGGAACCTGTCAGGGCTCTGAGAGGAAATGTGGCATCTGGGAAGGCTGTAAAAATTCCACTGAGGCTGAAAAATCGAGAGAGAGGAAAAGAATGGCAAGAGAAGAGACTGGAGAAGCGGGCAGAGACAAGCCTATGAAGCCTTGCAGCCGTGGGGAGGAATTTCGTTNGAGGGGTGGGGGGTGGGGGTGGTGGTTGGTGTGTCTGACACGGGGAGGCCAGGGAGACTGGAGTGGAGTCGGGAAGAGGACAGAAAAAGGCTAGCCGGTGGGGTACAGGCTTTGGAGGGTGCTCTAGGTGAGAGGGGCCGTGGGTGGGGTTCACAGAGGGGTGACCTGACTTGTATTTGGATTGTATTGAGGACAGATTGTGGGGGGAATAGGGGCAGAAGCAGGGAGGCCCCTGTGGTGGCTGGGAGAGAGGGCTGGAGCCGGGGCAGTGGGCAGTGGAGACATGAGAAGCTGGAGCCCCAGGCTTCGCTGGTGGGTTGGAGGTGAGGTGAAGCTTCTGAAGCTGTGACTGTCAGGTGACCAGACGCCGGACAGTGGTGGGGCCGCTGGGGATGTGTGTGCTCAGAGCCCAGACGCTTTCTCGTGTTTGATAAATTAAGGATCTGTTTAAGATTTTATTTGAAAAAAGAGCCCGCTCTTGGAAAAAACATGGCCATCACAGACCTCATTCAGTCCCCTCATATGACAAGGAAATGGAGACCCAGAAAGAGGAAGTGACTTACCCAATATCAGGGAAGCTGGGCCCAGAACGCGGGACTCCTGAGCCTTGGGCCTGCAAGGGGTTGTCAGGGCAAGGCGCAAGGCTTAAGAGAGCCCTGGCTGTCTCCCTCATGCCTGATCCATTGTAGGGGTCCTGCCAAACACCTCAAGGAGCCCCTCAACCACTTCCAGCGCTAGGGTGGGGGCTCTTCCTGGGTGAGGCCCACCCAGAACAGGATCCAGTGATGAATTCAGGGTCCCAGCTACCGCTCAGCTCGCTGACCCCGGTTTCTTTGCTGTCAGGGGTTAATGCTCCCAGATGGTCCTGGCTGGCCCTCAGCTGGGATGCCCACCCCCTTCCAGACCCTAAAAGAGACTCTGACCCACAGGAAGCAAATGATACCTCACCAGCTTAAGCAAAAGGTACCTTCCTTCACTTCGGACCCTGAGAAACCCCAGTGCACACCTGGAAAGTGGAAAGACACCCCTGGGAAGCACATAGGAGGGCAGGGAGTAAGGGTGCAGGGGCTGCTCAGGATGGGAGAGTCTCAGCATGTTTACCCCTGGCCCCCTTCCCATCATCCCTACCCCTTGACAGGCCTTATCCTGGGCCCGGGTCCCTATTTTGTCATCTCTACCGAGGCAGTAAGTGTTAAAATACAACGAGATCACCTGCATTTTAATCCAAGAGATCAGGAAATCAAGTCAGAAACCAACCAGGAATGGGCTTGATATTTGAAGAGAGCACCCACCCCTGGCCCTCCTCGGGTCTCCCGGGAGCTCCCTTTTACAGACAGGTGTCTGGGCTGGTCTGTGGCAAACTCAACTGGCCTCCCAGCCATGGGCCAGAGCAGAGGGAAGGGAAGAACAGGTCCCAGACAACCACAAACACCGTCCTTCAGACCCGCTCACAGATTCCATCTGTCACGGCGAGATTCTCTCCTGAGCGTCGTCCCCTCGGTTGTGTCATCCAGGCAGTGACACATAAGCGGAAGCGGGTGGGCAGCCGGGGAGGGGGTGGGGGCAGGTAGTGTATGTGTGTGTGTGTGTGTGTATGTGTGTGTGCGCGTGTGCGCGCGTGTGCACGTGTGTATGTTTATCAGTCAAGGTTGCCAAACTATCTTTTCCAGGGCAGCACTGTTCCTTATTCTGAGATTAGGTCTTCTTGCTGTATTAAGCCTCCTTTCTTTTATGAAATGATCGGACACATTGATGGTAGTTGTTAGTTTTTAATGTCATTTTGGCAAAAGAAGAAGTTGCTGGAGGAAAGTCTGAGAATCACTGCTTGAGTTGCTTCAGTGGAATTTATCCGTTTTGTTCCCCCTTCACCCCCTCTCCAGAGAGTCGGCCTGGTGATATGGTTCTTTGCTGATTTTGAAGATGCTTCAGGACCTGCATGCTAAGAACATCAGTAGGGCTGGAGGATATCCTAGGGTCTCACGCTGTTCTGGGGTTTGAGGTTTTTTTCTAGGGAGCAAGTCCCTTAGTCTCCCTGGGCCTCAGTTTCTCTACCTGAAAAATGAACTCAGTAATCTCTAAGACCCTGCTCTATCTGACTCAGTGATTCCCTGAATTACTGGCCAACAGGCAGCAGAAGCTGGTATCCTGGAGTGATATGGGAGTGCCAGTTGGAGATGAGACAGCTCTTCCTTCCTCTGATGTTTCTTCTAGAACATACTTTCATAAGAAACAAAGACCCAGAAAGGAGACTGCTGGGTCGTCACCCTCATCAAGTGCCTGGAAGAAAGTGTCTTTTCACTGGTATGGGTGATTTTTGAAAAACTCATTTTGAAAAAAAAGAAGTGTACTGCTTTGGGGAGCCCGCTTTGGGGAGAGGCCCCAGCTTCCTGGTAGCACTGGCCGCCTGGTCAGCGAGTTAGGAAGGCTCTGTGGAGGGGCTTCTCTGAGTGTGAGTGGATGTGCACGAGTGGGCCCTGCTCTGGCCCGCTGGTGTGGGAACCCTGAGGGTGCAGACGAGGTGGCTGGCGGCCTGGTGTCATGGGGTTCCTGGCTGGGAAGGCTGCTCCTGACAGGGTTTGAGAGGGGCATGGTCTGAGGAAGGGCTCAGGATAGGGGGCTGGACAGGCCCTTCAGCTGAGGGAAGGGGCTCCCTGCTAGGCAGGCCCAGCCTCCCCGCAGCAACCCCACTGTTGCCGTGACAGAGCCAGGCCGTCCGTGTGCAGGAGGGAGGGAGGTCCGAGGACACACACACACACACAGTTATACAGTGAAACCAGCCCTTTGCCTCCTGCCAGGGTGGCCTTAGAAAAAAGGAGGTAGGGAGGTACAGAGGAGGCCTTCCCTTGGCTGGGGTGTCTACAGGGCAGTGGGAGGGCCTTACTGACCCCATACCTGTGTGGCCGCCAGCCTCAGGCCTTGGATAGAAGGATCTGGCACGACCGCTGCCTCTGTCTCTCCCCACCTGCCAGTGAGGCCCCCCAAGCAGCCGCATGCCAGTCCCGAGCCCGGAACAGCACTGGTGGTCAGGAGCTCCGAGAGTGGCGGCAGGGCCCCTTGCCCCATCTTGCCAGTAGCTCCTGGGGGTGCCCCTAGCTCAGCCTGTAAATGTTTGAAGACCCACCCAGCCTGCTGTGAAATGTCGGTTCCCTTTTAGAAGAAACAGCCTCTGGAGCGGTTGTGGTCAAGGTTTGTTATTGCCGTCTGTGCACGGCACCACCGCTCGCTCAGGCCACATCCTATGGGGAAACCAAGGCCCCCTGCCTCCCCTACCTGGGGCCAGGCAGCCTGCGATTCCCCTAAAACCTGGCTCCACCCACTAGCCTGGAGCCCTGGGAGGCTCAGGATTCCAGGAGAGGGAGCCGGGAGCGGTGAGAGGCTGCCCTAGAGGGGCTCTCCAGGGGACACTTACCTCCGTGAACATGGCCCCCATTTAATCACTGATTCTGGGATCTTTATCAAAGCCAAGAAGTTTGTATTCCCTAGTTAAGAGATGGGACTTCAAATGCCAGACACTATCCCAACTCCTTGACTAACAACATTCAATATGAGATGTCAGGGCTGATGAAAGGGCCTGTTTCCTCAAGGCAGAAAGAGAAGGAAGGGGGATGGAGAGGGACAGCCCAGTAGAAGAAGAGGAGACCCCAGGGGTAGCAGAGATACATTCCCCTCCTGCGTGAATTTTCCCAGGGCTGGGCTGTTCCCTGGGTTAATAAATGTGCATCTTCCCCCACCTCCAGGGACCAAAGAAGTAAAGGACTTCGCATCTGAAATTCACAATCTGACGATCTCTGGCTAAAGGAGAAAGTCTCAAGAAGGAATACACTGGGGAAGCCCCAGCCCCCTTAGTCTCAATCAGTGACAGAGATGGGTACTATACATTTCCCCGGGGATGCTGCAGTTCAAGGGCTTCCCAGTGGTGGTAGCGGTAAGGAACCCACCAATGCAGGAGACATAAGAGACGCCGGTTTGATCCCTGGGTCAGGAAGAGCCCCTGGAGGAGGGCCTGGCAACCCGCTCCAGTATTCTTGCCTGGAGAATCCCCAGGGACAGAGGACCCCGGCGTCCTGGTGGGCTACAGTGCATAGAGTCACAGAGTCAGACGACTGATGCAACTTAGCACGCACGCATCGAGGTTCAAAGCAAAGACTTTCCTCCCTACCAGTGGCACCTGATAACAGCATTTGTGATGCTTGCCTCTTTCTGTTCCTGTCATTTTGACAGAGCAACTGTCTAAAATATATTCAGGGTTTTAACCACTGGGGAAACTAGTGAAATCTCAGCCATTCTCACCTGTCTCACCTATCCATCTCTACCTACGCAGCTCTCTATCCCCACTACACCCATCCATTCGGCAAATATTGGTTGGACATCTAGGAGTCTTCAGTTCATCTGCTAGGGAAAGTAAGCAAAACATGCACCTAATTGTAGGGCTCTGTGTACAAAGGTGCTGAGGCTCTGTTACACTTGGCTGTGGTGAGCAGGAAGGACGCCCTGCGGAGGTGGCATCTGGATTAGGTCTTGAAGGATAAATATTTCTTTTCGGCGGTGCTGGGTCTTGGTTGCTTTGTGCAGGCCTTCTCCCGCTGTGATGAGCTGGGGCTGCTCTTCGTTGCGGACCACGGGCTCTAGGGCACGTGAACTGGGTGGCCGCAGCTCCCGGGCTCTAGAGCACAGGCTTGGCAGTTGTGTGCACGGGCTTAGCTGCTCCACCGCATGTAGGACCCTCCTGGACCAGGGATCGAACCCATGTCTCCTGCACTGGCAGGCAGATTTCTTTACCACCAAGCCACCAGGGAAGCCCTGGATGAGTGGGATTTTAACTGAAATCGGGAAGGGTATCTTAGGAGAAAAGCACCAAAAGGGAAAGCAGAAAGGACAGGCTGTGTGCGGGAGCTCTGAAGAGCCTGGTCTGGGGACAGGGAAGAAGGGTTCTTTGTGCGATGGGCCTGGAAAGGGAGTCGGGGCCATTTGGCTACAGGTGGAGAAGCTGAATTTAACCACAGGTCTGCTCTGCCTCTTAGAGCTGGGCAACCCCGGGCAAGTCACTGACCTGTACCTGCCAGGACACCTTCCTCGTCCTACTCTGCCAAGCAGAGCAGTGATCCCTGCCTTGCAGGGTTGTTACATGAGAGGATGTTCTTAGTTATTTGGGCTGTGAGACCAGGTAAGGGCTGCTGCCTGTCTGTACATGGTGTGTGTGTGTGTGTGTGAGCCTGTGTGTACACGCATGCTGTTGATTTTCAAAACAATATTTTATATCTGAAAAAGTTCACACATAGACATAAAAAATACTAAAAGGTAAAGCATCAAGCACATCATCTTTTTGAGGCTACACCCAGTCCAGCTGCATGTTTGTTTAATGTCCATCTCTGGTACATGGTTTTGAACTATGTGTATTTGTCAGTTTGTGTTCCTCTTTTTTCACTGAGCGTTATTTCCTATACGTATTTCTGCATGCCGTACTCTGGAGGTTATGTTGCCTACCTATCATCTTTGATGACCTCATCATATTATGATCACATTAATGGTTGGAGTAGGCATAGACATATGTCAACTTTTTTTTGAAGTTCCCTCTGTTTTAAATAAAGCTCCTGAAAACTTTTATGTGTCTAGGGTTTGGGGACCATTTCATTGTCATCTGCCATCATCTTGGAGTATTTGAGTTCAGGGGTGAAGCAGAGCCTGTTGAGGGGCCCCCTGAATTTTAGTTGGGTATAAATTTTTAGCTAAACATGTCCCAATTTCCTTTCAGCTAGATGTGGCTATGAGATTAGGTTTGGACAGAAAAATATATGGGGAATAAGATTTGCTTGGTGATGTCCTTAAAGGGAAGGCTCATGCCTTTCTATTTTCCTCTTTCCTCTTGGCTGGAATATAGACATAATGGCTGGACTTGAAGCACCCATTTTGGACTCTGGGGTGAATTTGAGAATGGAAGTTATGCAGAGTAGAGCAACAATATAATATATAAATACAGTAAGGCTCTCAGACATGTTGATGTATCATTCCAGCCCTGTATTACTTAGATTTGTGTATGAGAGAGGAATACATATCTACCTTACTTAAATCACTATTGTTTAAAATTTTCTGTCACAGACAAACTTAATCCTGACACACACAAAAATTTATCCCTGTCACATGGCACCAGAGTATATGCCAGAAACGCTAAGGCTGCTTTTCAGGGCTACATGCAAGCCTTGATTTCCTAGTGGAGGTGAGAAGAAGGAAAAGGGGGAGAGGGGAGAGACATTTTGCATAGACTAAGACTCTTATTTCAAGGACTAAATTGCAAACTTGTTTTTCCCATTGGGTGTTTGTGAGTTTTGGATTTCACCAGAAGCTTCAGACTAGTTATTCTGGTTTAAGTTCTGACTCTCAAACTTCGTGCTTTGACAAGGCTAAATACTGCCTTGCAAGGCAGCCGTGTCTCTTCCCTCAGTCTGTTTCCTCACCTATACTTTGTTTCTTTCCAAATATGTTGGCTTTTAAAATATATCTATTTATTGGCTGTGCTGGGTCTTGGCTGCAGCTCACAGATCTTTGGTCTTTTTTGCGGCATGCAGGGTCTCTAGCTGAGGCATGTGGGATCTAGTTCCCTGGCCAGGGACCGACCTCTGGGGCCCCTGCACTGGGAGCCCGGAGTCTTAGCCACTGGATCACCAGGGAAGCCCCCTTCATCTGCGCTTTAGATGGAGAAACGTCGTGCCTGTGCCAACGTTCTGAGATTGGTTCTCCGACCAAGCCAGTGCAAGAAAGGCTGGGGGCCTGCTCCCAGCAGTGCTCGCTTGTGTCCTTGATGGCTGCCACCATTCATTCATTCTCTCCTCCCTTCTCTGTTGAGCACTTACAGGTGCCAGGCTGGGTTTGTGCTGACCGCGGCCGCTAGAGGTTTTGGGTAGTCACCTCACTTCACTGCTCAGCCTTGGGAAAGGTCTGCCCTGAGATGGCCCGGGCTGGCCTTCCCTTTCTAGGGGTAGCAAAGACCCATTTGGAGCCTGTAAGACCCTGCTCTGAGCTGCCCTCCCACAGCCCAGGATCATGCTGTCTGTCCATCCCCAGGTATGGGGAGGCCTTGAGGGCCTTGGTCTAAGAGGCCACAGGTATCCTGGGATTGAGCAAGGTAGGCCATCCTGAAAGGCTAGGCAATTGCCTTTGAAGTAGTTTGAAAGGCAGGCAGGGGGCTTTTTTCCACGAGCCAAAGTGGCCCCCATCCTTGGCCCCAACATTGTCAGGCATCAGAGCTCAATGTGGGTCTGGTGACCCCATAATCCAGCCCCTGCTCACAGATAAGGCTCAGAGAGGGGATGTGGTTGCCCAAGATTCTCACAGCTGGACGCAGGCTGTTTCCACAGCTCTGTGCAGGCGCCTAGGCTCCTTCACGTGAGGCCCTAGAGGTGGGGGGACAGTCACATCAGCCGTCACTGGCTGCCTCTCCCTCCAGCCTCTGGGTAGTGCTGAGCTCTTTCCTGACTCAGAGACTAAGCATACACACCCCACCTCCAACCTCCTCCAAAAGCCTTCTAGGCTCTCTAGCCTTTAGGGCTGTTGCATACACTTGTGCAGGTTGCGCCCTGCACAAAGGCACCTGCTGAGAGAGGAGCAAGGGGCCCCTGAAGTTTCACTCTCTTGCCAAGCCCTGTGTGATGTCAGGTGTGTGTGCAGGGTGGAGGAGGGGTTGGCTGCATCCATGGGAAGCAAGAAGCATCTTTTCCTAATTTACACAGAGGTACCAGGATGCTGGTCAGCAAAGACCCGTCAGCCCTGCCCGAGCCTCGCTTCTCACGCTGTCACATTGTACCCTCTCTGTGGCCCTGCTAGATTGTACGCTGTCAGGGCAGAGAGAGTGATTCCTCCTGACAGGTGTGGTTGCCAGATCCACACTGTCCTGGGCATAGAGTGCTTGACTCAGAGAACGCTCAAGCTAAGCAAGAGTAAGGGCTGGAGAGGCGTGTCCCACACAAGGCTTTGTTGAATGAATACATGGCAGGTTAGTGCCCAGTAGAGAGGTGGGGACGGATTAACCAGGATAGAGGGAGATGGGAAGGGGCCTGCCAGGAGCTTGCAGAGGAGGCTGTGGCTATGCAAGCCTGAGCAGTAGAGTGAGGTGTGTGACTGGGCAGGCCTTCGAGCTCAGCTCTGGGTGGGAGGCCCTGAGGGTAGAGGCTGTGGCAGGAGAAACCTGAGCCAGCCTCCGATCTGCAGGGCCAGGCCAGAGCAGACTCAGTGTGGGTATCTGCCAAAGCCCCAGCTCCTCCCCAGCCCTTAGACCCCCGTCCAGCCGAGTCCCAGAGCTCCTCTCTAGCCCGCATGGTGTTGGTCTGCCAGTTACCTGACAACTCATCCTTGTCCCAGGATGAGACTGTCCCCTTGTGTGGCTGCAGAAGTGCAGGCAACGCAGTGCCTGAACGATGCAGGATGGTCCCCTGGAGTGCTGGGGTTGCTGCCTGGCTCGGGGGTGTCCCACTCAGACTAGAGCACATCTGGAGGAGCTTTGCTGGGGAGGCGAGAGCCGAGCCGAGCTGAGCAACATCTGGGAGTTTCCCAGGTAGCCGCGGGGGATGCGGGAACCAGCGTGGCCCGATTGTGGATACCACGGCCCAGTGTGCCTGGTGTCTGCGCTATGCATGGACCAGAGGTGACCTGTGCAGGAAGAGGGGACAAGACACCTGAGGCTCTAGGCTGGAACCTGTAGACCCTGGAGACTGAGGCAGTCTCGTCCCCCCATTTTAAAAGTTGGGCTGTGTGTTGGTTTCCTAGGGCGGCTGTGATAAAGCAGAGCAAGCTGGGTGGCTTACAACAGTCGGAGTTTGTTCTCGCCATTCTGGAGGCTGGTGTGCTGGTCAAGGTGACGGCAAGGCCGTGCTCCCTCGGAGACTCTGGGTGGAATCTTTCTGCCTCTCCTTAGCCTCTGGTGGCCCCGACAGTCCTTGGGGTCCCTTCGCTTGCAGCTGCATCACTCCAGCCTCTGCCTAGTCACTGGGCTGTGTCCTCCCTATGTGTTGCTCCTCTTCTCATAAGGACACCAGTCATATCAACTCAGGATCCCTCCTGCCCCCATTCTAAAATGACCTCATCTTAACTTACATTGGAGCTTCCCAGGTGGCACTAGTGGTAAAGAACCCATCTGCCAGTGCGGGGCACCATAAGAGACGCAGGTTTGATCCCTGGGTCAGGAAGATCCCCTGGAGGAGGGCATGGCAACCCACTCCAGTATTCTTGCCTGGAGAACCCCACGGACAGAGGAGCTTGGCGAGACACAGTCCATGGGGTCAATCAGACACGACTGAGGTGACCTAGCATGCACATCTTAACTTACTACGTTGGCAATGACCCTATTTCCAAATAAGGTCACATTCTGAGGTCCTGAGGTGCTGGGGGTTAGGACTTCAACATGTCTTTCTAGGGATACAGTTCGACCCCTAACAAGGTAACGTTTATATGGAGTAAGCCTCTTCTGTGAATTTTTCAATACATTCTGGTAAACGTCGACTGTCGGGTAACCACTAATGCAATCAAGATAGAGCAGTTCCGTCACCTTCCAAAGTTCCCCTGTGCCCTTTGTAGTCAGCCCCTCCCCCACCCAAACCCTGGCATCATCACTGATCTCCATCCTTGAGTTTTGGTGTTTCGAGAACTTCACACGAATGCTGCCTTTGAGTCTGGCTTTTTTCACCTGGCTGAAGGCACTGGAGACCCATCTGTGTTGTGTGTCTCAGTATACTTTCTTTTTATTGCTGAGTGTATTTTATTGTATGCATGTATCACAGTTTGTTTATCCATTCACCCGCTGTGCCACATTTGGGTTGTTTCCAGTCTGGGGCAATTGTGAATAAAGCTGCTGCAAACATTTGTGTATAGGGTACAGGAATCACATGGATTGCTTGCATCGGGCTGCTGTGTGAAGAAGGGCATGGGGTTTGGGGCAGTAACACATGGGGCAGAAGCTGCTGTAGGGGTCGGGGTGAGCAGAGATGGAGGCCTGGACCAGGGTCTCGGCAGTGGGGATGGGGAGATAGGGTGCCCCCAGAGAGTATCTAGGATGGAACCTGGTGGTGGGTTGGATATGCATCATGGAGGCAAGGAGGCTGCCTTTATTACCCCCTGTCAGCCCACCCTCCACCTGCCCAGGAGAAGGTGCCTGTTGTGGCCCAGCGTGGCTGTCTGGATATGAGAATGTTGAGAGGGGAAGAGTACAGCTTAGCGGTTAGGCCATGGAGCAAACCATCAAGGTTCCCATTCTATTCTCTGCCTCAATTTCCTCATCTGTAAAATGGGGTACTAATAGTTCCATACTCTTAGAGCTGCTGTTGTATTACATGAGTTAATGCATGTAAGGAGCTTGGACAGAGTTTGACACGTAGTAGGTGTTCAAGAAATGTGAACCATGTCCCATGGTCTTTGGAAAGGCCTCGGTGCCTACCCTCTTGTGCACTCCACTTGTCCCCAGGTCTGTCCTGTCTTGCTGTGAGACCTTGAGCTGGCTCCTTGCCCTCTTTGACCATTGCTTCCTGCATTCATGCAATGTGGAGGCGCAGAGCCCCCACTGTGTGCTGGGCTATGTGCGAAGCAGCACGTGGCCCAGCAGCCTCCCACAGTAGGTACTTCATGAAGACTTGGCTGTGGGTTCTGCTCACGATACTGTCGGGGGCAGCTGGTGAGAGGCTCTCAGGACACAGGTTTGGGGACTGCCAGAGGCTCCCCTGCAGCTGCTAAAAATACCGTCTCCCCCACCCCGACCCCGCGCCAAATCTGCCCTTGGTGGCAGCTGGGGAAGCCTCAGCAGCTACAGGGTGGGTGCCAGGTGGGGGCCTGGCCTGGGCTCCAGGGCAAGAGGTATGCTGGGTCCCAGTTCAGATGACACAGCAGCTCCCTCCCAGGCTGACAGATGCTGTGCTGTGAGCAGGGTTCATGTCTGGGTGGGCCACAGTGGCGGCCAGCCTAACGAAGGGACGTTTGCTCCCGATCCTCACTACTCACAGATTCTGCATTTGCAAGTTGGCTTACTTGCTGAGGCTTATTCATAACCCCCAAATCATAGTGCTTTGGAAGTTGTTTACAGCCCTGCGCAGAGCGATGAAAAATCTGAATATTCTGACACGCATGTTCTCATCTGAGAACAAGGTGCCTTCTTGATTCCATCCTCGTCGTGGTCTATTATGTTTTTCGAGTTCTCCTGCTTTGGGTTGATAATTTCGCTGTTTAAAGTGTCCCCCAAGTACAGTGCTTCTCTGCTGTCTAGGGTTCCTGAGGGCGAGAAGGCTGAGACGGGCCCCGTGGAGAAGATAGGGGTGTTAGAAGAGCTTCGCTCAGGCATGAGTTACACTATTGGCCGTGAGTTCAAGGTTAATGAATCAGTGATGCGTATTAAATTAGGTATCTTTAAACAGAAACACACATAAAACTAGATGTGTCCTGATCAGTGGATGGAAAGGTTGTGACCAGCGGTTCATGGGAACCTACCCCTGTGTTTTCCTCAAAAGCAGTGGCTCTGTTTCCATTAACTCAGTGTCTGTGGCCAACTTTGTGGAATGTACCGACCACAGATGCTGAGNGATGTGTCCTGATCAGTGGATGGAAAGGTTGTGACCAGCGGTTCATGGGAACCTACCCCTGTGTTTTCCTCAAAAGCAGTGGCTCTGTTTCCATTAACTCAGTGTCTGTGGCCAACTTTGTGGAATGTACCGACCACAGATGCTGAGAGTGGACTGTGTGCATCGGGTAGATAAGTCAGTCCCAGTCTCTGCACTGTACTGTCTGAATGTCTCAGCAGTTCATTCCTCCAGATTAAGAAGTGCCCGACTCATGCATGGTCTATCTTTAAAATGCATGAGTCCTTGGGGGTAGGCAGCATCCCTCTGTCCCCGGGCCTTGGTCCTGTCTCCCTCCAGTGAAATTCAAGGCTTGGAAAGAACAGTTTTCAAAGAGGGGAGCAGTCAGTGCTAATAAGTCACATTCTGTGATTCTCAGAGAAGTGTCCTTCGAAGGAACAGAGTTTTGATCGAGGCATAAAAATCGGGGACCTGTGGTATTCATAGATGCCACTAATAGTTACAGCAGTTATGTGAAGGCCCTTTGCTTGTTTGTTTTGTTTTTTTTTTGGCTACACCGCAGGGCATGTGGGATCTTAGTTCCCTGACCAGGGATCAAACCTGCACCTCCTGCAGTGGAAGCGTGGAGCCCTAACCATTGGACTTCCAGGAAATTCCCCAGGCCCCTTTGCTAAGCGCTGTTTCTCAGTTAATCGTCACAGCCCCGGTTGCAGTGCCCAATTTACAGGCAGGGAAACTGAGGCACAGCAAATGACTCAGTGGAAGCCCTCAGCACTCCGTGGCAGACTCGGAACCTGAATCCAGGTTCATCCGAGTCCAGAGCCTCGGCCTTTGCCCCTGAATTCCCTGTATCCCTGTGTTGCATCCCAAGATTCCAGGACCTGCTGTCTGTCCTAGATCCAGGTGTGCCTGCTCCTGGAGGGAGGGATGCTGCTGGATCCTCCCCAGGCCTGCTGAACCCCACGGAGGGGGTGACCTCCTAGCCCCCTCCCCAAGTTGGCCATATATGATGGACCAGGTGAAGAAACTCCAAGGTGTAGAAATGGGGGCCTGGCCCCGCCTTCCAGTCTCTGCCTTGTCATCCACTGGCAAAGTCACACCCTGTAACCCCCGCCCTTGGAGTTGCTGCTGTTGTTGTTCTGTCGCTCAGTCGTGTCCCACTCCTTGCAACCCTGTGGACTGCAGCACACTTGGCTTCCCTGCCCTTCACCATCTCCTGGAGTTTGCTCAGACTCATGTCCATTGAATCGGTGATGCCATCCAACCATCTCATCCTCTGCCGCCCCGTTCTCCTGGAGTCGCCGGGAGACACTTTAACCTGGAAGGGGTGGAGTGTGTTTCCTCTCTCCCCACCCCAGTGCCTCCCAAAGGCCCCCAAAGGTAATGAGCCAGTGGCCTCGGCCTCCTCCGCTCTTGAAAACTCACTGCGGCTAACTTCCCTTACGCTTAGGCATCAGGGACCGTGCACCCTGTAAAGTCTGATGGCGGAGGGGACCCAAGCCCTAAATAGGACACAGCCCTGGAGGTGGGATTTTGGGGGCAGGAGGGTGGGACGTCCATCTTGTTTTGGGAGGTGGGCCTGGGCCCAGGAGGCACGCTGCCAGACAGCATCAGAACTGCCGAGCTGGGGCGTGCACAGGACCCCGCAGAGGAAATGCGGTCACAACAGCTGTGAGGTGGGTCACAGGGTGACTCAGTGTCGCCAGGGGCTGGAGGAATGTGACGCCGCAGCAGCTTCCTGCAAGGTGCAGATGTCCAGAGCCTGCCTCCTCAGGGTGCAGGCAGTGCCCCAGCTGGGCAGCGTCAGGGGTTGGGTCAGTGTTCACCCCTGAACCCTGGCAGGCGCTGGGCGTGACCCCACTTCTGGTTTAGAAATGGGGGTTCATTTTGTCAAAGCACACCCCTCTGACTCCGCTCATGTTTCACCCTTCCGGCAAGCCTCTGAAAGAGGGAGGGTGAGTATCCTTTCGCTTATCTCACTAGTGAGAGAACTGAGGCCCAGAGAGGGAGGGAGGCTTGCCCGAGGACACACATCCAGCCTGTAGCTGAGGCTGGGAACAGAGCCCGGCCGCCTTTCTGGGGCAGAGCACTTCCTGCGCCGCTCAGAGCTGTCCAGCATCAGTCGTGTCCGCAGTGACCCCAGGCAGAGCTGCTGTGAAGCTCCAGATGCAGTCGGCATTTTGTCCTCACCGCGGCCTTTTGGGGTCTGTTCTGTCTCATTATAAAGACCTTGAAAGGCCGGTCTCAGAGGGAAGTTCAGTCAGGCTCCAGACACGAAGGGCGAGGGAAAGAGAAACTTAAGCAGAGGTCCAGCGGGAATGCCTGGGTGAGGGCGTGGAGAGCCCGCATCTCCCCTTCTGGGCTGAGACCTGTTCCCCACGGGGCCCCTGCTCCCTCCTCCTGCCTCTGGCTCCTAAACCCTGGGTCAGGCCCAGGAGGGGAGGGTTGTGATCTCCTTTCCATGTCCCCCAGATGATGGGGGAACCGCTGAGTAAGCAGCAGCGGGACAAGAGGCCAAGGTCACGGTGGGACTTGTGGGCTGCCATGTGGCAGGGGCGATTCCGGAGGGAGGGAGGCCAGCAGGAATGAAGGACAGGCCTCCCCAGAGCTGATGGGCCTCCTGTTTTCCAAACCTTGTCCACGTGGGAAGGAGAAGACAGCAGAAGGAAGGTGGCGAGGACCACGGGACCTCTGTAGAGACAAGCCTGGGGAGGCCTGGGCTGGGATCCATGTGCAAAAGGGACCTTGACCTACAGCCAGCCATGGGGGCGTGGGCAACTCCTGAGAGAAGGGGACCTTAAACCCTGGAACAGACGACCAAAGACATGTCTTCCTGAAGAACTTTCCAAATTGGGCAATGGCTAATGGTCATAGCACTGACATGTGTTGAGTTGTCTTTTTTTGTTTGTTTGTTTAATCTTTTTTCTTTCTAACTAAAAACAAATCCCACACACAGTATATGAATTCTCACGCACTGAAAAGATTTAAACGGCAGAAAAGTCGAGACCTGCATTGTCCAGTACGTTAGCCCCTAGCCTCATGTATCTGTTTTACAAGTTAAATTAATTAAAGTGAAATAACAGTTGAACTGGTCATAGTGCAAATGCTCCAAAACCACGGGCAGCTGATGGTGACTGCCCTGGACGGTGCAGACACGGAAAGTTTCCATCACTGCATTCAGTTCTTTCAGGCAGCACTGGCTGGACCACGAACAGGGAAAACCCTGCCAGCTGAAAAATAAATTCTGGAATCAATTTGGTTCCTTTGGACCTGTTTTATGTATTTAACTATGTCTGGGTATCCACCTTTCCCAGACGGAATTCTTTCTGGTCTGCTCGGCTCCTTGGCCCTATAAGTATGACTGTAGCCTGCCAGGCTCCTGTATCCATGGAATTCTCCAGCAAGAATAGTGGAGTGGGTTGCTGTTTCCTGCTCCAAGGGATCTTCCTCACCCAGGGATCAAACCCTGGTCTCTCCCATTGCAGGCAGATTCTTTACCATCTAAGCCACCTGTTAGGCCTCATGAGAATGATATTTTGCATTTTTTCCCAAAAAAGGAAACTGAGACTCAGAGAGCTAAGGGACAGGTTGGAACAGCACAGAGGCCCTTTTCTTCCCTTGGTGTGTCCAGAGACTATAAGATCCTTCTTTCCATATGAAGTATTGTTAGATTTAATTGTTAGATGACCCAAACTCATGTCTTGGTGAATTGCTCTTTTCACACTATAAATGTGATTTCATATCATTTTGTGTTGCTAAGTGAGATCAATATACTTTTCATTCTTTCAGTGACATCTTTGTCAGGCTTTGTTATCACGTTTCTGTAAATTTCATAAACCAAGTTCCATTTCTTTTTATAGTCTGGGAAAATAAAGGGTGTAAAGTGGTTCAAGATGTAGGATGTTTGAGATCCCACGATCCTCTGGAAAGGTTCCCCTTATTCACCCTGATCCTCGTCTTATTTGATGGAGGTCCCAGGTCTCTACAAAATGATAAGTTTAAACCACAAATGAGTACTTACCTGAACTGAGTTTAAGATACGCTTTAAACATGTCATTATCTTAAGAAAAAGTTTGCCCCATCCTTCCTTCATCCATGTCAGCTAAAATTATTGCTTCCCCAAGGTTCTTGTTATCTTTCATTGGTCCTGAACACCCATTATCTTTGCCCTGATCTCCAGCTGCTACTATTTAATCCAAAGAAAATACAGCCTGTGGAGTTGACATGCTTGCTTTTATAAATATCTTGCATCTGTCTTTATGTCAAAATTTGGCTTCTCCATGTGATGGTTAGAGTGCAGGCTCTGGAGCCAGGCTGCCTGAGTATGAAAACTGATTCCGCTGTGCACCAGCCCTATGACCTTGGCAGGGTCTCAGCTTACTCACCTATAGGACAGGCCTAATCACAGGACCTACACCTCACTGGATTGTGGAGGGCATTGCATGACTTAACATTCGTAATGTGTTTAGAACAACGCGTGGCTCTTAGAATAACCTGTGTTTAACACAAAAATACGCTTGTCTTTTAAAGGCTGAAATTCCAGAGCTTAGATGCTACGCCTCATTTTATTTCCTTTGCGACTAATTTCTAGATAGAAAAGTTCTCCTGCTTGCCAGTGCTCGCTCTGGCTCAGCTTCTTCCTCCCAGATTGTCCTTGGATTCTACCCGCTCACTGCTGCTGCCGCTTACTCACTCGGTCGTGTCCTGCTCTCTGCGACCCTATGGACCAGAGCCCGCCATGCTCCTCTGTCCATGGGCTTTTCTAGGCAAGAGTACTGGGGTGGGTTGCCATGCCCTCCTCCAGGGGATCTTCCCGATCCAGGGATCGAACCTGGGTCTCCTGCACTGCTGGTGGATTCTTTACAGCTGAGCCACCAGGGAAGCCCCCCTGCCCTCTAGACTCCCTCAGACACCACGTAGTTCTCCTGATAAGAGCTTGACAAAGTTTGGACCATCGTCCTGTCCCTTTCTTCTTCCTGGGGATCCTCCAACCTCTTGCAAAGTGGATTGAGAAAGTCTGCACCCCTGCCACATCTTGAAAATGATGCTGAGATATCATTCCCCTGGTGGACATCTGTTCCAAAATGGTCCCATGGCTCCTGTTGCACTGGGACCTGTAGAGAATGCGCCCAACACTAGGCCACACAGAGCACATGTGCATGGGTGACCACACGTCCACCTCCATCTCATTTAACATTCTTCCAAGCCCCGGATTCTTCCAACCAGCTCCCTTCCAAAGGTTTCTATCACACACTGAGCTTGTTCAAAAGTGGGCTCATGGGCATCCCAGCAAACCTCGTCCTTTGGTGTTCCAAAACAGAACCTACACTCACCAACCACTCAGGTGAAAAAGCATAAAACTTGGAAGTCATTGTGGACAACTTCCTCTCACCACCCTTATCAAACACTTACCCAAACCCGTGATTCCCATCTCCTAAGTCTCGTGAACCCACATGAGAGCCTCCAACTCTTCAACTGCACCCCTTGTCACCAGTGATGTTCTCTCATCCTTTCTTGACCCTGCTCACCAGAAAGATCTTTCACAGAAGCCAGCCTGATTTGCTTAAAATTCCTCAAGAGCTCCTTGCAGTTTCCAGAGGAAAAAAAGTTAAGCTCTATCATTTTGGCTGACCTGACTGCCCAGGTGCCTATGCCAGAGGACACGAAGGGAGTGTCCTCAGAGGCTGGTCTGTGTATCTGGTCGGATCCAGTCTCCTCTCACTTACGTGACCCCTCTTTTCTCATTGTTCTGGCATTCTCAGCCTCCCCTCTCCTCTGCATCATTCCCGCTAGTGTATAAACTCTCTCTCCCCATATTCACCTTTTTGCCGTTTCCTTTCATCCAGCTAGACTTCCATCGCTTTCCTTCTTAGACAAACTTGCTAGCAGAGCTGTCTGATGTTTGTGTCCAGTGCTGAGTGTGTGTGTGTGTGTGTGTGTGTGTGTGTGTGAACCAGTTTATACTCCCATAGGCAGAGCAGGAGTGTTCCAGTTCCTCCATGGCTCCCGTCCTTGATCATGTAGGTCTGCCTCATGACAGCCGTTCTCACAGGCTCCTGAAGTTTTAATTCCAGATTCTCTGATTTCTCTGCTCTTGAGAAGCTTTTCAGATGCTCACGGGCCATTTGGATGGTCTCTGTGTTAAGCAGCAGCTCAAGCCTCTTGCCCATTTGTCTATTTGTTCTTATTTGTCTTGTTTTTTCCTTATCAACGTGTAGAAGTTCTATGTATAATCTAGTTCTGAGCACTTTGTGTTACAACCATCTTCTCCCACACAGGGCATAAATTTCACTGTCTTGATGGTGTCTTGATAAACAGAAAGTCTTCATTTTAATGCAGTCAAATTTAAATTTTTATTTAAGGTTGAGGTGTGTGTGTGAGTGTGTGTTTGTGTGTGCACCGTTTAAGAAGTCGCTCTTCCATCAGATTATGAAAGTATTCTGTATTTTCTTCTAGAAGCTTTTTTTTGGTTTGTTTTGCTTTTTACGTTTTATCAGAACAGAGTCTTCCTGGAACTGATTTTTGTATAAGCTGTGAAGAATGGATCACGTTTATTTTTTTCCCATGCAAATAGCTAGTTGTCTCAGCACATTTTGTTGTGAAGTTTGTCCTTTCCTCAATGTTCTACTGTGACCATATGTACCTCAAGTGACTATGTTGGGGGATCTATTTCTGGACTTGTCTAGTCCACTAACATATGTGCCTGTCCCTGCCCCAATGCCATACCTTCTTCATCTATAGCTGTATCATAAGTCTTGATTTCCAGCAGCCCAAATCCTACCCCCTTCTTCAAGTGTGTCTTGGATGTTCTTCGCACTTTTCACAGAACACTTTTGGGGTTCTAATTGGAATTGCACCGGTTCGTTCAATCAGTTTGCATAGGATTCATGCCTTGAGAGTGTTGAGTCTTCTGCTCTGTGGATGAGATCTGCCCTCTATCTCTTTCTTATATTGTATATTTATAATGTTTAATAATCATACATTGTGAATAAGAGTCTAGAGGGATTTCACAGGCTGATTAAGAACACAGACTCTGAAATAGCCAGGGTTCCAATCTCAGCGCTGCCACTCTTTAGCTTCAGTGTGTTGCTTAATTTCTCTGTGTCTCAGTTTCCCCCTCTGTAAAATGGGAGCAATAACCAGAGTTATCTCGTAGGGTTGTTTGAAAAAGTCAACTTAGTTAATATATGTGAAGCAATTAGAGCAATGCCTGGCACAGAAATCTCTGGAAACATTATTTATGTTCGAGTAGGTAAAACATTTGCAGGATTCAAAATAAATATATTTTTTTAAGTCATGATTTTTAAAAATGGTTTAGGATTTAACTGGTTTAGGATTGAAAGGACATCTTTATAGAGGTTAATGCCACAGACTGCATCAAGGCTTTTTCTACACTACTTCAATATTTTCATGTTTCTTGAATGAAAAACAAATGCAGTGAAATAGTATTCCCACCTTTGTCCCCCATGTGCCTGTTCCCACCCCTGCCCCACGAGTTATTAGTTTCTTGTGTGTTCCTTCAGAGTGACTTTTTGCAAATACAAATAAGCCTTTTAAAATTTTCTTTTCCAACAAGAGAGCACAGTCTAGACACTCTTCTGTACTTGCTTTTGTCACTTAACCACATATCGTGAACACCTTTCCATGTAAGTATGCAGAGAGCCTCCTTATTCTTTTACTTGTTTAAGTTGCATAGTATTTACAGAGGCCTTGTGTTTGTGCCGAAGAATCGATGCTTTTGAACTGTGGTGTTGGAGAAGACTCTTGAGGGTCCCTTGGACTGCAAGGAGATCCAACCAGTCCATTCTGAAGGAGATCAGCCCTGGGATTTCTTCGGAAGGAATGATGCTAATGCTGAAACTCCAGTACTTTGGCCACCTCATGCGAAGAGTTGACTCATTGGAAAAGACTCTGATGCTGGGAGGGATTGGGGGCGGGAGGAGAAGGGGACGACCGAGGATGAGCTGGCTGGATGGCATCACGGACTCGATGGACGTGAGTCTGAGTGAACTCCGAGAGATGGTGATGGACAGGGAGGCCTGGCGTGCTGCGATTCATGGGGTCGCAGAGTCGGGCACGACTGAGCGGCTGAGCTGAACTGACTGTGTTTGTGGATTTGTTGCTGTCGTTTACTCACTAGGCCGGGTGTCTGACTCTTTTGCGACCCCATGGACTGCAGTCCACCGGCTCCTCTGTCAGTTGGATTTTCCAGGCAAGAATACTGGAGTGGGTTGCCATTTCCTTCTCTAGGGGATCTTCCTGACCCAGGGACTGAACCTGCATCCCCTGCATTGACAGGCAGATTCTTTACCACTGAGCCACCCCAAGAAGGCACAGGTCTCTAGATCTGCATGTACAGAACTCGGCTCAATTTCACATCTGAAACCCCGTTAACGAGAACTTTTTTTTTTTCAAAGTTCCAAACTGCTTTGATGATTTTTCAGATGGGTGATAGAGTCCCATGGTTGAAATCTAAAAGGTGCAAAAGGATGTACGGTATTTATTGTTGATCGTGCCGGGTCTTTGTTGATGCACGGCTTCTCTCCAGCCGTGGCGAGTGGGGGCTTCTCCCCGGCCGTGCCGAGTGGGGGCTTCTCTCCAGCCGTGGCGAGTGGGGGCTTCGCTCCAGTCGCAGTGAGCAGGCTTCTGACTTCAGTGGCTTCTCTTGTTGCAGAGCACGGGTTCTAGGCGTTCCGTCTGCAGTATTTGTGGCTCCCAGGCCCTGGAGCACCGGCTCAGTAGTTGTGGTGCATGGGCTTCGTTGCTCCGAGGCACGTGAGATCTTCCTGGACCAGGGGTGGAACCCATCTCTTGCATTGGCAGGTGGACTCTTTACCGCTGAGCCACGAGGAAAGTCTGGCATCAGAGCACCTTAACGTGCACGTATCGCAGAGATGCACGGGGCCTGTCCGTTGCCCTTGGTGACTTAGGGCCTTGTTCCCACTGCTTTCAGCTTCAGTCTCAGCCAGGAAGTTGGTACCCTAAATTCTGTCTTCTCTAGTAACCACTTCCATGTTCAATGAAATTTCCCAGGCGTTTTTAAAGGGGTGGGGGAAGGGAGGGAATGTCAGTGCTTTTTCACTGTGTGTGGCTATTATTGTAAGTATTATTGTGATAAGTCTAGCATGATGTTGGTCCATAGGAGATGCTCAGTAAATTACTGGATGAATGAATGTATGATAATAACCTCATTGAATGTTTGCTGTATGCCAGGCACTATCCTCAACAATTCCATAAGGCAGTAATGCTTATGTTTCCCATTTTAAATGTGAGGAAATTGAGACAGAATTGTTTGGTCATGTGCCAAGGCCAGCATGCTGGGATTCCAGCCCAGGCTCTCTGGTTCCCAAGCCCACGCTTAAACTGCTAGTCAACATACCCCTCAAGGCCTAATCGCACATAGCACTGGGGCCAGAATGGGGATCATCACCTATGAACCAGGTTCTGACGGCAGACAGTCCTAGCCTAGGCTGGGATTGGGGGAGGGAGGTCAGCAGGATGAGCAGGCTGACCTGCCCATCAGGCTGGGTTCAAGGGCCTGGCTGGGGTATGGAAAGGGACTGGGACCCGTGAGCCAAAGGTTACAGAGGGAGAATGGAGGAACTGTCCCCCAGTTCTGGGAAGGCTGTGGGCATCAGGCAGGCAGCCCAGGAGGCAGGGCTGGAGCCAGGTGGGCCTGAAACACACCGGGCAGCAGAGGCCTGCAGCACACAGGTGTGGAAAGTTTGAAGGCCGTGGACCCGCTTGATCCCTTGATGTGGGCTGTGACGTGTGAGCTGAGACAGCCAGACCTGTTCTCAGCACTTCCGGGGCCCGGAAGACTTGCTCTAGCTGACTTCCCCTCAGCGAGGCTGTGGGCAGGGGCCCTCCAAGTCCGGTCCCAGCTTCCCGGGGGGCGCCCCACCGAGGGTTGGGGGCTTAAGCTGCACCCCATGCCCTACCTCATCTCAGAAGGCCTTTTGGTCTCCCAGTGAGGAGACACCTAGAGAGCTCTCTCACAACAGGATCCCAGGCACCGTTCTTGGAGCCCCAGTGACTGTGGGAACCCATCAGGGCCTCATGCAGTCATCTGGCCCGTGGAACCGGGCTGGAAGCATTGGTTGAGCATTTGCAGATTATATACATGTGAGCGATGCTGATTCTGCGACTGGCTGCCTCTCTTCCATCTCCACGTGATTCCAAAGGCTGGGCCAGAAGTGGAACCACGCGGCAGCTGTGGCTCAGCTTTCACAGGTCCAGGAAAAAGCATTTGGTGGAGCAGAAGCCACAGAGAAGCTGGCCTGGCTGCCTACCTTCTCTCAGACTGTCTGCTGGGCCAGAGCCAGCCTGGCTTGGCAGAGAGACTTCAGATGGTATGAGCTAGGGGTCTGGTGAGCCGCAGAATCACGGAATGCATAGTGCTGGAAGGAACCCCAGTCTTAGGTCTCGGCCACGCTCAGACAATGCATAGCCCAGTACCCAGCCCGTGGCTGGCAACACTAGGCGATCCCAGCAGGCTCTCTCTGCCGAGCCTAGTGTAATGGTCTGGGCAGCTGCTGCCCATCAGCTGGAGTTCACAGGGAAATTCAACCTACTTGCCATTCCAGATCTACAGCAGTCTTCTCATTTTACTGAAGAAGCCGCTGAGCCTGGAGACGGGAAGTGAGTGAGTGGCCAAAGGTCTCAGTGTGAACAACACAACCAGACCATGGTCTCTCGAGTCTGAGCTGTGTCATTCCCTTTGTGTTGTCCCTGTTATCCTCTGCGTGTAATTACCCATCTCCCAAGCTCTTTTTATCTCCTTTCATCTCCACATTGTGATCCCAACCTCAGAATTCAAGAGGGTTGCCCATAGTTCCCCAAGAATGTTGTATATGTAGCTGCAGAAAAGCTGAGCTGTCTTAGGTCATGTTAACAGGAGTAGACTATCTGGATTGAGAGAGGTGATGGTCATGCTCCTTTATGAGCTGCTCAGGACACACCTGGGAAATTATTTCCTAGCTTGAGACTCTACATTTCAGAGGTAGGAAGACAGGATACTTAGCACACTCAGGAGGATAAAGACAGTACAGTGAAGGGGTTTAAAACCACTCCATAATTTATGGTCAATTGATTTTCAACAAGGGTGCAAAGAAGATTCAACAGGGAAAAAATAATCTTTACAACAGATGTTGCTGGGACAACAGAAGCAGTTCAGTTCAGTCGCTCAGTCATGTCCAACTCTTTGCGACCCCATGAATGGAAGCACGCCAGGCCTCCCTGTCCATCACCAACTCCCAGAGTTCACTCAAACTCATGTCCATCGAGTTGGTGATGCCATCCAGCCATCTCATCCTCTGTCGTCCCCTTTTCCTCCTGCCACCAATCCCTCCAAGCATCAGGGTCTTTTCCAATGAGTCAACTCTTTGCATGAGGTGGCCAAAGTACTGGAGTTTCAGCTTTAGCATCATTCCTTCCAAAAAAATCCCAGGGCTGATCTCCTTTAGAATGGACTGGTTGGATGTCCTTGCAGTCCAAGGTACTCTCAAGAGTCTTCTCCAACACCACAGTTCAAAAGCATCTCCAAAGCAAAAGGAGGAAGTTGGACCTTATCTCACATCATCTGCAAAAATTAATTCAAAATGGAACAAAGACCTAAGTGTAAAAGGTCTCAGAAGAAAACAGGGGTAAATCTTCATGATCTTGAGTTAGATGTTGGTTTCTTAGCTATGACACAGAAAGTACAAGCAACCAAAGAGAAAATAGGTAAATTGGATCTCACCAAAATGAAAACCTTTTGTGTTTCAAAGGACACCTTCAACTTTTCATCAGGAAAATTAAAAGACAACCCACAGAATGGGAGAAAAGATTTGCAAATCAAACACCTTATAAGGCACTTAAACATAGGATATATACGGAACTTACAACTCAATAATAAAAAGATAATCTAATTCTAAAACAGGCAAAGAATCTGAAAAAAAAATTTTTTTTTCTGGAGAATAGCTACAAATCATCAATCATTAAGATTCTCAGTGTAGTTTTACATCAAGAGAAATGTAAGTCAAAATCACAATGAGACATTCACTGAACTTTTGTGATGATCGTCTCATGATGTGAGTTGGCCAGATCATTATTCTGTACACCTTACTCTTATACAGTGATGTATGTCAGTTATATTGCAGGAAAACTGGAAGAAAAAAACACAATGAAATACAACTTTATATCCACTAAGATGGCTGTAACAATAAAGATAGGGACTTCCCTGGTGGTCCGGTGGCTAAGACTCTGCGCTCCCATTGCAGGGGCCCTGGGCTCAATCACTGGTCAGGAAACTAGATCCCGTACACCACACCCAAGAGTTCTCACACTGCCACTAAAGATCCTACATGCCTCAGCGAAGAGCGAAGATCCCACATGCCACAGCTAAGATCCAACGCAGCCAAATAAATAAATAATAAATATTTCAAAATGATAATAACAAGTGTTGATAAGAATGTGTAGAAATTGGGACCCCCATGCCCCGCACTGTCAGTGGGATGTAAATTCTTTAGCCATTTTGGAAAAAAAAACAGTCTGGCAGTTCTTCACATGCTAAATATAGAGTTACCATGAAAGTCGAGCGACTCTTTGTGGCCCCATGGACCATACAGTCGGTGGAATTCTCCAGGCCAGAATACTGGAGTGGGGAGCCGTCCCCTTCTTCAGGGATCTTCCCAACCCAGGGATCGAACCCAGGTCTCCCACATTGCAGGTGCCACCGGGGAAGCCCAAGCCAACAGCACCTGGTTCCCAGGAGTCCTCCCATCCAAGTACTAACCAGGCCGGCCCTGCTTAGCTTCCAAGATCAGATGAGATCAGGCGCATTCGGGGTGGTATGGCCGTGGACAGAGTTACCGTATGACCCAGCAATTCTAGTCTTAAGTATATACCCAAGAGAATTGAAAGCAATGTCTATGCAGAAACTCATACATGACTATCGGTGGCGTTATTCATAAAGTCCCAAAAGTGGATCAGCCCAAACATCCATCGACTAATGGGACAAGCACAATGCGGGATGTCCATACAGTGGAATACTATTTGGCACTAAAAAGAAATGAAGCACTGGAGCTTCCCTGGTGCCCATAAAGATGGTAGATTCGTAAAGAATCCACTTGCCGATCCAAGAGACGTGGGTTTGATCCTTGGGCCGAGAAGATCCCACATGCCGTGGAGCCACCAAACCTTTGTGCCACAATTACTGGGCCTGTGCCCTAGAGCCCAGGAGCTGCAGCTACTGAGCCCACATGCCCTAGAACCGGTGCTCCACAGCGAAAGAAGCCCGCACACCACAACTAGAGAGCAGCCTCCACCAGCTGCAACAGGAGGAAAGTCCGCACAGCAGCAAAGACCCAGCATAGCCCAAAATAAGTAAATAAATGAAATTTTAAAAAAGAAAGGAAGGAAGGACTGATGCATGATGTAAGTCGTGACAGCGTGAAAGTGAAAGCGTTAGTGGCTCAGTCGTGTCCGGCATTATTCATAATGCCACCCCATGGACTGTAGCCCACCAGGCTCTTCTGTCCATGGGATTCTCCAGGCAGGAACACTGGAGTGGGGTGCCATGCCCTTCTCCAGGGAATCTTCCGGATCAGGGATCAAACCTGGGTTTCCTGCACTGCAGGCAGATTCTTTACTGTCTGAGCCACCAGGGAAGCTCAGGTGAACCTTAAAAACATTAATGCAAGTGAGAGAAACCAAACATAAAAGACAACACACTGTATGATTCCGTATGGGAAATATCAGAAGGCAACCTATGAAGACAGAAAATGGGTTAGTGGTTGACACCGGCTGGGGCGTTAGGAGGAAATGGGGAATGACCGTTAATGAGGACAGCATTCCTTGTTGGGATGGTGAAGATATCCTAAAGTGAATTGCAGTGATAGTTGCATGATTCTGTGATTGTACTAAAAACTATCTCAGTGTACCCCTTAAAATATTACTAGAAAACAAAGCACTCTGTGTGCAAATTCATGGAGACGGTGTGTGTAAACCAATGTGTGGCTCGGTGTCAGACACAGGGGAAAAGTTAAATGTTACCTGTGGGTGCCGTAAGGAGAGGGGGTGCTGATCAACCTGGAGAAGAGCTGACCCTCGAGGATCGGGGGAGGAGTTGTGCTGGCCTTCTCAGCATAGTTGAAGGGCTGCGTGGGGATGGGGCGTGTTGTCCCAGTGGCCTTATAAGGGGTAGAAAAAGAAACAAGAGGAAGGATTCAGAGGAACAGATTTCATCCCAATAGAAACAGAGGACTGCTTCTCAGAATGACTTGCCCAGTGAGGTAGTGAGCTCCCTGTCATTAGAGGTCTTCAAACAGATAAAGCTACGTATTGGGATGGTACAGAGAGTTCTCAGTGTTAGGGGAACCAAAGCCTTTGACTGTGTGGATCACAATAAACTGTGGAAAATTCTGAAAGAGATGGGAATACCAGACCACCTAACCTGCCTCTTGAGAAATCTGTATGCAGGTCAGGAAGCAACAGTTAGAACTAGACATGGAACAACAGACTTGTTCCAAATAGGAAAAGGAGTACGTTAAGGCTGTATATTGTCACCCTGCTTATTTAACTTATATGCAGAGTACATCATGAGAAACGCTGGAAAGGAAGAAACACAAGCTGGAATCAAGATTGCCGGGAGAAGTATCAATAACCTCAGATATGCAGATGACCCCACCCTTATGGTAGAAAGTGAAGAGGAGCTAAAAAGCCTCTTGATGAAAGTGAAAGAGGAGAGTGAAAATGTTGGCTTAAAGCTCAGCATTCAGAAAACGAAGATCATGGCATCTGGTCCCATCACTTCATGGCAAATAGATGGGGAAACAGTGGAAAGAGTGTCAGACTTTATTTGTTTGGGCTCCCAAATCACTGCAGATGGTGACTGCAGCCATGAAATTAGAAGACGCTTACTCCTTGGAAGAAAAGTTATGACCAACCTAGATAGTATATTCAAAAGCAGAGACATTACTTTGCTGACTAAGGTCCGTCTAGTCAAGGCTATGGTTTTTCCTGTGGTCATGTATGGATGTGAGAGTTGGAGTGTGAAGAAGGCTGAGCGCCGAAGAATTGATGCTTTTGAACTGTGGTGTTGGAGAAGACTCTTGAGAGTCCCTTGGACTGCAAGGGGATCCAACCAGTCCATTCTGAAGGAGATCAACCCTGGGATTTCTTTGGAAGGAATGATACTAAAGCTGAAACTCCAGTACTTTGGCTATCTCATGTGAAGAGTTGACTCATTGGAAAAGACTCTGATGCTGGGAGGGATGGGGGCAGGAGGAGAAGGGGGCGATAGAGGATGAGATGGCTGGATGGCATCACCGACTCGATGGACGTGAGTCTGAGTGAACTCCGAGAGATGGTAATGAACAGGGAGGCCTGGCGTGCTGTGATTCATGGTGTCGCAAAGAGTTGAACACGACTGAGCAACTGAACTGAACTGAACTGAGGTAGAGGACAGCTGATAGGCTTACAAAGTCTTGTTTAATATTCAGAAATTTTAAGCTAGTTGTTAAATCATCGATAACTTCTTATTAGCAATGGTGGGAATACTTACAGCCGTGGTGGGAATACTTACAGGCAATCCTCATTCACTATACATCAGGACTTTTTTTTTGTCGTGGACAGGTGCTTAATAGCACATCACTGATCCAAGCCAACTGCTCCAACAGGTCTTTTGGAGTGCTTGTTACTCAGCAGAACGTCGGTCCACTCACCCACATGCAGCAAAATCAATCTACTGACACCAGGTTGTAGTGAAGGACAGTATAGCATTTACTGCAGGTGGCAAGCAAACAGCACGAGCAGTTAGTGCTCAAAAGGAAGACCCGAAGTTCCAAGTGGCTTTCAGGGAGAGGTTTCTAAGGCAGTATTTGGGGTGAGAACAGAAGCTCAGGGACTTTCTTCTGCTTGGTTGGTGGTGAGGCAACAGGGTGATGTTTTGGGAATCTTCGTCATCAACCTGTTTCCAGCCAGTCTGGAGTCTCTGTGCTTATGTCATCCATGTAGTGACCATCCTTTACCTGGGTGGCTGATCTTAGTTTCTGCATCAGATTGTTCTGCGTATCCCTCAAGGACGGACTAGGACACTTCTTTAAATCACTGAACTGCTAAGTTGTCATTGCTTTTCTTGATGGACTGCTTTCCCTTTGTTTCTGCATTCCCTTGCTTCCCTAATTACTGACTGCTTAAGTCTGCTCTTTGGAACTCAAGGAAGGCCTAGGAGGCCTTTTTCTACAAACAAGAAACAGGGCACAGCAAGGGGTTTTTGTACCCAGGAAGGCCCCAAAGTGTCCTACTTAGTTTCAGTTCCCCCGTTTCTTCGATAAACCTCAATCCTGAGGGGAACGGGGCGGGCCGAGAAAAGGAATCAAGTTTTGGATAGAGAGGTTAATCATAAACCCAGTGGGGCAACTCAGTTCCCGGGGGGGCTTGGTTTCATGCTCATGCACCCTCAGAGTTCCCAGATTCTCCTCCTTCACCAACGGGTTCGCCTTCCCTGCCCTGTCCCAGGATCTGATGAGCCTTGACTTCTTCCATGAACAGTCTTGAGCTCTTCATCTCATCTAGGAGTTACCACTTCAGTGTCCACTGTGGCTGAGTTCTTCCTGACCCTGTCCCATGACCTCTGAGGCAAGTGGTGTAGATGAAAGAATTAATCAATAATTGATCTGGGGCTTCCCTGGTGGCTCAGCAGTAAAGAATCCGCCTGCCAGTGCAGGGGACTCGGGTTCAATCCCTGGTCCGCGTGCTGCGGGACCACTAAGTCCATGCACCAGCTGCTGAGCTCACATGCCCGGAGTCTGTGCTCCGCAACGAGAGAGAGCACTGCAGTCAGAAGCCTGAACGCCGCAACAAAGAGTAGAGCCCACTTGCTGCTACCGGAGAAGGGCCTCAGGCAGCAACGAAGACCCAGTGCAACCAGAAATAAACACGTCTTTTCAAAAAATAGTTGATCTAGAAGGAAATGAAAATGTTTATTTGAGCCGACCTGAGCATTATAATCCAGGAGACTGTCTCTCAGAAAGCTCTGAGAATTGTTCCACCCTTTTAGAGGTCAGAGCCCAGGTATGTAAGTTTTTGAGAAAGGGCCATACTGAAGTTATTTGACAGGTTACACAGTCCAGATCTACACTACAAAGTGTGTAGCGGGTCTTGGGTCCTCGTGGCCCCTTACAGGATTAAAGAAGGAATGTTGTCACCTAGGAAGGTCTGCTTAATGAGGTTGCACAACACACACTAAAGGGGAGGGAGGAGGCCCAAACCGGCAAGGAAAAAATTTATGTTTAAATTTTCTCATCTCGGGCTTCCCTGGCGGCTCACTGGTAAAGAATCTGCCTGCCAGTGCTGGGGACGTGACTTTGATCCCTGGTCTGGAACGATCCCACATGCCTCAGAGCAGCTAACCCCATTTGCCACAACTGCTGAGCCCACGTGCTGCAACTCCAGAGCCTGCGCTGTAGGGCCTGTGCTCCACAAGAGAAGCCGCTGCAGTGAGAAACGCCTGCATCGCGACTATTAAGAGAGTAGCCCCCGTTCGCCGCGAAAACCCCGTGCCACCACGATGACCCAGCACAGCCAAAAATAAATAGATCGGGTTATTTTAAATGTTCTCATCTTGCCCTAAAATATGAATTTTAGTTTCATCAGTGGCTGAGGCTCCCTGTTTACGCTGGGGGACACTGAGCCCAGGGTGGGTGTTTGTTCATAGCACCGGGGCCTCAGAAGGAGTTCTCCCAGCTCCAGATGCCTGCCGCCAGTCTTGCGTGTTCTACTGGCATCTCCACCTGTAGTCAGAACGCCAAGCTGTCTCGCGCGCTGGCATCAGCTGCTGCTCCTTGGCCCAAGTCTTGTGGCTGCCACAGCGTGGAGACACAGTCCCAGGGACCTTCTCTGGCTTCTGCTCTGCTGTCTCAGCTGTCCGAAGGTTCTCCTTAAAGTCCCCCAGGGCCCGATTCTTTGGATGGACTCATCTTGATTACCTTTTAACACAGGCCCTCCGGCTCCAGAACGTCTTAAAAATGCCAAGAAAAACAAACAATGGGAGTCATCCCGGAGGAACTGGTCTGGCAGAAGGGACAGGCTGAGGTGTTCCAGTTTTGACTCCGTGTTGGAACAGTTTATTTGACTGGCTTTTCATTGCTGTTGTTATGTGCATGCTCAGTCCCTTCAGTCGTGTTCGACTGTTAACCACTGCACAGACTGTAGCCCGCCAGGCTCCTCTGTCCATGGGATTCTCCAGGCGGGAATACTGGAGTGGGCTGCCACGCCCTCCTCAAGGGAATCTTCCCAACCCAAGGATCAAACCCGTCTCTTATGTTCTGCATTGGCAGGCCGGGTCTTTACCCCTAGCGCCACCATTATAACAATACATAATGGCCTGCCTCAGAGGACCCTGCCCCTCTGCCTGACTGTTGGACTGTATGTGTGTGTAAGTCACTCAGTTGTGTCTGACTCTTTGCGACTCCATGGACTGTAGCCTGCCAGGCTCCTCTGTCCATGGAATTTTCCAGGCAAGAATACTGGAGTGGGCTGCCATTCCCTTCTCCAGGGGATCTTCCCGACCCTGGGATGAAACCCTGGTCTCCTGCATTGCAGGCGGATTCTTTACCGTCTGAGTCACCAGGCAAACTGAATTGTTGGACTAATTGTTAGCCTTTTAGGAAGATAATCTGACCCTGCCCACTTGTGAATGGCTGCAGGAAAGAAGAGATTAACACACCCCTTCCACAGGCTGGCCATTCCCTGAGATGTTTTGTATGACTGATGGCCCTTTGTATTAATACTTCACTTCCTCATTGCTTCTCCCTCTCTGTTCTGCCTTTTGACTTTAGTTCCTCGCTGCTTCTCTCTCTGGTTCTATAAAAGAAGCTGACATCCAGATCCAGACCCCGACATATGGTTATTTTGAGACATTAGTCTGCCATCTTCTCGGTCAGCCGGCTTTCTGATTAAAGGCATATTCCTTGTCTCAACACCTCGATTCATTGGCCTGTCGTGCAGCCAGCAGAGCGAGTTTGGACTCAGTAACATCCTAAGACCCCCCACTTTACAATGCCTGGGCTTGTGGCAGGTTCTGGAGGACCTTGGGAGAAGGTACATGTTTCTGACATTTTAAAAATAAATAAATCATTGCAGAACTGGCCAAAGCCTCCTTCACACAGTTCCCAGATCCCATTTTCTTCCAGCTCCTCCGAGGCCACCATGTGCCTGTGTGTTTACAAAAAAAACATAAAGCTGTTGTGTACACTTTTACACTTTATATAAAGTGTTTTCATTCCTTCTGTAATTTGCTTATTTCATTCAACATTGGGATTTTGGTTTGTTTGATTTTAAAACTTCTTAACTTTTTCTTTTAAAATAACTTCAGACTCCCAGAAAAGTTACTGGAGTAGTACAGTGAATTCCTGTATTACAGTCTTCAGTCAGATTTACCAAATATGAACATTTTATCACATCTGTTGGTTTTCTCTTCTTCACTTTTTCTGAACTGTGTGAGAGTAAGTTCCAGACATTGTGCTTCTTTACCTGCATATATGTCTGTGAATATTTCCCAAACACGGACATTCTTTTACATAACCTCGGCACAAGGATCAGTATCAGGAAGTTAACATCAATGCAACTGACAGGATTTTGAGATTTCACCCAACAGCAATTGGTTCCTAACTTTTAGCAGCTGTGTGGTAGTCCAGGGTAGAAGATTCACAACTTATTTATCATTTTCTCATGTCTGTTTCTCATGGATGGACATTGGTTATTCCCATTTTCTTTCATTATAAGTGCCTCCATTGTCAGTTGTCTCCTTAGGCCTGTGTGCGTCCTGGGAGTGGGGCTGCTGGGGCCTGGCTACAGCACCCCTCTTTTAGATTTTGACAGTCTTTCAGAGCAGGGGCAACTGTTTTTGTTCTCATGGGAGTGCTTTTCCTCCTTGGTGTGCTGGTGGCATTCAGGGGGCTGAGCAATGGGTTCTCACCTATCTCAGGTCATTTCTCATGTTGGCATTCGTAGGAGAAACAGGGCAGGACCACATGTGTGGTTAGGCCAGCTAGAAAAGTGACATATTCGAGGTGCTCTTGTGTGCCAGATGCTGGTTCATGCACATGTGGCAGGGATTACCGTCTCCATTGCACAGATGAGAAAACTGAGGTCCACAGAGGTGAAAAATCTCACCCTGGGTCACATGGCCAGATGTGGCAGGGCTGAGCCCGAAGCTGCTTGAGTCCTAGTTTTTATCTTGGGGCTATGTGGAATGTGAAATGACCACCACGTCTCTAATTGTAGTGAGAAGGTGGGTGGGGACAGCCTTAAGTGACTGCCCTCCTGCCTCCCCTGGGAGTGTCAAGGCTCAACTGGTTCTCCAGGATCAGACACGAGGAAAACACCCCTGGGGCCTCTGGACAGTTTTGCCCCAGCTCGAGAAATAGGTGCCACTTCAAAAGGAGGGAGGCTTTGGACTTCTGGAAGCTCAGCTTGGGCATGGGAGCCCCTCCAGGCAATTCAGTTATGGCTCCTAGAAGTTTGCTCTCAGTCACTCTTGGGATAATAGTGCACGGTGTGCGCATCTCATCCTCTCTACTCCCGAGGGAAACCCTCTCTGCCAGTTACACTTACTCCTCATTTCACAGAAGAGGAGACTGGAGGTGAGTGCGGTTAGACAGGCAAATAGGCCTCTTAGCCAATCAGTGCGGAGCTGGCTTTGCAGCGTGTGAAATGATCACCGAGCCGGCTCAGGAGATCCCAAAGCCACCAGCTCTCCACCCTGCATGCATTTACGTGACAAACCGATGTATTTCTACACATTGATTTAAGACGATTTTAATCACAGAAGTAATGCATAATTGGCATAAAAATTTGAAACAACCCCCCTGCATGCACTTCTCAGAAATAACAGTTCTTAATGATGTCATACAGAGCCTTCAGGATATTATTTCTGTGTATGTTTATATTTCTCTGTCTCTGTGTTTATATAAATTCCAAATGGGCCAACAAACTTTAATGAACACTTGCTTTGCCAAGTACTATAAGGATACATATATGTGGGAAATTTTCAAAAAGTTTCTCTAAGAACTAGAATAGTGTAGAGGTTAGTAGCCCAGACTCTGGGTTCAGATTGTCCAGATTTGAAGCCCAGCTCTGCCACTTAGAGGCTGTGTGACCTTGGGCTTCCCTGATGGCTCAGCAAGCAAAGAATCCACCTGCAATGCAGGAGCCGCAGGAGCCCCAGGAACCTCGGGTTTGATCCCTGGGTGGGGAAGATCCCCTGGAGAGGAAATGGCAACCGCCTCCAATATTCTTGCCTGAAGAACCCCCATGGACAGAGGAGCCTGGCGGGCTACAGTCCAAAGTGTTGGAAAGAGTCAGACGTGACGGAGCTCACGTGCACAACCTCGGATGAGCTGTTTAACTTTCTGCGCCTCAGTGTCCTCATCTTTACATGAGACTGTCAGGTTGATATGTTACTTTCCAAGAGCTGCAGCAGCAAGTCATCATGAACCTTGCAGCTGTTAACAGTAGAAATATATTTTCTCGTGGTTCTGGAGGCCAGAAGTTCAAGACCAAAGGGTCAGCAGGGGTGGTTCTGTCTGGAAGCTCTGAGAAAACAGGGCCATGCCTCTCTGCAGCCTCTGGTGGTAAGCCGCCAATCCTTGGTGTTCAAAACTCCTAACTCTACTTTCTTCCCTGCCTTCATGTGATTTGCTTATACGTCTATGTCTGTGCATGCGGGATCTTAGTTCCCTAAACTAAGAACCCCTGCCTCCTGCAGTGGAAGCCCAGAGCCCTAACTACCGAAGCCAGAGAATTCCTCTCTGCCTTTCTATGAGAACACCTCTCATTGAATTTAGGGTCCACCCTAAATCCAGAGAGCTTCCCTGGTGGCTCAGACAGTAAAGAATCTGCCTGCAAGGCAGGAAAGCTGGGTTTGGTTCCTGGGTTGGGAAGATCCCCTGGAGAAGGGAATGGCAACCCACTCCAATATTCTTACCTAGAGAATCCCATGGACAGAGGAGCCTGGCGGGGTACAGTCCATGAGTTTGCAAGGAGTCGGACACGACTGAGCGACTAACACGGAATCCAGAATGATGTCATCCTTAATTACATTTACAAAGATTCTTTTTCCAAGTGAGGTCACATTCATAGGGGTTGGGTGCCAAAATTTGGATCTGTCTCTTTGAGGGACACGGTGCTGCCCTCTCCAGTAGGCATGAGGATGACTGTGTGCCATGGGCTGTTGGGGATGAACAGGCACGTTGCTGACATGACTGGCATTTCCAGGGCCCGCCCCTCCCACCCTGACCCCTCCATGTCTTCGTGTACTCACCCCCTGTACGGAGTGATCGGGCCATCCCATGACACTGACTGCTGGGACCAGATCTGTTTCTCTCAATAGACTCACTTGGTCCTGGAGCGGGGGCCCGGTCAGGACAGCGGGTGGGATGGAGCTGGCCTTTCCCCAGTCCTCCCCTTCCATCCCACACTCCCCCGCCACCCCCCACGTTCCAGCCAAGTCTGCACAAGGGGGCCTTAGTTCTCCTTCCAGTGATGCGTCATTGGAACTTTCTGAGCTGCTTCCCCTGGGCCCACACAGGCAGCCCAAGGCCAGCGCCCTTGTGAGCTGGGAACTAAGGGGCCTTCTCCCAGACAGGCAGCATCCAGCCAGGACCCCGCACCCTTAGCTGAGCCCACACCCTGGTGGGCCCCTCGGGTGGCCTCTCCACCCCAGAGCAGGGCTTTCCTTTCTCCTCACCAAGGTTTAGTAGGCCCATGACTCAATGCAGGCAGCATGCCAGGGTGGACACACCATGCCAAGTCCCTCCTTCCTCTGGGAGCTGGTGAGAAGGTCCCCAAATAAGCCAGGATGCCGAGCCCAGGCCTGGTCCCTGTGGCCCAAGGCAAGGGTTTTTCCTGGTGTCTGGCCACCCTGCACCTGGGTGGGGCAGCCTGGGTGTCCTCGGACAGCCCACCCCTTGAATTGAAAGGCTGTTAGGGCTGCTGATTAGAGCCGATCTCTCTATTTCTCCTGTGCAAGCAGAAGGGAAACAAGTTATGGAATGATTTCTCTTCCCGGTGGAATTGCCCTGAAGTGTCTGGGCTCATTATTTTGTGCTAACAGTGCCATTCATTACTTGGGGTTCCGGTGGCTGCCTTCACAGGGCCCTCAGCTGGAACTTGGCTGGTGAGCAGGAGGGTGTGGGAGCTGGGGTGGTTGACTGTGCCAGCAGATGCCATATCAGTGATGGTCCCTCAAAGTCAGAGCTGGTGTGGCCAAGCTGTTTAATGACCGTGATCATGGCAGTGCAATAGCCTGCATAATGTCGGCTCAGGGTGTTCGCCCCTCTGCCATCCTGCAAGCCCGACAGTCCAGCCTGGAGCCCCAGCTTCAGCTCCAGCATGTAATAGTCACAAGTGGGCATCCAGAGAGCTCAGGTGACCTCAGGCTCAAGGTCATCAGGGACTCTGGGGGTAGGGGACATCTTCCTGGCCCCATTACCCTTCCTTGCCCTGGCAGAGCAGGTGTCCCTGACTCTCTGTCCCTCCAGGGCTCTGCTGCTCCTGTGACCTGGTGCAAGGCCCAAACCTCCCCCAGGCTCAGTTGCTCCTTCGCTAACTTACAGTCCTTGCTGCAGCCTTTGAAACTTAGCGTTTCCACTCCAAGCCTCCGATCCTGCCAAGCCACCACTTAGAGGGCCCTGAGCAAACCCTTGTTACTTCCACCCTCGCCCACCCAGAGGGGAAGGAGAACATCGAACAACTTGGACATTCCTGGAAAGCAGCATCTTAAGAGCCTTTGGCCTCTGGAGTGTTTAGTCTGAGTGGCCACGCGTAGCCCCTTCAGTGCTCATCTCTGGAAGGTTTCTGCAGTACCCCTAGGTCTTATTTGTCTTTCCACCGGCAGAAGCTGAGCTCAAGTTACAAAAGGCATCCTCCAAGTTATTTGTTTCTGTGCCCCGAAATTGGCTTTTTTGTTCATGTCAAGCCATGGTTTCCTAGCACTTGAACTGGACTGGGATTGACTTGGGTACAAGATGAGTGCAATACACAAAGGTGTACCCCACTCTTAAATGGGCTGAGTCCTACAGTCAAGGCTGCAATGTGGGAGAACTATAGTGAGAAGAGGAAAATAAGAATTCCAATTAGCAAGTTGAAAAAAAACAGTAGCATTTCCTGAATTATGTGCACTCTGCCAAGTTCTTGACAAATGTCCCATCAAATTTTCACAATTATCCTATGAAGTATTTTTGTACAAGTGAATACATGGAAGCCCAGAGAAGGAAAGGATCTGGCCAGAGATCACACAGCCTGGATCCAAACCTAGGGCTTGTAGTGCATCGGCAGCCTTCTAATGAATGGGCCCTGAAGGATGGGAAAACGTTATCCCCAGTGGTTTGTTATAAAAAAATATACTAGACATAGAGAAGAGTCAAAATAATTTTGGAGTAAGCACTTATCCTTGATGTTTTTGTTTATTCCTCTGCCTTTCCACCTTATTTTTTTCTTCTGCATTTTAAAGAAAGTTCTGGACACCCCAGAATATTTAGCACGTATATCACTAACTAGAGTTCAGTATTTCTTTATGGTTCTTTTTTATTGTTTTGGTGTAAAATTTGCATATAATAAAATGTAAGTATACTTAGCTAAGTGTACCAGCTGAACTTCATATAAATGGATACATATCATATGTATTTTTTGGCATCTGGCTCCTTGCTCTCAGCAGTGTTTTTGAGGTTTATACATGGGATTGTGTAGATCAGTGGTTCCTGTTTGTTGCTGAATATTTTTCCACTGTGTGAGGTACCACTGTCTGTTCATTCTGATTGATGGACATTTGGACCAGTTTGGGGCTATTATGAATAAAGCTGATAGGAACACTCAAGGCGACGTCTTTTCGTGGGCATACTTTTGCCTTTCTTTTGGGTACACATCTATGAGTGGAATGGCTCAGCCGTGGGGCAGGTGTATATGAAAGCTGATTTGAAAAGACTGCCTTTTTTCAAAGTGGTCACACCAGTTTGCATTCTCACCAATAAAGCACGAGCGTTCTGTTTACTTCCCGTCCTTGCCAACACGTGATGCTATCAGTCTTTTTTCAGTTTCAGCCATCCTAGTGGTTGTGTCGCGGTATCTTATTGTGGCTTTAATTTGCATTTCCTTAATGACTAATGATGTCGAGCACTTTTTACCTGCTTCCTGGCCATATCTTCTTCTTTGAAGCATCCTCAAAGCCTCTTTAAAAAATTAATTTGTGTGATCTCGATTAGATACATGCTTTGCAAATATTTGCTCCTAGCCTGTAGTTTGAGTCTTCAGGGTTTTTTTTTTTTTTTTTTTTTTGAGTCTTCATTTTCTTCATGAGGTGTTTTCATGAGCACAAGTTTCAATGTTGATATGACTAACTTATCCATCTTTCCCTTTATGGTTCTTGATTTCTGTGTCTAGTCTAATGATTGTTTGCCTACCTGTTGAGAGGACGTCACAGAGAATCTGAAGGTACTGCAGGTGGACAAAATAGCTGGAGCAAGAGTGTCAAGTGGGGATGTGCAGGTTTTGCAGGGGTGGTGGACAGCAGCCTCCTTCTGTGGGCTAGGGGCTCCCAAGGGGAATGCCTTCAGTATCAGGGACTGGACTGGACTCTTGCGGCGGTGGGAGCCATTGAGAGTTTTAGAGCGGGGCAGGGACATGATCACAAAAGGAGAGATGACACAGTCCCTTTGGTGCTGGAGCCTGGGGCAGAGTTTCTACCTGGTCACCATGAAAGCAGCAGACTGTACCTCAAGATGTAGGTGGGACTGCTGGGGGCTGGGGATAGGGGATTGGGTTCATGTCTGTGGGCCCCGAGGCCAGCCAGGCCCCACCACGTCTTAACCAGTCCATTTCTTCTAGCCAAGAAAACCCAGGGGCTGGTGAGAGCAAGTTGCTAGCCGGAAGCCCAGGGAAGGTGCTTACTTATGTGGATTTAGAGGCGCCTCTCCCAGTAGATCCAGAATCCTTAGAGAGACAGACACACCCTCCCCCACACACACACCTTCTCCCACCCTCACCCTTCTACCTCCTGCCACCCCCAGGCTTCCTCGTGGTTCCTCCTGGACCAGGCAACTCAAGCCTGCTGCTCGAGGCCTTTGCTGCCCAAGTCTGGAATCTTTTCCCCAGCTGTCTGCATCCAGATGTTACTCAGTCTTTTCAGTGAGGGCTCCCCTGACCCCAGCCCTTTGCTCGCCTGGCCGTGCTCAGCACCATCAACACCCCAGGGCACCCCTTTACCTTATCTGTGGCCTGACTCCTCTCCCAGAGATGAGGGGTTTTTCTCCTTTTAAAGCTATTTTGTTCTCTGCTCTAACCCCGTGCCTAGAACAACATCTGGTGCTTTCAGACTCTCAGAAAATATTCATAGTATAAATGAATTCAAGGTGAACTTTCTCATTTTTTTCAAAGTTTGTTTGATCTTGGTTCCACAAGAGAAAATGGGGACCCTTGTCAGAAAGTCCAGGTCCTACCTAGGCCAACTAGCAAAAAGAGGAGTCTTCCAGGCCACTTCTCCCCTTTGTACAGATGCAGAAACTGAGGCCCTAAGAGGGAACAGATGTTCTCACAGACTTCACTAAGCAACGTAAGCCTAGTTAGTGGCAGAGAGGAAATGGGAGCCAATTGCTCTCACTCCAGTGGCTGTTAGAGTCCTAATTGGCCTCTGAGGGGAAGCCTGGGGCCAAGCAAGAAGACTTTAGGATGATTATAAAGCCTTTTGGTGCCAGAAGATATTTTTGTGCTTCCAAGGAAGGCTAGAAGAACCTAGAAGACCAAGAATGTGTATTTCTGGGTGATTCTGGCCTCCGCTGTCTTTACTGCTTTCCCAGAGGAGACGTGGACCATACTTCAGGGCCCGTATGAGCTGGGCCGTCCTAATCTCAAACTCTAAATGAGACCCAGTTCCACAGCCTGTAGATGCCCCCCAGCTGCCCCTCCCAGCCCCATGATGCCCGCAGCTGCCTGGGCACTCCTGTTGGCCTGGTGGCCTGGCACACTCTTGTGTGGACCCAGAGGAGAAATTCATAAGAGCCCCCGACACACGCAGCTTCCAGGGAGGGAGGGCGGGCTTCTAGAAGGGTTTAGGAGTGAGGAGCATCAGAAGAGGGAATTTTTAGTACACTGACTTTGCTGGATCTCTCACTGTACATATCTTTCTCGTCTGGTCTCTGCAAAATCCAACACGACTGGACCTGTTTGACCTCACCTTGCCAGCCTCCCCGCCACCCAAAGAACCACCAGGACCCCCGCCCTCCCTTCCAGGGAATGCTGTGCCCTCACCAGGGCTCCTGGGTCCCCCATGTCCTCTGACCTCAGCAAATGGTTCCACTTTTCTGCGCCTTGAGCAGGGCTCATCCTGGCCGCCTCCTACCCCACCCCCAGGCAGCTCCTTAACAGCAGATGCCAACCTGATCTCTGGTGCCCTTCGGCAGCATCTCAGGGATACAGGATGAAGGAGAGGCACCAGCTGCATCTTCTTGGCTTTATAACTACCTTTCTCTATCTGATTAAGGTTTTCACCCATGGGAAGTCCCTGGTGGTCTGGTGGTTAGGACTCCATGCTTCTACTGAAGGGGGCACAGGTTTGATCCCTGGTCAAGGTGCAGCTAAAAAACAAACAAAAACAGCAACCACAATGAAAAAGGTTTTCACCCCTGCCGATACCCTGAGAGACTGTGTTCCTCAGGTAGCAGGCAAACAGACCACACAGCCCCTACCCCACCCCACCCCTGACTCAGAATTTGAGGCACCAAGATGCTGTTCCTCCTTTCCTGGAATCAAACTCACATGCGTGTGTGTGTAGGGGGTCGGGTGGAGGAAGCGTGTTGTGAAGAGTCTGGAATCTCTTGGGCCGGTCCTCTACTTGTCCTGCCATTGCTCAGGCCTGTGATGTTCTTCCTTTCCCAGGGACCCTGACCTGTTAGATCCTCATCCTGGGGATTGACTGGGAGAGAGACAGGCAAACCTGCAAATGTCTGTATCAGCACATCTAACCAAAATACAACGCAAGCACCTTATGTAGTTTTACATTTTCTGGTAGCCACACTAAAAAAGGAAAAAGAAAGGGGTGAAATTAATTTTAATAATGTTCTATCTCAGTATGTCCAAAAATGATCATTTCAGTACACAATCAATGTAAAATATTATTAATGGACTATTTTGTGGTCTTTTTTTTTATACCAAGTCTTTGAAGTTCTGTGTGTATTTTACACTTAGAGTGTGTCTCAGTTCAGACAGCTCACTCTTAAGAGTTGATATGACTAGTGGCTATCATATTGGACAGCACAACTCTGTCTTGATCTCAGTGATGGTTACTTGGGTGCAGACATATGTCAAAGTTTGTCTAATTGTATATTAAAGACTAGTGCATTTTACCGTGTGTAAATTACACTTCAGTTAGGAAGTTGTTGTTTTTTTAAATTCTCTTCAGGTTTCTGCTCAAATGCCATTGTTTTCATGAACTCACCCTGGGTTGGAATTGGCTCCTTCCGTTGCACTGTCCTCCTGCTCTATTTAGTCTGATTTTGTGCTACAACTGGTTGTCTCTGTGTATGTCTTACTCATTTTAAGTGCCTTAAGGTGAAGATTATGGTTTGTCCATTTTTTTAACTCCCCAAAAGGCTCTGGCTATGCAGATCCTGAATAAGCAAGCATGATTTATTCAATCCAGTAAGAACTGAATCCCCATTTGTTGTCAGGCCCTCTCTGGACCTGTGTCAGGATGCACTGATCATTCTATTCTGTTTGCAGTCCTATTCCAGATGTTGGTAAAGGAGAAAGCCAGGAAGAGGAGAAGGAAGATGGAGTGGGGCCCGGCCTGCCAGGCCCTCCCAAGAACTGCCTTCCTCGCCGGGACATCAGCGTCCTGGAGAAACTCGTCAAGACGTGCCCGGTGTGGCTGCAACTGGGTCTGGGCCGGGCGGAGGCGGCCAGGATCCTACACCGGGAGGCAGGCCTGGCGTGCTGCAATTCATGGGGTCGCAAAGAGTCGGACACGACTGAGTGACTGAACTGAACTGACCCTAAGTTACAAGATAAAGCTTTGAAATCCTAAAGTCTAAAGGGAAAGTAAAAGAGGTAACATCTTTAATGGTGAAATTTGTACACCAATAATTATTACAATATCAAAAGCCTTCTCCTTAGGTTTGGAGCCCAACCTTCCAGGAATCTTGCTTCTCTTTCCCCTTCCCTTCTGCCATACCCTGACACTTTCAGAAAACCGAGAAGGAAGCAAAAACTATGTAATTGGTTTTTGCCTAAGAAGAGCTTCCAGTGGACTTGTGCATTGCCAGGATTTTCACTGTACTTGAGCTGAGAGCTATCATCTCCACTGCTATGATGGCTGAAATCCTGGCATTGACCTTTTCCCCGTGGCTATTTTCCTTCCCATAAAGGAAGCCTTTCCACCCTTGCTGTTCCCATTTGATCCAATCTTGATTATGTACCACACAGCTCTGTTCCCCACAAGTCTAACCTGCATAGATTATCTGAGTCCCCTTGTCCTGTGGCTTCCAGTTGAGTCTGGCCAAACAGGAGCGATGACAAAAGAAAAGAGGGAGGAAAGAATTCCCCGTTTCCCTCCTGAAGGGTTGCTATAGGCTGTGTTGCTATAGACTGCTATAGGCTGTGTTTCCAGAGATCTCAGCTATAGTCGGAAGCTCTCCAGAAACCTTGTTTGTCCCAGAGCTCCAAGAACCACTTGTTCCCCCAACTCCTGCAGACGGAGGGGTGGTACTGAAGCCCCTCTGCTGCTAGCTTCAAGGTACTGCATCATCACATGTGATTTTCCTAGCACTATCCCTTTAAAAATGGTTTCTTTTATAAAAATCTCCTAAAAGGAGTCTAATATAATCCTGCCATCGATTCCTTACTATAGCCAACCCGCTCCAGAAGGGCTAAAAATAAGCTCACCTTTCTTTGAGGACACTTTTCAGATTCTGTAAACACTTGGAGTCTCTAATTTTGATTTTGATTAGAGGCTTCGAGCCAGTTAAAAACAAGACTAGTTCAGGGCCCTGGTCTGGGATCATCCTAAATATACTGAGGGAACCTTTGTGAATGACTAACCAAAGCTTTCCTCAATTTGACCTCAGAGGTATCATCATTCCCCTAAGGGACATTTTACCTGAGACTACCCTCTGTGCTTTTACTGGCTCAGAGGGTAAAGTGTCTGCCTGCAATGCAGGAGACCCGGGTTCAATCCCTGGGTTGGGAAGATCCCCTGGAGAAGATTGCTATAGGCTGTGTTGCTATAGACTGCTATAGGCTGTGTTTCCAGAGATCTCAGCTATAGTCGGAAGCTCTCCAGAAACCTTGTTTGTCCCAGAGCTCCAAGAACCACTTGTTCCCCCAACTCCTGCAGACGGAGGGGTGGTACTGAAGCCCCTCTGCTGCTAGCTTCAAGGTACTGCATCATCACATGTGATTTTCCTAGCACTATCCCTTTAAAAATGGTTTCTTTTATAAAAATCTCCTAAAAGGAGTCTAATATAATCCTGCCATCGATTCCTTACTATAGCCAACCCGCTCCAGAAGGGCTAAAAATAAGCTCACCTTTCTTTGAGGACACTTTTCAGATTCTGTAAACACTTGGAGTCTCTAATTTTGATTTTGATTAGAGGCTTCGAGCCAGTTAAAAACAAGACTAGTTCAGGGCCCTGGTCTGGGATCATCCTAAATATACTGAGGGAACCTTTGTGAATGACTAACCAAAGCTTTCCTCAATTTGACCTCAGAGGTATCATCATTCCCCTAAGGGACATTTTACCTGAGACTACCCTCTGTGCTTTTACTGGCTCAGAGGGTAAAGTGTCTGCCTGCAATGCAGGAGACCCGGGTTCAATCCCTGGGTTGGGAAGATCCCCTGGAGAAGGCAATGGCAACCCACTCCAGTATTCTTGCCTGGAAAATCCCATGGAGGAGCTTGGTAGGCTACAGTCCATGAGGTCACAAAGAGTCGGACAGGCCTGAGTGACTTCACTTCACCCTGTGCTTTTATAAGTTTCACTGCAATTATAACAGTTTTACATTTCATTGTTAAGAGTTGAATAAAACTTAACCCATAAAAAGTAAATCATTGAAAATCTCTAGACAAGTGGAATGGTCTCAGCATCATAATACTAATTTATATGGCATGTGCAACATAACTTTCATCTGCAGAGCATCTCAGATTAAAATGACTTCACAGGGTTAAAGAGTAGTTGGGGCAGGCTGAGAAGGAGCTAGTCTCCAAGACAGATGTACCAAATGGATATGGATAAGCTAACACATGCCTGAGTGCCAGACAACTCGGAGGTGAAATACCACAGCTGCTAACTGTTAGAGCAAAGAGTCTCAATTTAAGAAAGGGAATAAAGAAAAACTGCCTGCCCTCAAGTCCTGCCCAAGAGGAGCTTAGAAGGTGCAGTACAATGAGTACAACTAGCATCACTCAAGAGAGCTGTGGCGTTTCATCTCACACAACTTAACCTTGTCTCCTAACTATACTGTAACTTAAGGCAAAGTACTGGGTGTTACTTTTAAATATACACTCTTATCACTGTATACACAGCTCAGAGACACACATTTGTGGTACAGATACAAGAAAAGGCAGTGTTCAAGAGTACATATGGGCCATTCATTCAACAAATGTGTCCTGCTACGTTCCTGGAACCACCTGGGCACTGAGAAAGGAACAGTAAATGCAACCGAGTTCCTGCTCTCATGAAGCTTATATTCCAGTTGTCTACGTTGTTGAGTGAGGTGAAGACAGTAAATAACAAGCAAATATACAAAATGTGAGGTAGCACAAAGGGTTAAGGGGAAAAAAATAAGCCAATTGGTAGTAATAATGGAAGATGTCATTGTAGAAAATTTGGACAAGAAAGCCAGCAGTTAGAAAAGACAGATAAATCAAGACATGATCCTCTCTCCCAAGGAAAGTATTCACATTTCTTAATATAGTTGGGGCTAATTAGTGTATACTGAATAACCACAAGTAGACCAGATTTCAACCTCTCTTAAAATACCTCCTGTTACTGCAGAAGGCAGCTTAGCATCTATTGTGCCTTAGAGAAAACAGTGTGTTGTCAACACCACCCGCCATGAGCTCAATTTTCTATATATTCTTTTGATCCTGAGATGCACAACAGATAAAGCTCTGTAAGGGATCAAGAGGAAGGTAAGTGACAGGTACCAAGTGAGTCCAACAGGCTATAAACCTGTCACAAGGAAGTTAAGGATGGTAAGAGTTTACACACTTACCCCCACTATCCAAAAGTAAAGTGTTCCTGTGAAAGTTTTTGTTAAGTCAAAATGGTGCAAAACAAAGTAATTACCTTAGGACACATCTTATTAAGGGATGAAGCACAGATGCTCACAGAGTTTAACCTTGGGCAATACGTGTATACTTACAGCTGATTCATTTATTGCCCAGCAGAAACTAACACAACAATGTAAAGTAACTATCCTACAATTAAAAGAAATCGTACGATAAAACATAATGGAAAAGAATATTTTAAAAAGAATTGTGTGTATGTATGTGTGTGTGTGTATGTGTATATATATATATATGTATATAACCAAATTACTTTGATGTACAACAGGAATCAACCTTGATCAGCTATATTTCAATATAAATAAATAAATAAGATTTTAAAAGCTTGACATCTTGATGCTGACATGCTGAATGTAGTTGCTGGCAAAGGAGCTTGGTAGTGCCACTCTCTACGCTTGGGGTGCACCTTGCCTATTACAGCTCGCTGAAAAACAAGCCTTGAACACTATTTTTGCTTTTTCGTCTTTTTTCATAAAAGTGAAAATCTTTGGATTTTTTTCTGTTAATGAAAACTGGTCCTAATGGAGCTCCTTCATAAAAGCAAAGAATGGCATAAAAAGAACTTTGAAAAAGTGGAGGATACCTTTATCTAACCTCCAAGGAAACCCTGGTGATTTCCTTTTCAGATTGCTTTCTGAATTAAACATCAAGACATCCTTTGGGTGTACAGGGAAACTCTCCTTGGCTTCAAATCACAGATGGTACAACTGAGACCTTGAGACACTCATTAACTGCCTTGTACTCAGTGATGTCCGACTCTTTGCAGCCCCATGGATTACAGCTTTCCCGGCTCCTCTGTGCATGGTACTTTCCAGGCAAGAATATTGGAGTGGGTTGCAATGCCCTCCTCCAAGGGATCTTCCCAACCCAGGGATCAAACCCATGTCTCTTATGTCTCCTGCATTGACAGGTGGATTCTTTACTACTAGCGCCACCTGGGGAGAAGGCAATGGCACCCCACTCCAGTACTCTTGCCTGGAAAATCCCATGGACATAGGAGCCTAGTGGGCTGCAGTCCATGGGGTCGCTGAGAGTTGGACACGACTCAGTGACCTCAATTTCAGTTTTCACTTTCATGCACTGGAGAAGGAAATGGCAACCCACTAAAGTGTTCTTGCCTGGAGAATCCCAGGGATGGCGGAGCCTGGTGGGCTGGTGTCTATGGGTCGCACAGAGTCAGACACGACTGAAACGACGCAGCAGCAGCAGCAGCAGCAGCAGCAGCAGCAGCAGCAGCAGCAGCAGCAGCAGCGCCACCTGGGAAGCCCCACTACCTACCTTATCTAAGGTTAAATATAACTAGCAGAGGCAAAACATAGGGGCAATTGAGTACATTATTAAAAGGGAAACAAACACACACACAAAGCAGAGACTACTGCAGGGAAAATGAAGGATTTCTGCCAGGACTGTATACATTGACTACATATACCCAATAATTATTTCCCTGTCCCTGTCACTATGCTTATAAGGCCTTGCCAGAGATCATTAATGCACTTTTTGAGGGATGGTATGCCAGGGTTGAAAGCACATGGACCATTCAAAGGAACACACATTTTACAAGAACACAGAAAGTATATAAATATATAAACACATATATATGAATAGATTTGAATAATTCCCTAAGGGAATAGTTGAGCCTGAGTAACAGAAATAAAAGGGAATAAATACATAAATGAAACCATTAAAACTTGGTTTGGATTGATGATAATAATGTATATAATGAAAACAACCCTTTGTACCCAAGGTAAAAATCAAACTAACATATAACCTCTCTCTAACAGTTGAGCAGACCTGTCTTGAATGTTGGCAAGTCCTTAACTTTCTGAAACCCAGTGTTGGCTCTGAAACACCGATAATAACATGGACAACCACATCATTCATTTTCAAAAGTATGACACATGGGAAGGATGTTAGGGTAGATGGCACCAATTCTTGCCAATATGCAGTTATCTTTCCCTTCCTAGGCATATGGGAGATTATACATTTCAACCAAATTTAAGTCTACAAGATCATATCATATGGTAAGTGACTCAAGCGGAATAAAAAAAAAGTCTCAAATCCTCCAGCTTCCCTCTTTCCTTTTGGTGGACAGTTTAGAGATCATGAGTTGACATGATAGGGGCCAAAAGACTGGATGGATGGATGGATGGATGGATGGATGGACAGATGGGATGAACAGTTTCCTGGATAGTGGCTTAGACTTGCAGATTTTACAGAAGCAAAAATAAACTTCTGTTGCTAATGAGATTTGAGGTTGTCTATAACTGTAGCATAGTTTAATCTAACTGATTTATTCATATGTACTAGTCATCAGTGTCCTTTCTCAAACAGCTAGGAATGGTTGACCCCAGATCCAGAAGAATATGAATGCTAGGAAGATTCCAGCACTGACTTACTGGCCTTTCGAGCTTTTAATGTGAAGTTAGGGACTGGCGTGAAGAGCAGCTGGGCAGGGAAAATAAACCATGATCTACTACAAGGATTCAGAAAATTCAGTTCATGAATCACCGTAAATCTGACTGGCCTGCTGTAAAGGGAGATTACCCTAATCCATGACACTCTTCCCGGGATCATCCAGCCCCCTGTGCGCTTCCCCTCAGAAGCCACTAAAGCCCAGAACAAATCCCCTATGGGAAACTCTTGCAGTAGCCCTTCCCCTGCCTCAGAGTAATAGGAGATGTCGGTTATCTCCAGCTGGAAAATGAAAGTTCTACTTGGTCAAAGCCAAAAGGTAATACAGTTCTATAACCCTGTGGTTTCATCTGTTTATTACTTGCTGTTTGGGGAGAAGACAATAAATAAAACATCTGTGTATGTAATATCCTCTTTTCCCTCCGGGGACTCACATAAGTCTCAAATTTCTAAACAACCTCAGTGTGAAGCAATGTCTGCCCAGAGCCCACCAGCTTTTTCTGACTCTTTCACTAACCTCTTCAACCTTCCAATTCCTATTTCTTGGGTCTGCTCACTTCTACCTAACGATGTTGGTACAAACTATTGTAGAGACTGAAATAGAATGGCATGTCCTCACACATACACAAACAGCCAGTCAGTCCCTGCATCGTTCTAGAACTATGAAACATCCAGAGTGGACCATAAAATAAAGAGAGGCTCTACGGATGAAAACACAAGTCTGAGCAAAACTCATCTTGGTCATTGTATCTGGCAGCTGGTTGCTCACTCCAAGACCTCTTTGTTTACTCCTTCCCAGCTGTCTTTAGAGAAAGCAAAGAACTGTACTGGGGGAAGGACCAAAAATCAGAAGAACCAGGTCTCACAACCTTGCAAACTTCTGACCTTCAGAGTTTCCAGTTGCCCTGGAAAGAAGAAATGGATCCTGAGAAAACTGGGAGGCCCAGGTGGGGACAAATGGAAGTTGTTAGAAAGTACAGTCTGTCTGACAGCTGCCGTCTCCACCTCTCCTCACCTAGTGCTCTGGCTTGGGCTCATGGTGTCATTTCTATAATATGAGCCAGAGGAACACTAAGCTTTGTGCAGTTCCATTTCTAAAAGACATTTCATGAAAAGTCATCAAGATTCCAGGTATCAGTCAAGCTGAGGTGGTTCTTTCCAACATAGTCAGCCCAGTCTTGATCTCTTGGTTCTTCTGCTTTCTCACCGCTCCCATCAAAACAGAACAGGATATATGACCTTTTAAGTCTTTTACAATTTGACAAAAATTGTAAAAATTATCACCTTCATGATAATGCACTAGTTTCCCTAGGTAATTTTAAGACTCTTATCTTTAATTGTGGGAATTAAGGGTTTTATCTCCCATGCAAGGAATTCCATGCACCAACTAAGCGGTGTGCAGGGTACAGATGAAAGGGAGCCTCCCCAGGCTCCTAAAAACCATGCCCAGTCTTGGGGAGGGGCCAGGACAGATGCTGCATCAAGAACAGAAGGACAGAACTCAGAGAAGATGGCCCAAGTCAAGGAGCACTCACTCCGCGACTTCTCTGTTCTCCTGTTCACTTGGCTGTCCTCATGGCACATATCTAGGCTGCTCCCTAAAGCGCTATTTTCTGCAGTGGATGTGAAGGGAAAGGTCTTGAAATAGCTGGTTTCTTGCACTGTGGCCCCTGGGCCTGGAGCCAGAGATATCGGAGCCGTCTTCCTTCCTTTGGTCTTCGCAGCTCCTTTCCAGGGCCTGGGACTGCATGGTCTTTCAGTCTCTCCTCTTACTTCCCCTGAGCCACCATCACTGACCTGTTTGTGCTCCCTCCCCAAGTTCATCTCCCAGCCCTACAGGCTGCTGCCCCATTCCCTCTAGAAGACAGGCCACTTCCTCAGTGCAGAGTTCTCTGCCTTGAAAAGGGACCCCTGTGAATGTGGGAGGGGTTTCACTTTCACTTTTCACTTTCATGCATTGGAGAACGAAATGGCAACCCACTCCAGCGTTCTTGCCTGGAGAATCCCAGGGACAGGGGAGCCTGGTGGGCTGCCGTCTATGGGGTCGCACAGAGTCGGACACGACTGAAGTGACTTAGCAGACAGAGGAGTGCCTAAGGGAATCACAGAGGGAGCTTCAGCCACGGAAGGGCAGGTAGAGACACAGGACATGATCTAGGATATTCACTACTTTCCCTGCCTGTGCAAGTCCTTGTGTGTGCGTATGTGAGAGAGAGAGAGAGAGAACATGAGTGTGTTGAGGGAAAATCGACATCTTTGACAATAATTATAGTTACCAAGAAACTTTAAAAGTGAGAGAAAGAACTGAAGCTTTGGCTAGCTAAGAGTAATACTAATTACAGCCGTTATGCAAATTAAGTCTAATTATCATGCAACACAATAATAATATGTCTATCACTCTAATGTGTCAGATTAACTTTCTTGTAAATTTACCGGAACAATTCTGAGCTTTCTTCATGTACTAGAGTTCTGCAAGTAAAAGGACTGTAAATTAACAGAGCTACATTGTCTTTTCAAGTCCTCTGCTCATATTTCTAGACGGCTGTTTGTCTTCTTCCTTAATGGTTTTTAAATAGTCTTTATGCATTGAGGAGAGAATTCTTTTATCTATCACATGTGCTGCAAATATTTTTTCCAGTTTGGAATTTTAATTTCGATGGCATACTAGAGAACATAGAAGAAATTGGTCTGATTAAATCCATGTGCTTACTTTCTTAGCAGTATACTGGCCTGCTCACAATTTTTTTAAAATATAGAAATAGTACCCATTATATCCATTTGCTGAAGCCTGAAATTCCTTTGAACAGAAAGTAATCTTTCATTCCACAAATAGAGATAAAAGGTTTACAAATGTACAGGGCCTTAGAAATAATACGTTAGTGTGTTTCAGGTAAATGTATATAATGACAACAGTCTTGCCTGTTTATGCTGTGAGTTTCATGTAGAAATGGGTAGAGAATTCAGTACCAGGATGTGTGAGGAAGTGCAGTCACTAAGGAGGGGTTCAGAAACCAAGACTAACCAGCTCCTAGAATCTTCCCTGACCTTCCAGGTCAAAGTCAGATGCCTCTTGCCTGCAGCGCCATAGCACTCATGTGTCATATCCCACCGATCACATAGTCATGATTGCTGTTTATTTCTCTTATCTTGCCTTCTTGGAGGGCAAATAAGTCCTCCAAGAAAGGGCTTGGGAGCTTGGAGGGCAGAGGTTACATGTAACAAGTTTGCCATTGTATCCAAAGCACCATGCTTCATAGGTTTTTAATAAGCCTTCACTGGATGAATGAGCAAAGGAGTCAATAAATCAGCAAACTAATGTTATTTTTTCTCCTCAGGGCTTACATGATTGGATCCCTACCTCTTCACAGAAAAGTGAAAGGGACTGAATATTAAAAGAGAAGATTCAAACCGGGTGCTCATCACTCTTGCAGCATCCAACCCCAAAAGGTCCAGAAATAAACACCCCAACAGAACTTGACTCAAAGACCATGACTTCCCTCCAGATTCAGATTCCAATATACCAAGGCAAAGGGGGAGGATGCCTCCCTTCTCCTCCCCGAGAGACACAGAGCTTCCCAAGCCAGAAGAGATCCTCTAGCGCCTGTGGGCTAAACCCTGAGGAAGGGGCAACTGAGTTTCTAGAAACTGTTCAGAAGAAAAGATCTCATGGGGTAGGGGATTCTGTCTGAGCCAAGTGCCTCTAATGCTCTCCTGGGTATTTTATGATTCATCTCGCTAGAACCTCTTTATCTTCTTGAAAGTTTGCTGAGCTGTCAGTCCTCCTTTAGCTGACCTCAGATAACACCACATCCTGCTCTCTGTTCCTGGGACCCTCTTCTGTGGGTCTGAGTCCTGTCTAGATGATGCAGGCCCTGCCCAGACCACCACAAGAGCTGACCTCTTTTCTGGCCTTCTTAGCAAGTTCAGCCTGATCCTGGGTTCACGCTATTTTGATACCTTGTGCAAACATGCATTTCCTCATCCCTTGCCCCACATTCTGTAAATAGACTCAAGCCCTGACCAAAGATCCTTGGCTTCCCATGTTGGAAACTGCCCTGTACACTGTCAGCTCTTTTTGGCCAGGTCTGCACACAGGTATCACACACTAGGGACTGTTTGCTATTCGAATTTCTTCTTAACTCAAGCACTGTGTGCATCCCCACCTGATTACTTCTGTTTGCAGATTCCTGTTGCCCTGTGCTTTAACTTGGGTTTCTAGACTCCTATTGTCCTAGCATTGGCTTGGGTTGTACTTCCTGGTTACTCAGTGATCATTTCTCCTAGAAATCATCCAGCTACCTCTCAGAAATCAGGACTGAGCTTGTAGATATGACTGAAGGCACCCTCAAACTGTGCCGGAGCACCCTCTCCACTGCATCCACGGCACAGTCCATTCTTTGATTTCCATGGACACCTTCCCAGCACTGCTCACCTGGTTCATCATTGTCCAGACACGCAAAGGGCATAGAAGAACCACCACCACTTGTGTCACATAAAATCTTTCTTTCAAGCAGCTCATTGGGAAAGCAGCCAAGTGCACAGATTTCCATCCTTTTCCCATAATAGGAAGGGCTTTCTGAGTGGAATATAACATAGTACACCATAGAAAGGGCTCCAATATGAAGAACTCATTCCCATAAGTTTCTAAAACTGTGTAGAAAATGGCTAAAGCAACTACAGAAAGAACAAACAAAACTCAAAGTTAGTAGAAGGAGAGAAATTTTAAAGATCAGAAGTAAGTGAAATAGATATGAAGAAAACAATGGCAAAGATCAATGGAACTAAAAGATGGTTCTTTGAGAAGTTAAACAAAATTGATAAAAATTTATCCAGACTCATCAAGAAAATAAAAAGAGGGAGAACTCAAACCAAGGAAATTAGAAATGAAAAAGGAGAAGTTACAACTGCTAGCACAGAAATACAAAGGATCATAAGAGACTGCTAAAAGCAATTATATGACAATAAAATGGACAAATTCTTAGAAAGGTACAAACTTCCGAGACTGAGCAAAGAAGAAACAGAAAATATGAACAGACCAATCACAAGTAATGAAATTGAAACTGTGATTAAGAATCTTCCAACAAACAAAAATCTAGGACCAGATGGCTTTATAGGCACATTCTATAAATATTTACAGAACTAACACCTATCGTTCCAAAAGCTTGAAGAGGAAGAAACACTCCCAAGCTCATTCTTTAGGCAACTATCACCCAGATACCAAAAGCAAAGATAGTTTTAAAAAGAAAATCACAAGCCAATATCAACATAGAGGCAAAAATCCTACACAGAATACTAGCAAACAAAATCCAGCAACACATTAAAGAGATCATACACTATGATCAACTGTATGGTAAAAGTTCTTCAGAAAGAGGGCGTAAAAGGAACCTAACTCAACATAATAAAGGCCATATAAGACAAACTCATAGCAAACATCATTCTCAATAGTGAAAAACTGAAAGCATTTCCTCTAAGATCAGGAACATGACAAGAATGCTCACACTTGCCATTATTATTCAACATAGTTTTGGAAGCTCTAGCCATACCAATCAGAGAAGAAAATGAAATAAAAAGAATACAAACTGAAAAAGAAAACTGTCATGGATTGCAGAGGCTGCTGCTGCTGCTGCTAAGTCGCTTCAGTCGTGTCCGACTCTGTGCGACCCCATAGATGCCAGCCCACCAGGCTCCGCCATCCCTGGGATTCTCCAGGCAAGAACACTGGAGTGGGTTGCCATTTCCTTCTCCAGTGCATGAAAGTGAAAACTGAAAGTGAGGTCACTGAGTCGTGTCCAACTCTCAGCGACCCTATGGACTGCGGCCCACTAGGCTCCTCCGTCCATGGGATTTTCCAGGCAGGAGTACTGGAGGGGGTGCCCTTGCCTTCTCTGGATTGCAGATGACATAATATGGTATGTAGAAAACACTAAAGATGCTACCAGAAAAGTACTAGGGCTCAGAATTTCAGGGTACAAAATTAACACACAGAAATTCTTGCATTCCCGTATACTAACAGAGAAAGAAATTAAGGAACAACCCATTTACCATTGGGGAAAAATATATAAATATGTGTGTGTGTGTGTATAATATCTAGAAATAAACCTACCTAAGGAGGCAAAATATCTGTACTCAGAAAACTATAAGACACTGATAAAAATCAAAAATAACACAAACAGATGAAGAGTTGGAATAATCTATACAATTTTTTTTTTAGAGCTTCCATTTTACTTTATTTTACTTTACAGTACTCTATTGGTTTTGGCATACATTGACATGAATCTGCCATGGGTGTACACGAACTCCCAAACATGAACCCCCCCTCCCACCTCCCACTCCACCTCATCCCTCTGGATCATCCCCATGCACCAGCCCCAAGCATCCTGCATCCTGCATCGAACATAGACTGGCGATTCATTTTATATTATTTATTATTGTGAAAACGAACATACTATTCAGAGCAATCTACAGATTCAATGCAATTCCTATTAAATTACCAATGGTATCTTTTCACAGAATTAAAATTTTTTAAATTATAATTTATATGAAAACAAAAAAGACCTCAAATAGCCAGAGCAATCTTGAAAAAGAGAATTAAAAGTGCAGGAATCAGGCTCCCTAAATTCAGACTATATTACAAAGCTACAAAGTAATCAAAACAGTATTGTACTGACACAAAAACAGAAATGCAGATAAACGAAACAGGATAGGAAGCCCAGAGATAAACCCATGGTCAGCCAATCTATGACAAAGGAGGCAAGAACATACAATGGAGAAAGGTCAGTCTCTTCATTATGTGGTGTTGGGAAAACTGGATAGCTACATATAAAAAAATGAAATTAGAACACTCCCTAACACCATACACAAAAATACACTCATAATGGATTAAAGGCCTACATGTAAGCCAGATACTATAAAACTCTTAGAGGACAACAGGCAGAACACTCTTCGACATAAATCAGAGCAAGATCTTTTTTGACCCACCTCCTAGAGTAATGAAAAGACCCTGATGCTGGGTAAGACTGAAGGAGGGAGGAGAAGGAGATGATAGAAGATGAGATGGTTGGATGGCATTACCAATTCAATGGACATGAGTTTGAGTAAACTCCGGGAGTTGGTGATGGACAGGGAGGCCTGGTGTGCTGCAGTCCATGTGGTTGCAAAGAGTTGGACATGACTGAGTGACTGAACTGAACTAGAGTAATGAAAATAAAAACAAAAATAAACAAATGGGACCTAACTAAACTGAAAAGCTTTTGCACAGCAAAGGAAACCGTAAACAAGATGAAAAGACAATTCTCAGAATGGGAGAAAATATTTGCAAACGAAGCAACCAATGAGATATTCACCTCCAAAATATACAAACAGCTCATGCAGCTCAATATCAAACAAACAACCCAATCAAAAAATGGGAAGATCTAAATAGACATTTCTCCCAAGACATACATGGCCAAAAGGCACATGAAAAGATGCTCAACATCATTACCTATAAGAGAAATGCAAATCAAAACTACAATAAGGTATCACCTCACACCAGTCAGAATGTCCATCAAAAAATCTACAAACAATAAATACTGAAGAGGGTTTGGAGAAAAATGAACCATCTTACACTTTTGGTGGGAATGTAAATTGATACAGCCTTTATGGAGAACAGTGGGCTTCCCAGATGGCTAAGTGGTAAAGAATTTGCCTGCCAATTCAGGACATGGGTTCAATCCCTGGGTCAGAAAGATTCCCTGGACAAGGGAATAGCAACCAACTAAAGTAGGATTGAGGGCAGGAGGAGAAGGGGATGACAGAGGATGAGATGGTGGGATGTCATCACCGACTCAATGGACATGGGTTTGGGTGGACTCTGGGAGTTGGTGAGATATTCACCTCCAAAATATACAAACAGCTCATGCAGCTCAATATCAAACAAACAACCCAATCAAAAAAATGGGAAGATCTAAATAGACATTTCTCCCAAGACATACATGGCCAAAAGGCACGTGAAAAGATGCTCAACATCATTACTTATAAGAGAAATGCAAATCAAAACTACAATGAGGTATCACCTCACACCAGTCAGAATGTCCATCAAAAAATCTACAAACAATAAACACTGAAGAGGGTTTGGAGAAAAATGAACCATCTTACACTTTTGGTGGGAATGTAAATTGATACAGCCTTTATGGAGAACAGTGGGCTTCCCAGATGGCTAAGTGGTAAAGAATTTGCCTGCCAATTCAGGACATGGGTTCAATCCCTGGGTCAGAAAGATTCCCTGGACAAGGGAATAGCAACCAACTAAAGTAGGATTGAGGGCAGGAGGAGAAGGGGATGACAGAGGATGAGATGGTGGGATGTCATCACCGACTCAATGGACATGGGTTTGGGTGGACTCTGGGAGTTGGTGATAGACAGGGAGGCCTGGCATGCTGCAGTTCATGGGGTCGCAAAGAGTCGGACATGACCTGTCTCTTATACACATCTCAAGAAATGGCAACTGACAGGGAAATAGCTGAACTATAAAGAGTATATTCACATATGTGTGTGTGTGTGTGTTAGATGTTCAGTTGTGTCCGACACTTTGCAACCCCATGGACTTTAGCCTGTCAGAATCCTCTGTCCATGGGATTCTCCAGGCCAGAATACTAAAATGGGTTGCCATTCCCTTCTCCATATTTGCATATAGTAGTTACTTAATGCACTATTGCTGAAATAAGGGGTGAATGAGCAAACTTTCCCAAATGATCAAATATACAATCATTTTAGAANTCAGAATCCTCTGTCCATGGGATTCTCCAGGCCAGAATACTAAAATGGGTTGCCATTCCCTTCTCCATATTTGCATATAGTAGTTACTTAATGCACTATTGCTGAAATAAGGGGTGAATGAGCAAACTTTCCCAAATGATCAAATATACAATCATTTTAGAAGCACTTTAAGTGAAAACACCTGAGCCTTTTAATTATCTGTGTGCAGAATATGACTCAAGAACTAGTATTACAGAAACCTATGGTTACTGAATCAAGGGCCATAAATTGGAGCAAATTTGGGGAGATAGTGAAGAACAAGGAAGGCTAGCATGCTGCAGCCCATGGGGTCATAAAGAGTCAGACACAACTTAGCGACTGAACAATGATAACTGTGGTTACCAGAGAGGGACGGAGGGGGAGGAATAAACTGGGAAATTGGGATTGACATGTACACACTACCGTGGGTTTCCCAGGTGGCACTAGTGGTAAAGAACCTGCCCGCCAGTGCAGGAAATGTAAGAGACATGGGTTTGATCCCTGGATTGGGAAGATCCCCTGGAAAAGGAAATGGCTATCCACTCCAATATTCTTGCCTGGAGAATCCCATGGACAGAAGAGCCTGGCAGGCTACAGTCCATGGGGTCACCAAGAATTGGACACGACTAACTTAGCATGCACACATACATACTGCTATACATAAAATTGATAGCTAATGAGGACTGACTGTGTAGCACAGGGAACTCTACTCAATACTCTTCAATGACTTATATGGGAAAAAAAATCTTAAAAAGAGGGACATGTGCATATATGTAACTCATTCACTTTGCCATACACTTGAAACTAACACTGCATTGTAAATCAGCTATACTCCAATAAAAATTTTTAAAAAAGAATTAGTGTTATATTAGCTTGAATAAACTATTCTATGCAGTGATAGTTTGGAAGGAATAGAACTAACCTAAGCAACCTTTAATGAAGGAGTGTGTGTGTTGTGTCCCTCTGTCAGAGTGGGACAGTGATTACTGTAAGGATTCAGAGATCTCACAAAGTGGAGACAGCTGATCCTTACTGAAACTGGAGACTGTCACTGGGGAGCTACATGGTTTGTAGGCAGCTGCTACTGCTCCTGCTAAGTCACTTCAGTCGTGTCTGACTCTGTGCAATCCCATAGACGGCAGCCCACCAGGCTCCACCATCTCTGGGATTCTCCAGGCAAGAACACTGGAGTGGGTTGCCATTTCCTTCTCTAATGCATGAAAGTGAAAAGTGAAAGTGAAGTCGCTCAGTCATGTCCGACCCTCAGCAACCCCATGGACTGCAGCCTTCCAGGCTCCTCCATCCATGGGATTTTCCAGGCAAGAGTACTGGAGTGGGGTTGCTGTAGGCAGCTACATGGTCCTTTCTCAATAGGATTGTGTTTCTCCCTGTGGAACTGCTCTGTTGCTCCTGGTTCTGCTCCATGAGGCGGTAACTAGTCTCAGCGCTAGACCTTTCATGTCCTCTCCCTAGATTTTGGTTTTTATTCCATATCCCCAGGAGAGGAATCTAATTGGCCCAAATGAAATCAAATATTTACCATTATTCCAACCAGTTGTAGCCAAGTGTGATGGGGTCAAATGTTATGCCATAACTGCCAAAAGCAACCCTTAGCATTTATTCATTCAATCACTCCTTTACCTGTCTACAGATAATGTGTGGTCCATGACCACCTAGAGGTCACATTTAGAAAGAGTTAATAGTCATATGTGATGTTTCACACTCAAAGAAATAGATTTCAAGAAAGTAGACCATGTTCATAGATGGATCACTAAGTCCATGAGAAATTTAGAACCCACGTCGTATGAAGAATTATTCAAGACTTTGAAGCTGTTAGTGTAGAAAAAACATGCAGTCATTCACCAGGAAATGACATGAGTACCTACTTTATTTCCCACCCCATTCTAGATGCTGTGGTTATACTGGAGCACAAAGTGCTAGTCTCAGTTGTGTCTGACTCTTTGTGATCCCATGGACTATAGCCTGCCAGGCTCCTCAATCTGTGGGATTCTCCAGGCAAGAATACTGGAGTGGGTTGCCATTCCCTCCTCCAGGGATACTGGAGCACAAAATGAGACCCAATTTCTCCTGTAGGAAACCTGCCTCAGGATAGAAACCTGATTGTTCTCTTCAAAGATTAAAGATTTGCCTGTATAAAAGACATATTTATTCTATGCTGCTTTAGAAGTCAGAACTCATCAGGAAGTGAAAGCTACAGAAATGAAAACAGAAGAACGAAATAACTGTTAGTGGAGGTCAAAAACTGAAATGAAAAATGCATGCGATTGCACCTCCCTCCCTAACTCTCACAAGTGGCAATAACTATCAGGAATACTGTCAGAGCGATTCTGGCAGAGGAGAGAAGTTGAAGCAAGATGCTGGCTAAGGTCTTTTACAACTCTGAAATTCCAAAATAGAGCATCAGGGAGCAGAGTTCAAAATCATAATACCCACATCTGAACCTCCAGTTTATCTCATAGAGAGGGCTTCCCAACAGGCTTAATTATGTTGTTCCCTATCCTCATTCCTCTCTGAGGTACTCGCTGTACAGACAGAATTACAGATATGCTCAGCGACCCACAGTGGCTCCAAAAGAACATTTTTATGAGTAATGTTGTAGGCTGACTGTACAGACTGGTAATAGAAGCACTATATGATCTATTGTCACTAATCTGTTCTTTAGAAAACACGCAAAATGACACAGTTTCTAACCAGAAAGGGAAATAGGCTGTGTGTGTGTGTGTGTGCGTGTGTGTGTGTGCACGCGCGCGCCTGCAATGTCAATAAAGGATTTACGTAAGCAACCTCAGAGACCATCTACGTCCCCCTAAGGTGCAGTGCTCTCCTATGGCAACGGTGGGAGGTACTAAATCCAAGACTTTTACATGCAGACTTCAGTTCCACCAGATGTGAGTCTGAGTCCTGGTTTCCTCATCTCTATTCCATGCCTATTCCCTCATTTGTAAAATGGATATAATCACAACACAGATGATTTAAAAAGATAATACACCTATGGCTCTTAGCCCAGTTCGGTGCCTGGCCCATAGTAAGCACTCAAAATGCTCTAGTTACAAAATTTATGCAACAGTGAACATGCGGTCAGTGTTCTTTCTAAGTGCCAGGCAACGAACTGACTACTTTGCCTACACTTTCTCATTGCTTTTCTCTGTTTTATAGATAAGAACTCTGAGAATTAGGAGTTAAGTAAATTGTTCAAAGTCAGAGGCGGAGTGACAGAACTGGAATTTCAACCTAAGGAGTTTTAAACCAAGAGTTTAAACTCAACAAACTACTAATTAGTAGTTAGTATTCCAACTGATTCTGTATTCTAACTAACGAATACAGCTCCACCTCAAGTGTATCCTTTCTGCCTGGCATCTTTAACACCAAGCTTGAGACTGAACTAGGACCTCATCGTTGTTTTAATTTGCATTGCCAAAATTGCTAACGAGTTTGACTGCATTTCACAGTTTTTGTCTTTCTCTCATTGATTTGTAGAAATAGGGTGTATTCTGAATACCAATCATGCAATTAATGGCCAGATACACACACACACACAAATACATTTGAAAATATGTATGAATGATATGAATCAGTTCAGTTCGGTTCAGTCACTCATTTGTGTCTGACTCTGAGACCTCACGACTGCAGAAAGTTATGACTAACCTAGACAGCATATTAAAAAGCAGACATTACTTTGCCAAAAAATGGTCCATCTACTCAAGGCTATGGTTTTTCCAGTAGTCATATATGGATGTGAGAGTTGGACTATAAAGAAAGCAGAGTGCAAAAGAATTGATGCTTTTGAACTGTGGTGTTGGAAACGATTCTTGAGAGTCCCTTGAACTGCGAGATCCAACCAGTCCATCCTAAAGGAGATCAGTCCTGAGTGTTCATTGGAAGGACTGATGTTGAAGCTGAAACTCCAATACTTTGGCCACCTGATGTGAAGAAGTGACTCATTTTAAAAGACCCTGATGCTGGGAAAGATTGAAGGCAGGAGGAGAAGGGGACGACAGAGGATGAGATGGTTGGATGGCATCACTGACTCAATGGATGTGAGTTTGGGTAAACTCCGGGATTTGGTGATGGACAGGGAGGCCTGGCCTGGCGTGTGTGTGTGTGTGTGTATATATGATGAATTTACATATTAATATGCTTGCACATTGTTCAGTCCTGTCCAACTCTTGCAACCCCAAGGACTGTAGCCCGCCAGGCTCCTTTGTCCATGGGATTTCCCAGGCAAGAATACCAGAATGGGTTGTCATTTCCTCCTCCAGGGGATCTTCCTGATCCAGGGATCAAACTCGCATGTCCTACGTCTCCTGCACTGGCAAGCGGATTCTTTACCACTGAGCCACCTGGGAAGCCCCACACACTGATATAACATACTGCATTACATACATTTGCCATAACCATTTGTGTCAGTGTGATTTTATGAGACAAATAATATTGTATCAATTCTTTTATAAAGGAATTAAATGTTGTAAGTAGTTGTTTAAAATATAGTCCCCAGGTGTGTGTTTGTGTATAAAATTGCTATTATAGATAGAATTGTACCTCTTAATTTCAGCCCTTTTTCTAAGTTTTTGTTGCCATTGTATAAAAATATAATAGATTGTTAAATATTAATTTTTGCCAAACTTATCTAAACTTATAGTCAATTTTAGTAATGAATTTGTATTCTATACAAATTATCATAAATTTCTCATAATTATAATTTCATCTTTCCTTCTAATTCTTATATGTCTTTTTCTTGTTAATATATTTTATTCTATTAGTTTTATTTGTAGGATTATTTTGAAAGCTATATATCTGAAAGGCAATTTGTCTACAGTTGTTATACTTAATTATACAAATATACACTTATATTTGTCATGTTGTGCATTACATCCATACTTCTTAAATGTATCTTATAAGTAGAAATTTGTACCTTATTGTTTTGAACTTTATTTCCTTCTCTGTGCCTTAATTTTCTCACTTGTAAAAATATGGTGTTGGGATACAGTGGCTTCAAAAATCCTGCCTGTTCTGACATGCTAAGATCCTGTGAAGCTATAGCAACACTCTGTATCATGCATCCTCTGGAAACAGAGAGACTTTAAAAGAAGTCAGTATTAAACAAACATAAGTCTTTAAATCCCATGAAACAGACCTGAGAGCCTGGTAGGCTACAGTCCATGGGGTCGCAAAGAGTCGGACACGACTGAGCGACTTCACTTCACAGATATCCACAATCTGCTTCCTCCCTGAGCCCCAGCAAGGTAAAAGGTTTAAAAATGCATGGAGATTTGGAGATGATACATTAGTGTGGTTCAGGCAAATGTGTGTGATAACAAGATCTTTCCTGTGTTTCTGAGAAAGGATTTCACTTAGCAGTAGAAAATTCACTGCCGGAATGCGTAAAGAAGTGAGGCCACCAAGAGAAGCCCTTGAGCCGCTCTGAACTTCGCAGTTATTCCCGTTGTTTCACTTGCATTCCCTCTTGTATTGCTTTCTCAATCTCCTCCCCATCTCCCATCAATTTCACACATCCTTAACTTTCGCTCCTAGGACCCTACTCTGTAATATAACCGTAGAATCACGGAATTTGGGGTATACACAATCTAACCATAAAATGGGAGCATAAAGATATCAACAAGTGTGGGAAAGGCAGAGGATGCTTCTTATAAGAAGTGGGGATAAGAGGTTTTGGAATTTCCTTGCTACTGACAAGTCCCCCTTCTCTTCTCTAGAGCACCCTGTCCCCTGCACCCTTCTAAATAGTAGCTCCATGCTTCATGAGCTCTTTGATCCTGGGCAACTATCTAAATCTCTTTGTGCCTTTGTTTTCTCATCAGCAAAGTGGGATTATTAATATATTGTACCTTTTTCAAAGGATTGGTCAGAAGGTTAATGACCTAATCTTATGTGAGTAAGTAGCATGGAAACTGGCACTCAATAAGTGTTAGCTCTTATTATTTCTTTAAACCTTTATATCTTGGTTATTCTTTAAGAGAATCAGTCCAAATCAATTCCTCTATTAAGTAGTATTGAAGGACAATGCATTTTACCTCCTCCAGGTAATATAACTGCATTGAGTCTGAAAGGACGTTTTCATCCAATGAAGGGCGATACCTGGAGAATCCCAAACTCCTGGTAAATGTAAAAGGCAAGTGCATCGAGTAAGCGGGATTCATAGATTTCCTGATATCAAGTGAAGCAGATAGATGTCTATTGTTTCAACAGGTGGAGAAAGATTTGGGCTTATTATCCAAATTCGTTAAAGCCCTAAGCTTAGAAATTGACAACCAGGATTTATTTGCACAGCTCTATTAGAAAAGGGGGTTACGAGCACTTTATTTCTCCTTTTCACACCATATAGTCCATCCCTTTGTAATTTTGCTTAAAAGAGTTAAAGCATGACCTGCTTAATTTAAACACCTAAACACTTGGGCTATTTACTGTAGTCTTAAACTTGGACAAGGCTTCTCTGTCCATGGGATTTTCTAGGCAAGAGTACTGGAGTGGGTTGCCATTTCCTTCTCCAGGGGATCTTCCTGACCCAGGGATCAAACCGAGGTCTCCTGCATTGCAGGCAGACACTTTACCCTCTGAGCCACCAAGGAAGCCCCATTTAACAACTACAGTAACGTTTATACTTCAGAATTGTTTTTAATGTCCAAATCGATTCCACTATTCTGCAAAACACTGACATCAGGTTTGGCAGACATTGCAAAGATGTTTCTAGTTTTTCCAAAGGTTGGTATTTTTCTCAGTTTATTTCAATTCTACACAAACACCAGAAACTCTCCAAAGGTGAGCTCCATCCTGAACTGCTTCCTTCCCTGCTTTTTATCAAATGCTTCCTTGGGGGAGTCTTCATTGCCTTTTAATTGGCCAAGTTTATTTTCATTCCTCTTACTAAAGCAGAGTTGGCAGAGGGTCTGAGGGGCAATGTAGGGGTACCTCAGCAACCTTCAAAGTCCTCTTTAATCTTATAATCATCTTCATCCATCAGCCAGCCTCTCTTTTCCCTTGCCTCCATTTTTTTCTTGGTTATTCAGAAAAGCCTTTCTGATTCTCATTTGCTCACATTAATTCACCCTGCTCTTTGGCTGCCCTAACTTGAGTTGCACACCCTCATTTGACTCCCTCCTGTCCCTTTCCTTTCCAAGTCAGATTTTTCTTTGCTCACAGGTTTTTAAGCCACCCTTTGTAAATCCACTTTGCAAAGAGCAAGCAATCTCCAATCTTCTTTTCCAAAGCAATTGTAATCCACTATGCTTTAATTACAGTGTCTATTCAGATGTTCAAAATTCCATCTAGTTATAGACTTTAATACTCCTTCCCTCTTCCCTCTGCATCATACTTATTAGATTAATTCTCTAAATGTGCTTTTTTTTTTTTCTGAAGTTTAATACCCTAGGTCTTTGAAGCCACTGCTTACTTAAAGAATTCCAGAAGATCACGATTACCACTAACAAGGCAGTTTTCTGGCTTTAACTATATACTGCAGCAGTTGCTAGTCCCAGGAGCTCTAGTCATATTCCACTCTTAGCTTGAGTTGCTAACATCTTAGTCAAAACACTGTCTTCTCCCTCTCCTGGGACACAATGATGGATACACTTTTGCCTATAATCCATGGAGAGCTACACCTGGGGAGTGTCAAAGGAAAACAAATTGAGGAAGGACTGGCTTCTTTCTTCTTATTATTATTGTTCACTCTCATCCTGGATGACTGGTGATATGTTGGAGTAATTCATATTATGTATCTCAACCTTCATTTCTACATAAGTGAAATAGGGAAGGAGAATTAGATGGTTTCTATGGTTAATGTAATATATATCTCTAACTTATCACCATCTATCTTCAAGTAATATTATACCACTTCATATATAAAGAACCTAACAACCACAATTAGAAGCCCTTCTCTGGTGGCACAGTGGTAAAGAACCCATCTGCAATGCAGGGAGATTGACCCAGTTCAATCTCTGGGTTGGGATCATCACCTGGAGAAGGAAAGGGCAACCCACTCCAGTATTCTTGCCTGGGAAATCCCATGGACAAAGGAACCTGAGTGCTACAGTCCATGGGGTCACAAGAGTAGGATACAACTGAGCAACTGAACAACAAAGATACCTTCTCACTCTTGTAAATGCCACAAGGTCTATAATTCTAATTTACTTTTGCCAAATCATTAGGTGTTTCTGGAACTTTAATCTCAGCTATGGTATGGAGTACTTTATTACTTAAAAATAAATATTTATAGATATATTAAGTAATTAATTTCATTTTATCTTTTTTAACAGCTTTATCAGGGTAAAACTAACACACCATAAAATGCACTTATTACAATCTATAATTTGATATATTTTGTCCTATGTATATAGTACAAACAAGACAATATCCATCACCCCTACTTTGAGATTAGTTGAGCATCCCTTATGATTTCATATTATCTGTCTTGTTGGATTTCTATAATAGCTAGAATTATTTGCAGGATTATTTCAGTGGTGACTCTAAGGTTCACATAAAATATATCTCTAACTTATCACCATTGATCTTCAAGTAATGTTACCACTTCATCTCTAGTAAAGGAACCTAACAACCACATTTCAATTTTCTCTTAGTCTTTATAATATTGTTATCATACATTTTGCTTTGTTATAAAGTCCAACAAACATTGTTATTTTTGCTCTAAATGATCTTTTTCTTTTAAATAAATTTAAACAATTTTTAAAGTCTTGCATTTATTCACATATTGACCTTGTCCAATACTCCTCAGTCTTATGTGTAGATCTACATTTTCATCATATCATTTCCCGTGTGCCGAAAGAATTTCTTCTATGTAATAAGAATATGTTGGTAACCAGTTTTTTCAGTTTAAGTATATCTGACCAATCTTTATTTAACATTGGCTTTTGAAACATTTTTTCTGGGTATAAAATTATAAGTTGACAGTTGTTTTCCATCAGTTCTTTACATGCTGCTTGCCTTTCCTCTTGTATTGCTTAATAAGAAATCTATTATCCTTTTCAACTTTGTTCCTCTACACATAAGATATCTTTTTCTCTGGCTCCTTATAGGATTTTTTTATCACTTATTTATAAACAATTTGATTATAATCTGCTTTGGTGTATTTTTCTTCACATTTATTGGGCTTTTGTTGAGCCTTGGAATTATAGGTGTATAGTTTTCATCAAATTTGGACAGACGTTGACCATTAAGCCTTCAGATTATTTTGGTGATTTGTCCTCTTTTTAAGGACTCCAATTACATGTATCCTAGGATATTGGATGGAAAAGGCAATGGCACCCCACTCCAGTACTCTTGCCTGGAAAATCCCATGGATGGAGGAGCCTGGTAGGCTGAAGTCCATGGGGTCACTAAGAGTTGGGCACGACTGAGCGACTTCACTTTCACTTTTCATTTTCATGCATTGGAGAAGGAAATGGCAACCCACTCCAGTATTCTTGCCTGGAGAATCCCAGAGACAGAGGAGCCTAGTGGGCTGCTTTCTATGGGGTCGCACAGAGTCAGATACAACTGAAGCAACGCAGCAGCAGCAGCAGCAGAATATTGGAAGTATACTACATTAATGGATGCTCTGTCCATTACTTTTTACAGTCTTTTTTTTTTTTTTCTGTTTCATTTTGGATAGTTTCTACTCTGTCTTTTCATGTCAGTAACCTTTTCTTTGGCATTATCTAATTTGCCATTAGTATATTTTTAATCTCAGAAATTGTGGTTTTTATCTCTAGAAGCTCTTTTTATATTTTTCCATTATACAATCCTTAATACATTCAATCTTTTCTCTAGCTTAAGCATATAGAATGTATTTATCTAATAATTTTGTCATCTATACCATTTCTCAGTTGGTTTTGACTGATTTTTCTGATTATAAATCACCTTTTCTTCTTTTGAGACCTGTTTAAGTTCTTATTGAATACTAGAATCATGATTTTTATCTTATTGGGTGCTAGATATTGTTGTACTTCTATTAATATTCTTCAGTTTTGTTCTGGTTCACCACTGATTTACTTGGAAACTATTTGATTCTTTCTGGTCTTTTATACACACACACACACACACACACACAGGTAGAACCAGAGCAGTGCTTAGTTTAGTACTAATTTCAATCCAATACTGGAGCAGGACCCTTCAGACTTCTCTTATGATATCCCATGAGTTATGAGATTTTCCACCCAGGTGGGAGCTGAATGTATTTCCAGTTTTTGTGAGTTTTGGACACTGTTCCCTCCAATCCTCTTAATTTATTCTTCTCTCAGCTTCAGGTAGTTTCCTTAAAAGTATATGCTGACCAGTATCTCTTTGTGAGGACACAAAGAGATTCTCAGTAGATCTCCAAAGTGCTCTGTGTAAGTCTCTCCTTAGAACACTCTGTCCTGCAAAATCTAATCACATTGGCCTCCCCATACTCCCAGCTCTCTCTCCTCAATCAAGGAGATCACCTATGTGTCTTCCAGTATTATAACTTAGTCATTCTAAAGAATGTTCCTTAGCTCTGCACCTAAATATATATTTAGGTTTACTGTTTCATTAATTGTTTTCTACAGCAAACAGCTTCACTGAAACATTATGAATTCCTATTGCCTTTTTTCTACCTTGGTCCCCACTATTTGTAATCACACTAGATACAGAAGTCTAAGTAGAGACAAGGACTTCCCTGGTGAATAAAGGACAGAAATGGTGAGGACCTAACAGAAGCACAAAAGATTAAGCAGCAGTGGCAAGAATACACAAAAGAGCTATACAAAAAAGGTCCTAATGACCCGGATAACCACAATGGTGTTGTCACTCACCTAGAGCCAGACATCCTGGACTGTGAAGTCAAGTGGGCCTTAGGAAGCATTTCTATGAATAAAGCTAGTGGAGGTGATGGAATTCCAGTTGAGCTATTTCAAATCCTAAAAGATGATGCTGTTAAAATGCTGCACTGAATATGTCAGTTATTAAAAAAAAAAAAAACTAATCAAAAGATTAGTTTTCATTCTAAGCCCAAACAAGAACAATGCCAAAGAATATTCAAACTACTGNAGCTAGTGGAGGTGATGGAATTCCAGTTGAGCTATTTCAAATCCTAAAAGATGATGCTGTTAAAATGCTGCACTGAATATGTCAGTTATTAAAAAATAATAATAATAATCAAAAGATTAGTTTTCATTCTAAGCCCAAACAAGAACAATGCCAAAGAATATTCAAACTACTGTACAGTTGTGTTCATTTCACATGCTAGCAAGGTAATGCTCAAAACCCTTCAAGCTAGGCTTCAACAATATGAGAACTGAGAGCTTTCAGTTGTACAGGCTGGATTTAGAAAAGGCAGAGGGAACAGAGATCAAATTGTCAACATCTGTCGAATTATAGAAAAAGCAAGAGAATTTCAGAAAAACGTTTACTTCTCCTTCACTGAATATGCAAAAACTTTTGACTGTGTTCAGTTCAGTCGCTCAGTCATGTCCGACTTTGTGACCCCATGAATCGCAGTATGCCAGGCCTCCCTGTCCCTCACCAACTCCCAGAGTCCACCCAAATCCATGTCTATTGTGTTGGTGATGCCACCCAACCATCTCATCCTCTGTCGTCCCCTTCTCCTCCTGCCCTCAATCTTTCCCAGCATCAGGGTCTTTTCAAATGAGTCAGCTCTCCGCATCAGGTGGCCAAAGTATTGGAGTTTCAGCTTCAACATCAGTCCTCCAATGAACACCCAGGACTGATCTCCTTTAGGATGGACTGGTTGGATCTCCTTGCAGTCCAAGGAACTCTCAAGAGTCTTCTCCAACACCACAGTTCAAAAGCATCAATTCTTTGGTGCTCAGCTTTCTTTATAGTCCAACTCTCAAATCCATACATGACCACTGGAAAAACCATAGCCTTGACTAGATGGACCTTTGTTGGTGTGCATAGCAATAAACTGTGGAAAATTCTTAAAGATATGGGAATGCCAGACCACCTTACCTGTCTCCTGAGAAACCTATATGCAGGTCAAGAGGCAATTGTTAGAACCAGACATGGAACAACAGACTGGTTCAAAATTGGGAAAGCAATATGTCAAGGCTATATATTGTCACCCTGCTTATTTAACTTATATACAGAATATATCATATGAAATGCCAGGCTGGGTGAATCACAAGCTGGAATCAAGATTGCCAGGAGAAATATGGGCAGCCTCAGGATACTGATAACACCACCCTTATGGCAGAAAGCAAAGGGGAACTAAAGAGCCTCTTGATGAGAGTGAAAGAGGAGAGTGAAAAAGCTGGCTTAAAACTCAACATTCAAAAAACAAACATCATGGCATCTGGTCCCATCACTTCATGGCAAATATATGGGGGAAAAGTGTAAACAATGATAGAATTTTTCTTGGGCTCCAAAATCACTGCAGGCAGTGACTATAGCCATGAAAATAAAAGACATTTGCTCCTTGGAAGGAAAGCTATGACAAACCTAGACAGTGTATTAAAAAGCAGAGACCTCATTTTGCAGACAAATTTCCAAATAGTCAAAGCTATGGTTTTTTGAGCAGTCATGTATAGCTATGAGAGTTGGACCATAAAGAAGGCTGAGTGCCAGAAACTAATGTTTTCTAACTGTGGTGCTGAGGAAGACTCTTGAGTCCCTTGGACTGCAAGGAGAACAATCGGTCAATCCTAAAGGAAATCAATCCTGAATATTCATTGGAAGAACTGATGCTGAATCTCCAATACTTTGGTCACCTGATGGTGATACAGACCCATTGGTAAAGACCCTGATGCTGAGAAAGATTGAGGGAAAGAGAAGAAGGGGACAACAGAGGATGAGATGGTTGGATAACAACATGGACTCAATGGACATGAGTTTGGACAAACTCCGGGAGATAGCGAAGGACAGGGAAGCCTGTCGTGCTGCAGTTTGTGGAGTTGCAAACAGTCAGATCTGACTTAGCAAGTGAACAATAACAAAGGAGAGACAATTTCATCAGTGCCAAGAACCCAGAAACAAATATTCAGTCATTTTGATGGCCTCATACATAACTATCTTGCATGTCTCATGTTTACTCATTGGTGATGNGAGCCTCTTGATGAGAGTGAAAGAGGAGAGTGAAAAAGCTGGCTTAAAACTCAACATTCAAAAAACAAACATCATGGCATCTGGTCCCATCACTTCATGGCAAATATATGGGGGAAAAGTGTAAACAATGATAGAATTTTTCTTGGGCTCCAAAATCACTGCAGGCAGTGACTATAGCCATGAAAATAAAAGACATTTGCTCCTTGGAAGGAAAGCTATGACAAACCTAGACAGTGTATTAAAAAGCAGAGACCTCATTTTGCAGACAAATTTCCAAATAGTCAAAGCTATGGTTTTTTGAGCAGTCATGTATAGCTATGAGAGTTGGACCATAAAGAAGGCTGAGTGCCAGAAACTAATGTTTTCTAACTGTGGTGCTGAGGAAGACTCTTGAGTCCCTTGGACTGCAAGGAGAACAATCGGTCAATCCTAAAGGAAATCAATCCTGAATATTCATTGGAAGAACTGATGCTGAATCTCCAATACTTTGGTCACCTGATGGTGATACAGACCCATTGGTAAAGACCCTGATGCTGAGAAAGATTGAGGGAAAGAGAAGAAGGGGACAACAGAGGATGAGATGGTTGGATAACAACATGGACTCAATGGACATGAGTTTGGACAAACTCCGGGAGATAGTGAAGGACAGGGAAGCCTGTCGTGCTGCAGTTTGTGGAGTTGCAAACAGTCAGATCTGACTTAGCAAGTGAACAATAACAAAGGAGAGACAATTTCATCAGTGCCAAGAACCCAGAAACAAATATTCAGTCATTTTGATGGCCTCATACATAACTATCTTGCATGTCTCATGTTTACTCATTGGTGATGGCTTTCAAGAACAAGGGAAGATTTTCTTCTGAAAAGAAATGTATCTTTGTGCATAAGAGAGAAACTTCCTCTCCTAATTATTCCCTTTTTTCGAAGCCTGATCTGGCCTTGCTTTGCAAGCAATGCCACAACTGAATTCTAATGATTTGTGCAAAATTGTTTCTTCGTTAGCTCCCATCTATTCATTGTACACCTTCCTATTTCATCTAATAGTTAATGGTGCAACTTAAAATACACACACACACACACAACCCTATCTAGCCCTCTGTTCATATCAATACAGATGACTTCCCAACTCATGGACTTCCCTGGTGGCTCAGATGGTAAGGCATCTGTCTACAATGCAGGAGACCTGGGTTCGAGCCCTGGGTTGGGAAGATCCCCTGGAGAAGGAAATAGCAATCCACTCCAGTACTATTGCCTGGAAAATCCCATGGACAGAGGAGCCTGGTAGGCTATAGTCTATGGGGTCGCAAAGAGTCAAACATGACTGAGTGACTTCACTTTCACTTTCCCGACTCATATTTCAGGTACCATAGTAATAATTTTTAAAAAATGAGTGCTACAGTTATCAGAATTGAAGTCCTAGGAGAACCCATTCAACTCAAAGTCTGTTGATAGACAATAAAGCACCCCACACCCTAGGGAAGAAAGATCTATTAAAAACCCCAAATATTGTTGCCACAGTTATGCTAGTTCTCTAGTACACAACAGAGGCAGAGATATTTCCTTTAATCTAGTTCCTCTGATCTCACCATGTCCTCTTGATTTTAAATCAGGTGACAGAATAAAAAGTTTTCTGTTCCAATCCTGTCTTCCCAGTGGGCCTCTCCTCCATGCTGACATGCCACTGTTTTCTGTTCTCCCAGCAGCAGGGCAGCAATCAAACACTGTGGATGAGACCCATGCTGGCAGCCTGTCAGGAGCCTGAGGGCCTAGCCTCATCATCCAGAAACAGAGGGAACCAAGCTGCTGGCTTCTTCTGAGGCACAACACTCACTCCCTGTGCATTATTGTCAGGGCAAGTAGGATCAGCCAGACTCTTTCTGAACTCAGTGGCCCAGAGACATTAAAAGGTCACCTTGCCCACTGAGGGCCCATTTCTTCTATACCCTCTTCTTTTGGGCCTACCAGATAAGCAAGTGAGGAGTTGTAAGACTTTGAATTTTCTTGAAAGCCATTTTCTGCCCCCAAGGTTGGACCCCCCACAAATTAGCAGCCAATCTTATAAGGAAGACCTTCTAGACAACATTTGCAAGGGTAAATGACCAATCTGATCTCCTTCCTATCCCTGTAAAAGCACACAAGGTGTTGGATAAAGGTCAGTGACCTTTTGGAATAAAAATGTCCTTACATGGTTTTTCTTTAAATTAGTAACAAATTTCCTCCACTCAAAAAAAAAAAAAAAAACAGAACTTACATTTGAGTAACTCTTTCTATTTATTCATTTAACAAATATGTTCTGAGGCAGGCAGGTGTTAGGAGATGGACATATGGAAGCGAATCTAGGCTGGTGTGGCCCAGCCTTCACAGGGCTCATGGTTTGTTGAAGAATTCAGATGAGTCTGAAACACTTGCTGTAATGATGAAGGGCTATATGAGAGGAGGAGCATAGGATATAAGCACACATGAGAGGGGCATTGTGTCCAGGCTTTGAAAGTTCAAGGAAGACATCCCTGAGGAGGTCATATCAACAGGAAAACCTGTAAGATAAGGGAAACTGCAGAGTAAGGAAAATTGAGTGGGAGAGGCAGAGGAGAAGAGTGCCCAGAGGCAGAGGGAACATCAAGAAACAAGAAAGGGGCGTCAACAGAGACTGATCCAAGGCTTCGGGATTTTAAAATCCAAAGTGTTTGCAATGAGAGAGGAGAGGGTGGGACAAATTGAGAGAAGAGCATTGAAACATGTGCCTTGCCATATGTAAAATAGAGGAAAGTTGGTATATAACACAGGAGCTCAACCTGGTGCTCGGTGACAACCTAGAAGGGTGGGTTGGGGTAGGAGGTAGGAAAGAGGTTCAAGAGGGAGGGGACACACGTATACCTATGGCCAATTCATGCCATGTGACAGAAACCAACACAATAAAGCACGTATTCTCCAATGTAAGATAGAATTTTTAAAAAATCCAAAGTGTTTGGATCTTAACCTGCTAACAGCAGGGGTGCCACTCAAAGGTTTTAAGCAGGAACCAACAGGATGCAGTTCACATTTCAGAAGATCATTTGGATTGAGAGAGTTAGGGGTACAGGGAGCAAGGTTGGAAATAAGGGGAAGAATTAATATTATTGTCGCTGAAGCAAGAAAGGACTCTAGTATGAATCAAGTGAGTGGCTGTAGAGTTTTGGAGAAGTAGATATATTTTATAAATATACGTGAGGTAGACTTAACAGGAGTAAATGAGTGGCTGAGGGCAGAGGTTCATAAGGGAGAGATGGGATCTCAGAAGATGCTTTCACTAAGGGAATGGTGAGGCCCTTTCATACGACAGGAAACGTAAGAGGGGACAAAAGCCCAGAGTGGGAGCCAAATTTTTCTATTACCAACTTGGTTACCTGGGGAAAGGGAGGGAAGTAGTGGGGTCAGGTATCTCCCAGAAACCCTGCACCTATCCTCACCTGCAAGCAGGTGGGTGCCAAGAAGAATATTACAAAACAGAAAAGCTGAGGCATGACATGAAAAGGGAATTTTCCCCAAGGACTCACAGTAAGTTCATGTTTTTGTCCCCAATTTCCAGTCTGAAGGACCATAGGACCTCTCCTCCCTGGGACCCCTAAGGACCAACCTTCTGACCTGGCATCCTTGGAAAGAGAATCTCTGATTTCCATTAAATGTCAGATAGTGGTTTGGAGTAGATCCAGAGGCCCTAGAACTGGAGACATATTTTAAATAAGTCAAATAAATCAGTAAGTCATGTGAATGGACTGAGGCTACTGAGGGCAGCTTGTTACCTTCGGGCTTGATATTTGCCAGTGACTCCCCTTGCTTAGGAAGATGGGGCAGCTGAAGGCTGGTCCCTCCCACTCACAGGCCCTGGAGGCTGTGCTGGGCTCATCTGCCACTGCCTGTGTTCCTTGCTCCTCCTGCTGAGGACACAGAGCCCTCCTGGCCCTCTGAATGTCTCCTCCAGCTATCAGGGTTGGCTCCTCGTCTAGATGTGATCTTACTCTTCTGATCCCTCTCCAGTTTCTCTTACCAAAACAATTCAGGAAACAGTAAATCTGAATATGCATTTAGGTGCAGATCTAAGGAACATTGTGGAGAATGATGTGAAGCTGCAGTATTGGAAGGCAAACAGGAGATCTATGGTAAACAGTAATTAAGCAGTTAGAGGGATGCTCATCCAAATTAGAGTTTTATAGCAGTTCAAGATAAGGTAGTGATTTCTGTTTCCATGTACTATCCACTTCCTCAACAACCTGAAAATATGCTGTGCGCCCTTCAACCCCAGTCCTGGCTGAGGGCTACAGTCCGATCCTATAGGACTCTATGGCCACCCTCCACCCCTTAAATCTGCAAATGCTGGATAACTGAGCTATAATTTTACTCATAAACTATCATTCCACACAGGTACATTGGACTGTAGGATCAATGCTTTTACCCATAGAACTGGAAATGTAAATAGAGAGATAAAAATGTCTGTGTCAGTGAAACACTCCATAGGACCCCTAAGGACCTAATTACGAATGAACATTAAATATTTAATCTCATCTTTAGCCCTCGAGGCAGAGGCCAACAGTGGGCCTGACTTGTTCCAAGGGCAAAACTCCACAGTTTTCCCATATTAATTTTTTCCCATGGGAAGTTTAGCCTTACTGTCAAAACACACTTCCCACTTACAAAAAATATTTAATAGACTTGCTCCAACACTTACCCACTACCCGCTTTGGCTCCTCCATCTTCCCAGTGACTCTTTCCCAGTTTTGAAAACCAGTTATTGGACTTCCCTGGTGTTCCAGTGGTTGAGAATCCACCTGCCAGTGCAGCGGACAGAGCTCAATCCCCAGTCCAGGAAGATCCCACACGCCGCAGAGCAATTAAGCCCATGCGCCACAACTGTCGAGCCTGTGCACTAGGGCCCAGGAGTTTCAACTACTGAGCCCATGTGCCACAACTATGGAAGCCTGCATGCCCTAGAGCCCAAGCTCTGCAACAAGAAAATCTACTGTAAAGAGAATTCTACACACCACAACTAGAGAGTAGGCCCTACTCACCATAGCTAGAGAAAGCCCACAAACAGCAATGAAGACCCAGTGCAACCAAAGACAAATAAATAACCCAATGCTTTTACATTGGCCCCCATTTTTAGAAAACAAACAGCGATAATGACAATAACTAACATCTACTGAATACTTCTGCACAAAGCCCTGATGGATGATAAAGGAGCCTTATGTATGTTGTCTCATAAAACCTTCATAAAACTCTATGAAGAATGTTTTAAACAACTGAAGCTCAGAGAGATCAATTGGCCCAAGTTACATTGTGTGGAATTGACAAAGCTGGGATTCAAACCAGACTGCTGACTTCAAAGACCATGCTCATCTACTGTATGGTTCTCTTTAATGTAGTAAAGAATCTGCCTGCCAGTGCAGGAGATCCAGGAGATGTGGGTTTGATCTCTGGATCAAGAAGATCCCCTGGAGGAGGAAGTGGCAACCGTTCCAGTATTCTTACCTGCAAAACCCCAAGGGAGCCTGGTGGGCTACAGTCCATGGGGTCGCAAAGAGTCAGACACAGTTAAAAGCAGCACAATTTTAATAAAAATTCACCTGGAATCCAGTGAAATCCTGCTATCCCTTGTATATATATACCTGGGAGGCAGACCTAACTTCAATTCTCCCCAAGATCACATGAGGAGATATATACTTCAAGGCAAAGGCAGGCCATTTCCTAAAGTTCAAAGAGGAGGAAACAGTTTGAGGACCTTGTGAGTGGGCCCCTAAGCACTTTATCCTGTTGAACCTACACAACCAACTGTGCAGGAGAGGAATCATTACATCTATTTTTCCAATGAGGAATTTTAGGTAACTTGTACCCACTGTCACAGACCATGTGAGTCGTATGCAGAGTTGATCCTTGTCACTCTGTCTACCAAGCTCAAGCATTTCTTTCTTCTAACCTCAACTACTACCACACAGAGATGGCAGAGATGCTTCCCTCTTGATTAATCTATGTTAAATACCTNGTGGGGTCAGGTATCTCCCAGAAACCCTGCACCTATCCTCACCTGCAAGCAGGTGGGTGCCAAGAAGAATATTACAAAACAGAAAAGCTGAGGCATGACATGAAAAGGGAATTTTCCCCAAGGACTCACAGTAAGTTCATGTTTTTGTCCCCAATTTCCAGTCTGAAGGACCATAGGACCTCTCCTCCCTGGGACCCCTAAGGACCAACCTTCTGACCTGGCATCCTTGGAAAGAGAATCTCTGATTTCCATTAAATGTCAGATAGTGGTTTGGAGTAGATCCAGAGGCCCTAGAACTGGAGACATATTTTAAATAAGTCAAATAAATCAGTAAGTCATGTGAATGGACTGAGGCTACTGAGGGCAGCTTGTTACCTTCGGGCTTGATATTTGCCAGTGACTCCCCTTGCTTAGGAAGATGGGGCAGCTGAAGGCTGGTCCCTCCCACTCACAGGCCCTGGAGGCTGTGCTGGGCTCATCTGCCACTGCCTGTGTTCCTTGCTCCTCCTGCTGAGGACACAGAGCCCTCCTGGCCCTCTGAATGTCTCCTCCAGCTATCAGGGTTGGCTCCTCGTCTAGATGTGATCTTACTCTTCTGATCCCTCTCCAGTTTCTCTTACCAAAACAATTCAGGAAACAGTAAATCTGAATATGCATTTAGGTGCAGATCTAAGGAACATTGTGGAGAATGATGTGAAGTTGCAGTATTGGAAGGCAAACAGGAGTTCTATGGTAAACAGTAATTAAGCAGTTAGAGGGATGCTCATCCAAATTAGAGTTTTATAGCAGTTCAAGATAAGGTAGTGATTTCTGCTTCCATGTACTATCCACTTCCTCAACAACCTGAAAATATGCTGTGCGCCCTTCAACCCCAGTCCTGGCTGAGGGCTACAGTCCGATCCTATAGGACTCTATGGCCACCCTCCACCCCTTAAATCTGCAAATGCTGGATAACTGAGCTATAATTTTACTCATAAACTATCATTCCACACAGGTACATTGGACTGTAGGATCAATGCTTTTACCCATAGAACTGGAAATGTAAATAGAGAGATAAAAATGTCTGTGTCAGTGAAACACTCCATAGGACCCCTAAGGACCTAATTACGAATGAACATTAAATATTTAATCTCATCTTTAGCCCTCGAGGCAGAGGCCAACAGTGGGCCTGACTTGTTCCAAGGGCAAAACTCCACAGTTTTCCCATATTAATTTTTTCCCATGGGAAGTTTAGCCTTACTGTCAAAACACACTTCCCACTTACAAAAAATATTTAATAGACTTGCTCCAACACTTACCCACTACCCGCTTTGGCTCCTCCATCTTCCCAGTGACTCTTTCCCAGTTTTGAAAACCAGTTATTGGACTTCCCTGGTGTTCCAGTGGTTGAGAATCCACCTGCCAGTGCAGCGGACAGAGCTCAATCCCCAGTCCAGGAAGATCCCACACGCCGCAGAGCAATTAAGCCCATGCGCCACAACTGTCGAGCCTGTGCACTAGGGCCCAGGAGTTTCAACTACTGAGCCCATGTGCCACAACTATGGAAGCCTGCATGCCCTAGAGCCCAAGCTCTGCAACAAGAAAATCTACTGTAAAGAGAATTCTACACACCACAACTAGAGAGTAGGCCCTACTCACCATAGCTAGAGAAAGCCCACAAACAGCAATGAAGACCCAGTGCAACCAAAGACAAATAAATAACCCAATGCTTTTACATTGGCCCCCATTTTTAGAAAACAAACAGCGATAATGACAATAACTAACATCTACTGAATACTTCTGCACAAAGCCCTGATGGATGATAAAGGAGCCTTATGTATGTTGTCTCATAAAACCTTCATAAAACTCTATGAAGAATGTTTTAAACAACTGAAGCTCAGAGAGATCAATTGGCCCAAGTTACATTGTGTGGAATTGACAAAGCTGGGATTCAAACCAGACTGCTGACTTCAAAGACCATGCTCATCTACTGTATGGTTCTCTTTAATGTAGTAAAGAATCTGCCTGCCAGTGCAGGAGATCCAGGAGATGTGGGTTTGATCTCTGGATCAAGAAGATCCCCTGGAGGAGGAAGTGGCAACCGTTCCAGTATTCTTACCTGCAAAACCCCAAGGGAGCCTGGTGGGCTACAGTCCATGGGGTCGCAAAGAGTCAGACACAGTTAAAAGCAGCACAATTTTAATAAAAATTCACCTGGAATCCAGTGAAATCCTGCTATCCCTTGTATATATATACCTGGGAGGCAGACCTAACTTCAATTCTCCCCAAGATCACATGAGGAGATATATACTTCAAGGCAAAGGCAGGCCATTTCCTAAAGTTCAAAGAGGAGGAAACAGTTTGAGGACCTTGTGAGTGGGCCCCTAAGCACTTTATCCTGTTGAACCTACACAACCAACTGTGCAGGAGAGGAATCATTACATCTATTTTTCCAATGAGGAATTTTAGGTAACTTGTACCCACTGTCACAGACCATGTGAGTCGTATGCAGAGTTGATCCTTGTCACTCTGTCTACCAAGCTCAAGCATTTCTTTCTTCTAACCTCAACTACTACCACACAGAGATGGCAGAGATGCTTCCCTCTTGATTAATCTATGTTAAATACCTGACACCAAGGTCAGCAACATGTTACTAGACAATGCCTCTGAGATGTTCCTCTGAGATGGACCCACCACAACTTTGGCTCCATCCTTTGTTTCCATCTGTTCTAAGAGGCACACACTTCACAAGGGCCTGGAGCTATGTCTGTCCAAAGTCAAGGTAATTTTCAGAGTGTTACTTCCACTATGGCCAGGTAACACTATACACCAATCATACCAAATTCCCCTCAAATAACAACTATAAAATCTGGATAAAATCCAAAAAGAAAAAAAAAAAAAAAAACTGAAGACTAGTGAAAAACAAAAGCAGTCAGATTCAGAGGGGCAACAAGACTTCGAAGAAGGAAGTTACATGAAGTGAGTTTCTCATTTTTACAACTTTAAGAATGAACTAGATATAGCCAGAGAAAACAAAATTCAGAAAAATACTTGCATCCCAATATTCATTACAATACATATTTACAATAGTCACAACATGGAAGCAATCTAAATGTCCATCAACAGGTGAATGGATAAAGAAGATGTGGTGCATACATATAATGGAATAATTACTCGGACATAAAAAAGAATGAAATATTTGCAGCAACATGATGAACCTAGAGATTATCATATTAAGTGAAGTAAGCCAGACAAAGGCAACATATGATATTACTTATGTGTGGAATCGAAGCAAAACTATACAAATGACTTATTTATGAAACAAAAGTAGACCCACAGACACAGAAAATAAACTTGGTTACCAAAGGAAAAAGGGCAGAGGGAGGGATAAATTAGGAGTTTGGGATTAACATATACACACTACTACTATAAACCAGATAACCAACAAGGGCCTATTATACAGCACAGGGAATCATACTTATAAAGGAAAAGAATCTGAAAAAGAAGAGATATGTATATGTGTGTGTCTACACACACACACACATGCATACATACATATACATATAAACCAAATATATATATATATATATAACCAAATCGCCATGCAATATGACTGAAACTAACACAACACTGCAAATCAACTATACTCCAATAACAACAACAACAACAAAAGAGCCAGAATTATATAAGGTGGTTTAAACCAATCAAAACATAAAAACAATGTTTCTGGCCTAAAGACGCAGAAGACAGAGTTTGGTGCAACTAAAGCCGCTGAAAAGAGGGAATCTCAGGAAGAAAATGGCCAGAAAGATGGAGTGCCAAATCTCGTACGTCAGCTCTACCTTACCAAAATCTCTGGCTCACCAAAGAATTATGCAGTGCCAGACAGACTCACAAGCAGTTCAGCTAAGGATAAAAACTGGACTTGACTATTGGCCAATAGACAGAATTTTCAGTTTAAATCCAGCCAAATTAATTGCCTGGCAAAACAACAAGTTAACATTCTTCAGGGGTATATAACTGAATCTGGAGTGTCCACAACAAAAAAGCCACAATGTTGAGGATAAAATAAAATTTATTTGATGTTCTAAGGACCATGAAAATTTGAAAAGCAGGAAAAGAAGTTATCAGAGAATAACCTGTTGGCACAGATGTTGGCATTGGCAGAGAAGGATTTATTTTTGTTGATGTACATTTTATTTACAATGTTGTGTTCTGGTGTACAGCAAGTGACTCAAATACATATGTGTGTGTGTATATATCATGAATTCTTTTTCATATTCAAACATATATATATATATTCTTTTTTGGATTCTTTTCCATTTCAAACGATAGATCCTTCTTGTTTATTCATTTTCTAACAGTAGTTTGTATCTGCTAATCCCAAACTCCTAATTTATCCTTCCTCACCCCCGTTCCCCTTTGGTAACCATAAATTCATTTTCTAAGTTTGTGAGTCTGTTTCTTTTTGGTAAATGAATTCATCTGTATTATTGTTTTTAGATTCCACATACAGTATAGTATATATTTTCTTTGATTACTTCACCTAATATGATAATCTCTAGAGTCATCTGTGCTGCTGCAATGGCATCATTCACTCTTGTTTATGGCTGAGTAATAGCTCATCATATGTACACACACAAACGCACACACACACACACCCTTATAGCACATCTTCTTTATCCATTCATCTTCAGTGGACATTTAGGTTACTTCTATGCCTTGGCTATTAGAAAGAGTGCTGCTATGAACATTGGGGTACTTGTATCTTCAAATCTGAATTTTCGTCTTTTCCATATATATGTCCAGGAATGGGATTCCTGGATCATACAGTAATTCTACTTCTAGTTTTTTTTTAATGAAAGTCCATACTGTTTTCCATAGTGGCCACACCAATTCACATTACCATCAACAGAATAGAAGGATTCCATTTCAAAGAAGGCTTTTTAAGGAGCTTTATAACTATGTTCAATATTACAAGGTAAAATATGCTCACAAAGAACAAGAGAAGGGAAATCTCAACAGAGAAATTTATTTTTATTTTTAATTTTAGACCAGGTAAAAAACAGATTCTCAAATCTAAAAATTCACAGGATGGCTTTAACAGTAGAATGAGATTACAGAGGAAAGGAAACATGAAGATAGAGCAATAGAAATTGCTAATCTGAAGAGTATGGGGGAAACAATAAAAAATTAGAGCTGAGGAAAACATCTAATGTATAATTGGACATAACTGGATTGCCAGAGTAAGAAGGGTAAGATAATGTGGCAAAAGATGATGTTTGAAGAAATACTGACCAAATTTTCCCCAGATTTGATGACAAACAGATTTAAGTATCTCAAGTAAAATAATTATAAAGAAAACCATGTCTATGTATATCAAAATCACGTTGTAAAAACCGATGCAAAACCTTGCAAGCAGACAGAGAGAAACAATATATTACATAAAGAACAAAAAATAAGAATTACATAGCCTTCCTATTGAAAACTTTAAAGTCAAAAGATAATGAAACAATATGTTTAAAGGGCCAAAAGAAAGCCTGCTAACCCAGACTTCCATGGTGAGCAAAATTATACTTCAACCATGAGGCAAAATTAAGGCATTTTCTGAATTTTTTTTTTAATGAGGACTCATCACCAGCAATTTTACACTATAACACATTGTAAAGGAAACTATTTGGTCTAAAATAATAACAGATAGATCCTTAGGAAGGAATAAACAACACTGGAAGTGGCAAAAATATATGTATATATATATAATACTATTTTCCTTTTAATTAAAAAACAATATACAGACTTATATAACTATAACACAGCCTTTTAGGGTTTATATAGATTTAATACATACAAGCAACCATAGCATAAAGGCATGGGGGAGGTAAATGCACCCATACTGTTGCAAATTTTCCTCTCTTTACTTGAATTGGTACAATAATAATTCTTACTTAATTGTGAAAAGTTAAGAATTTTCATTATAGTTCCTAGAACCACCACAAAAAAATGTTTTTAAAATGGAGTTTAGTAGATAAGTTAATGTGGAATTCTAAAACTTATTTAACTCAAAAGAAAGAACGAAAGGAGAAACAAAGGAACAAAAAACAGTGTAGAAAAGGAAAAATACTAAAAGGCAGCCCCAAATCCAAACAATATTAATGATTACATTAAATTTAATGGACTAAATCTTTCAATCTTAGTCAGAAGTTGAAAGAATAATTAAAATAATCAACACTCAACTACATGCTGTCTATAAGAGATTCCACATGAAATAGAAATAAATATTATAGATAGGTTGAAAGTAAATGAATGGAAAAATATACAAGCAAAGAGTAAAAAGAAGTCCAGAGTGGCTATCTTGGTATCTGATAAAATAGATTTCAAGACAAAAATGTAACATTCAAGATAAAGGACATTTCAAAATAACAAATGAAGTAATTTGTCTGTATCATCAAAAAGATTTAACAATCATCAATGTGGCATGTGCCTAATAGCAGAGCTACAAAACACAAAAACCAAAAGTGTATAGAATTAAAGGAGAAATAGACAATTCCACTACATAGAGAAGATTTTAACACACATCTCTCAACAATTAATAAAACTCTTAGGCAAAAAATCATGAGAGACATAGATGATGTAAACCAGACATTCAACCCCCTTGATCTTAGGGCTGCATAAGTGAAGCCACTCAGTCATGTCCGACTCTTTGTGACCCCGTGGACTGTAGCCTACCATGCTCCTCCGTCTGTGAGATTCTCCAGGCAAGAATACTGGAGTGGGTTGCCATTTCCTTCTCCAGGAGATCTTCCCAACCCAGGGA